>CM042157.1:26098238-26125738 GCA_023376005.1 Doryteuthis pealeii
TATATATATTATATATATATATATATGTATATATAATATATTTATATTATTATATGTGTGTATATAATTGTTATTATATATAAGTATATAATGTATAATTTATATATGTATATAATATATGTATATATATATGTATATATATATATATTATGTATATATATATTATATGTGTATATAATATATGTATATATAAATATATATATATATGTATATATATATATATGTAAATAATTTATATATATATTATATATATATATAATATATAATTCAGCCAACCAGCTACGGTCTAGGATTTAACTCGTGTTAGGTCGCTCCATTTACGAGGACAACTATTACACTACACTCCCCAAGTAGGATTTTTTCTCTATATGAGCGGGTCTAAAAAAAAGTATAAAACAAAATGTCTTTGGTATAAAATGACCCAAGAAGGATAAAAAGCCGAAAAAATCCAGCCAAACCGCTACATCCAGGATTTGAACTCGTCTAGGCCGTCTCGAATTTCTAGGATGACAAATATTACACCACAGTCTCTCCAACTACGATTTTTGTATATAAGAGGGGTTGGGGCTAAAAAAAGAATAAAACAAAATGTGTTCGGCATAAAATGGCTCAAGAAGGATTAAAAAGCCGAAAAAAATCCAGCCAATCAGGTACGTCCAGGATTTGAACTCGTGTGGCCGTCTCCATTTTCTACGAAGAAGACTATTACACCACAGACTTTCCAAGTAGGATTTTTCTCTATATGAGCGGGTATAAAAAAACAATAAAACAAAATGTATTTGGCCATAAAATGACCCAAGAAGGAAATCCAGCAACTAGCTAAGTCCAGGATTTGAACTCGTATGGCCGTCTCCATTATTCTACGAGGAAGACTTACCACCAATAACGTCTCAAGTATGATTTTTCTCTATATGAGCGGGTATAATAAAGAATAAAATGTATTCGGCATTAAAATAACCCAAAGAAGGTCATCCAGCCTACCAGGATTGAACCCGTGTAGACCATCTCCATTTTCTATTGAAGACACTTACATCACAGACTCTCTAACTACGTTTTTTTTTCTGTATATGAGGGGGGGAATAAAAAAGAATAGAACAAATTGCTTCGGCATAAAGACCCAAAAGGGAAATCCAGCCCAACCAGCTACGTCCAGGATTTGAACTCGTGTAGACCGTCTCCATTGTTCTAGGACGGCAACCATTACACCACGAACACCTCTGTCGCTGATTACGCTGTGTATAAGAGTGTGTAAGGGTGTGTAGGTGTTCTGTTCGAGGTTGTTTTGCGTGCATTTGTCTATTGAGGTCTCTGGGAGGAAGAAACACATAGCGTCAAGAGGAAGAACAAATTTGCCAAAAGATTCATCAGTTTAAGTACAGTTTAAAGAAAAATGAACGAAAATAAGTTCTAATCAATTTAGAGACAGTCTGTGCTACTCCCACCAACGTGGATACATGCTTATGCATGTGGGTGCTTAAAGTGGGTTTTTTCGATGGGGGAGAAAGAAGAAGACTCAGCTTGTACTAAGCTTATACTATATATATATATTAAATATATATATATATATATATATGTGTGTGTGTGTGCATGTAATATATGTATATATGTTGTGTGTATATATATATGTATATATATGTGTGTTGTGTGTGTGTATAATATGTATATATACTGATATGTATATATAATATATATATATTATTATGTTATATATATATGTATATATATATATATATATATATATATATTATATATATATATATATATATATATATAAAAGTGGTGTAGCCAATTAAGACATTGACAATGGAAACACTTTGGAGATGAAAAGTGTTTCTTTCTATGAAAGAAAAAGAAAAGATAAAGAAAAAAATATAAACGATTTCTCTGAATGTTTCAGATGAGGCTGGGATGATTAGTATTACTTTGAACCTAACCCTGTATTCTGTCCACGGAGGTATTCTTTCTTATTCCGCTAACCTAACTACCTTATCCACTAGTAGATTAAAGGAGTTAGGGTTAAGACCAGTTCTAAGTGACAGTTATCTCTAGATTGTAGGTTCAATTCCTGATCAAGGGCAGCATAACATAGAATAATATTAAAAATGACTTACACCCCTACCCCAGTATGTTAGGACGGAAATGAGAACAGGATACCCCCGTGACTGAATAAAGGGTTAGGTTCAAAGTTCCGTGATGGCTCCCGGTTACGACAGAAGGTTCCGATTACGACAGAAAGTTCCCGAGCAGAAGCGAAGGTTCCCGAGTCCGAAAAGAAGTTTCCCGAGTCCGACGGAGAAATACCTGAAAAAAGGCCAGAGGGCACATCGGCCGAAATGTTGTACAGATAACGATGAAGATGAGGACAATAGTCTGAATAACGCAGATAATACGAAGAAAATATATTTAGTCTAGTTTTTAAAAAAAGAAAAAAGACAGATCAGTTATTGCAACAGCAAGAAGAATTCCCGCCCAAATACTCAAGATTTTCTTAACGTTAAGACCAGACCTTAAATCTTCGGATTGAGTGAACCAACGCTAAGTGTACCCGTACATTCGAACATCTAGCTGATGACTAATCAACTGAAGAACTTCTTATTTCTTTCTTAACTTTTCTTCCCGATTATGACAAAAAGGTTTCCGATTACGACATCCGAGATCGAAATAAAGGTTCCCGAATTCGAGAGGGCTCCCAGAGTTCTACAAGAAATACCTTAAGAGTCCAGAGGCACATCAAGGTGACACGTGTACAGATAACAATGAACATGAGGACATAATCCGAATAATTCAAATAATTGGGAATGACTTCTGTTAATGTTTATTCCCATCGTTTCCCAGTAGCATTTAGTTGGGGTTAGATTGAGGTCACGATGGTCACTCAACCTAACATTTCTTCAACACTCCTGAATTTAAATCTGTTTCTAAACTAACCGTCTAAAAACCAACCAGTACGTCCATCAATATATGACAACAGTGGGTGTGAAACATCCGAACCGTCCAAGATGAAATACAAAAAAAAAAATGGTGGGTATTAGAGTCGGCATTAACTAACACCTTCGATACTGGGCATATGTGCCACAAAAATGTTTGGTGCTTCCAACGAGGATCGAACTCAATTTTTCACTAGTAATTGTTCTGTGAGACTTGCTTACGAACCACGGACACCCTTATTTACCCAACCCTATCAACACGAGTAATATTGGGGCATGAGCAAGGATGGAATCACTTTTCACCCATTATTGTTCCACCTGCTTAGGGAACAATTACACCCCAATTAGATGCCCTAATTACCCACCCCTTTTCACCACAGGTAGGATGTGAACAAGGTCGCAGTTTGGATGGTATCTTTCAAGGATCAAAATCATTCGCAAGTAGCAATATTCTTGCGAGATAAGGTTTTCGAAACCATCACACAACAATGGACGGCCCTATTACCCCCAAAGGCTTTCACTCGATTAGGATGTGACACAATGTCGTAAGCTTTGTTGATATCCAGTGAGGATCGAACTCACTATTCAGTAGTAAAATGACTGCAGACTAACTAATTAAAAAAAACTCTACTTGGCGACGCCGGGTAGCCGCTGCAGTTGTCATATGAGGGAATGGAATTAAGATATATAAATCATTGCTACTAGGCCGGGTTAGCTCAGGTCGGTAGAGCGTTTCGGTAGAATCACAAGGTTCCTAGTTCGATAACCGTCCCCCCAACTCAAGTATGAGAGTAGCACAGCGATCTGTGCGGTAAAGTAAGAAGGTGATGTTAGGTGTGGCGCTCCACCTCAGAATTGCTAAAACTTCTCCTTTGGTCTAGCGCTATTGAAAAGGGGATAGACTCCCTCGCTGACTGGCTGAACCGACTTTAGGCCGCCCCGACGACTTTACTTTACTTTTTCCTTTTTTTTACTAGGAAGAAAGAAAACAGAGTTTGAAAAAATTAAATATCAACAAGAAGGATTAAAACAAAATGTTATTTGGCATAATAACCCAACAAGGGTTGGCATGCTTAAATATCCAACTAATCAACCAACCCACAATGCTACACCATTGATGGTCAAGGAGCAGCCAATAAGAAAAATGCCTTTTATTGAGTTAATACTAAGAGGACAGAAATATCATTTCTGCGGTGTGTGTCTGTTGCGGGAAATATTGTCACTATGTCTGAAAAAGGTTAGCTTCAAATTCAAGCCCATTACCCCACGATAGTGCTCCATGGTATATTTTCCCAGTTTGGTGATATTCTCTCAATTTCTTTTGGATATTTCTAATGTTAGACTTGCCTTCGAACGTTCAGATGTTATTGATTATATTTCACAGAAGGGGTCAAGTCACATTTTGCTACCATGATTGCACTAGTATAATGCACTTGTTCAATTTTCTGGACACTTCCTTCATCGTGTTAATATTGCAAATGGCCACTGTTTGTTTCCTGTTGCGCAGACAATACCAGTTTTTACGCATACACCTATTTCATTATACTGTGAAAGTTTGTTAAATTCAAATCGATTATTTTTGTACAAAATGAAAATGTTCATGTCGTTAAATATTTGAACGCAGTATATTTATTTTATATATTAATATATATATATATATATATATATGTGTGTGTGTTGTGTTGTGTGTTGGTTGTGGTGTGTGTGAAGAAACACTGCTATTGCTGTGGAGGACTGGGAGAATCTAGCTTGTAATAGACCTGGCTTGGGAAGCCACCCATCTACCTCGGTTCGATGATTGGTTGGTTGGTGGTTAGATCTTACGACATTGTCAACCCTGTTGGTTCATTTATGCCGGAGATCTGTGGCTTTATTCTTTTCTTGATGGATACCACTTTTTTAAAACTCGCCCGGGGCCCTTTTTTTTTGTTAAAATTTTTTTTTCAAAACTCATGTTGTTCTATTAAACCCTAAGATGGACCCTAACAGGTTGTACACTCCGCCCCATTCGATTAATATATAAATTGCGTCAATAGTTGTACCCAATTTAGACGTTGGAAATTGAACACTTCAGAGATGAAAAGTTTCCTTGTCTATGAAAGATTAAAGAAGTGAAAATATAACGTCTAGTTTACAAAACAAAAAGACGGATCAGTTGCCTTTTTTTTATTTTATTATCTATTTGCTGGGAGAGGGACAGACAAAAGTTTTGTTTGAATGAAATAAAAGAATAAGAGTTGAGAGAATTCAGAACAGAAGACCATTGTGCATCTGAGTATGGATTACGTGACTGAAATTAATCTGATAACCCATTTTCCTTTTCTCACTGGCAATTTTTTCATCAGAACTGATTTCCTTTTTCTATGTTTTTCTTCTTCTGATGTATTCCACTAACGTAACTGATAATTGCAAAAAAAAACGTTAGATTTAATAAGACAAGAAAAAAATAAAACGGAAGATTACTCGATTCAGCTCTCTAGGTTTTATCTCACTTTGTTCCGGGGAAGAATATAGCAGGTAAATTTACAAACATTAGCCGTTTTTTTGTTTTTTGTTTGTTGTTGTTTTTTTGGTTTATGGCATTTTTTCTATTTATTGTGAGGTAAAATACAAAGATAGCAATGAGCGCTAAGTCAATTTAAATGCATCATCTCAACTGTCAAATATTCCCAAAAGAAACTTCCCGTTTGGCATTACCTTCTTTTTTCTTTTTTTTTTTTTTTGTTCCTAAGTGTATTATCAAATTACCACTTGAAATATTCTTTTACTCTTAGGCCCCCAACACTTTAGGATTTTTAACCTGGAAATCTGACTATCTGACGCCAGCAATTGCAAGAAAGTTTCCCGCCAAAAAACGTTAGCCATGTTGACTTTTTACATATTATTTACCAACCCCTCCACCGAGCAGGAAGTGACACAAGTCATTTCTTAAGCGGAGTTCAACAGGTTTGAATCAGAGTTGTCCTTCTCCTAGAGCGGTTGCCTAACAAGGTAAGAGCCCAGTCTGCCCTACTATTTATCGCATAGCTGGAGGGTGAGTGGGATTCATTACCTTTCCCAAGGGTATTAGCGCTAAGGGAAATGCAATTACCCATCCAGGATCTTTAACTCGGGGCGACGAGTCCATTTCCCATGACTTAAACATTACACATGCGCCTCCCACTTTTTTACATATAAGGTGTGTACTAGATACTCGCTCTTACTTATAGACTAGGCCGGAATCATATTGATCTACTCTCTGGCCATCACTGGCAGTACTCTGCGGTTGATTACAATACTTAACCGACCCTACTGGTCATAATTACGCTGACATTCTTTGACGACGGACATAGATTAAATCACTGGACTTTTACCAATACGCAAAGTGATAACAGCTTACTTACTCCGCGAATCTCATCTGCTTAGCTTGTCAGGTTTTTGCTTCAATTAAGCTAAAGAGCATAGTCGTATTGACGACAGATTTATAAGGTAGTCTCGTTCTGTCTCGTTCGAGGCGTGAGTATAGCGTCAACCATGCAAATTATGCCGACAGTATAAAAGGAGCTTATTTCTTTGCCAGAGTGGCAGCAATCTAAGCATGAAGAAAGACTGTGAGCGTGAAGTTACTGCTACTAGAAGACACACGCAGGATAGTACTTATACGCTTACCAAAGGATCACCAAAGGATTCCATAACATAGGACTTTCTTTAAGCCCTTTTCAACAGGCCAAGGATGGCACTTAAAATCTTTACAAGCTACCCCTGTGGAGAATAGCCGGTGTTCAAACTCATGTACTTCTGCTCAAAATGTCGTTGACCCCACGTTGTAATGTCCTGTGCTTAGCCAATTCGAAGGGTACGAGCTAGAGACAGTTCCCACGGATAAAATAAAGCACGACACTTACACAAACTTTGATGACAAGGGGTAGGAAGTGTGACAATTTGTGCAGTTTTGTGGGCAGAAGGCATTTAAATCTATGGCGTCTTCTTGGCAAGAAAGTTGTTTTAACTATAAGTCGATTACTGGCTTCACTGATGTGGGGCGCTGCCTATTGCTAACTATCAACTGCCCATGGAGAAGCTTTCTCTCCAACGGCCGGTCTCTAGTTGAGGCTCCGAGCCGGCTGAATATATACAGATTTCCCCATCCACCACCCCAAGATTCGACTACCCAGAACTGTTAGATAACTTTTTGCCAGACATCGTGACTGCAAGTTTCCTAAATTCATAGACATTATTTTTTTACTACTCTCAGTGTTCCGACTTTTAGACCATAACTTTTTGGAGCCCCATTTTTCTCTGAAACTAGCCACAATGCAAACGAATCAAGTGCAGTTTCAGGGCTGGTTCACTGACAAACAAAAGATGGCAGGGTTCATGGTATTGATTTTTCAGTGTAAACGAGCGTCTCGCAGTGTTTGGAGAGCCGTGAGAGCGGTTTAAAGCAGACGAAGAGTTAAATTGTGCTTTCTTTTAGATATATATATATTTATTTAGCAACCCCTCCACCGAGCAGGATGTGACACAAGGTCAATTTCTTAAGCGGAGTTCAACAGGTTTGAATTCAGAGTTTTCCTTCTCCTAGACCGGTTGCCTAACCAAGGATAAAGAGCCCGGTCTGCCCTACTATTTACCCATAGTTGCAGGGAGAATTGGATTCATACCTTTCACAAGGGTATTAGCGCTAAGTGAAAATGCAGTTACCGGCTCCAGGATTTTGAAAACTCGGGGCGACGAGTCCATTTCCCATGACTTTAACCATACACCACGCGCTTCCGTTTCTTTCTAGATATCGTAATTTAGAAACGAACGACAGTCACTGGCTGTTCGGTGGAATTTAGCGAGTCTTTCGCCTTTAAGCGTGTTTTCCCTTTGTGGCATAAAGCGACTCCTTCATATCTTTGGCGCAATTTCCTCTCACCATCCTCGTTACGGCTTCTTTCGCTCAAAATTCTCTACCACCAAAAGGAAAAAGAAACCTTTACTTGCAACCAAATTTCTTTCGTGGCATTTCGTAACAAGAAACCCCAAAACTATATTTCGCAAAAGTTGAAATTAACAGAGCCTCTATTACTACATTACTAAAATATATTATGCCGTGGAAAGGTATGAATCCAGCTGTTATATACATGTAATTAAAACAGAATTCAGTCATAAACACTGTATACTATATACCAGGCTGTCAAACATGCATTAAGGCCGCATGGATTAAAGATGTTGTCATTGAGGTCTATATAGATTACATATGTATGTCATGAGGGCCACATGGATTACATATGGTTTGTCATGGGTCTATATAGATTACGTATAGATAAAAGGATATGAAAACACCACCATATGCTGTTAAAGTGAAAAGATTTTATATCATATGCATAGCTAATATTGAACAATATTTTGATTTATAAAAATCATCTTCAGAGCTTGTTTACTCCAGACTTATCAATAGCGGAGACGAAAATATTATGATTTTAAAACGAAAACATGATGTTGCAAAAAAGTTATGCGGAAGTTTGCAACATCAATGTTTTCGTTTTAAATTCATTATATTTTCGTCTCCCTATTGATAAGTCTGAGTATAATATTCTTATCTCAAAAATGGACCATAGCAATTTAATATTCCGCTGTTAAAAAAGGTAGCAGCTTAGAATAATTCCCATACAACTTAATTGGTTATTTACTTATTAATGTATATTAATATAATTATATATATATATATATATATATATATATATATATGAGAGAGAGAGAGAGAGAGAGAGAGAGAGAGAGAGGGAGTCATTAAATGATGAGAAAATTGGATAAAAACAAGACAACAATGTCATTCAATTGCTTGTTTTATCAACTTTTCCTTCAAACTTTAATCACATTTGTCGGATTTTATCCAATCCATTACTTGCTCATATATTATATATATATATTATATATATATATATATATTGTGTGTGTGTGTTGTGTGTGTGTGTGTGTGTGTGTGTTGTGTGTGTGAGAGAGAGAGAGAGAGAGAGAGAGGGTGTGTGCATGAGGAAATAACATAATGGGTAATTATATATATTATATATATATATATATATATATTATATATATACTTAATTACCCTGTCGAAAGGGTACATTATTCATGATATAATTTAATTTAAACATGCTATCACATGCTTATCACACACAACGCGTGCAAGCACGCACACCACAGATTTTTTTTTCTTGCACAATTCCCAGTTGACCACATTCCCCATACAGTCATACCTGTACTTGTATTCATTTATTTAGTTGGGTGCATTCACTAGAATCACACTCATTACTCACATTTTGTTTAGTCTCATTTTATCGGTGACCTCCCATATCAATGGTGGTTCGTTGACGATCGACTTCACACCTCTACAAAATTAAATGAATCGACTGTTTTTTGTTGTTGTTGGTTTTTTTTTTGGGGGGGGGGTTCTTTTTCTACTAGCACGAATGAATAAATTCCGAACACTTTGATTAAATGGTTTCCCGAATTCCTCTACGCTCAACGGTAAGTGACTGGTCTGGATCGAAGAAAATAGTGCAGTAGCTAAATGGATGGGCAGGATAGTGTTTAAGCTGAGCAATGTGTATGAATTGAGAGGTAAAAAATAATCTCGAGCAGTGAAAGACAATACATACATATATATATATATATATATATATATATATATATATATATATATATATATTATATATTGAGAGTGCTCAATATCTGTGATAGAGCATTAATAAATGGATTAATATATATTTTAGTATTATTTATTTCTATGGGAACAGTCTGCTACCATTGGTTCATGCTATCCAAACTTATGGTTTAAGGAGCAATCGTCTATTGTGCGTTTGTTTAACTGTGTGTCCGTGTCACTTGTTGTTTACGTGTTCTATTTTACGTGTGCGTCATGCTGGCATGCACGCACACATAAATACACGTAATTAAAATTTAATAACTTTTATGATTTTGTTATGATACAATTTTTTACTTCCACACCCTCAAGCAATATCTTTCAAAAATTAATTTTTACACTACCGGAGGGTGTTTATTTTGCTAATAATAATATATAATAATAATAATAATATAAAATAATAATAATAAAATAAGAAGAAGAAGAAGAAGAAGAAGAAGAAGAATAGCGATGACAGGAGATGAGACTGTAAACATGGTTAGTGAATGCAAGCAAACTAGCACAACGGGAAACAAAACTAGTCACGACTGGATTAGGAAGGGGATCCACTGGGAATTTATGCAAAAAAAATAAATTTTGACCATCAACAAAATGGTATATTGCTTAAACCAGAATCTGTCTTTGAGAATGAAATGCATAAATTATCTGGGGACTGAGAAAAAGACGGATCACCTTTATTCCCAACAAGGAACCAGACCTAGTGTTAATTAACAAAAAAGAAAAACTTGTCAACTGGTGGATTTTGCTAGTTCCAGTAGATCACAGAGTAAAGATGAAGGAAAACGAAAGATACAAAATACCTGGACCTTAGGAGACAAACTGAAAAAGCTAGGGATATGAAAAGTCAAAGTGATACCAATTGTACTCGGTGCACTTGGAACGGTCCCAATAAACTTGGAAAAAAATGGAAATTCGAGGAAGAACTGGAGCCATCCAGAATACTGCCACTGCTGCAATCTGCCAGATACTCAGAAGGGTCTTGGAGATCTGAGGAGACTTGTCACTCAGACTCCAGTGATACACCATCAGCTGATGCATGTCAAAAACTAAAACAACACAACAAACAACAACAACAATAATAATAATAATAATAATAATATAATAATGATGATTATAATAAACTGTGGACATGAGGGTTAAGGTCGTGCCGATTGTGATTGGGGCCCTTGGAAACAATCCCCAAACGGGTTAGAAGGGAGTCTGATGAATTAAAAATCGGAGGAAGAATCGAGACCATCCGCTACAGCATTATTGAGAACGGCTGGAATACTCAGAAGAGTCCTGAGACTTGAGGAGACTTGCTGTCACTCAGTCTCCAGTGAACCACCGGCTTCTGCAGTGTGTGAAAACTCGAATGGAGTGAAATTAATAATAATAATAATAATAATAATAATAATAATAATAATAATACCAGAAAGCCTGAAAAATATTGTAAAGGTGGCAATTGTAGCAAGAACAGGAGACTGAATGAATTAGAATCCCATTGTTTTTTCGACCATGTATCGACAAAGAAGCGATCTAAGATTAGTGTTCTTTTAAATCAACAGTTTGAAAATAGGTGATAAAATATCGATGGTGCCAGCGTGTGCAGGATAGACACACGTACAATTAGCATAACTGTTATCACTTAGAAAAAGAAATTCGGTATTGGAGTTCAATACTGTTTTCGTTCATTTCGTTGCAAAAGGCATTGATAAAACCGTGGACACATATATCCTCCAAACACCGGCTTTGGGTTAAAATAAGGAGAAAAGGCTGATATTTTGCCTTGATGAGGCAAGCAATCTAGAATAAGGAAAGTAATTATTTCAAACCAACCGAAACATGTGTCATATCCGGTTCCTGATGGAAGAGTTCAATAAAACACACACACACACACACACACACACCACACACACCAACACATGTATGTTGGAAAAGAGAAATAAAGGAAAGAAAGTATTGAATGGATAAAATAGGTATTTTAATTAATTTAAACTATTATTATTTCATTTTCATTTTGTTATTTAAAAATAGAATAGATTAGAAATGTAAACATGGATAAAACCCTGACCGAAACAGTGTAAGTTAAATTAATTTAAAATATCTATTATCCATTCAAATACTATCTTTCTTTTATTTCTTCTTTTAACATATAATATACATATATATTTGAATAAAAAAGGCTTAAATAGCATGGGCATCGTGATATGGACCATTTCCACTTCGTGGTAACTGGGCCACCGTGTTCCGTCATTACACGTTTTTATTTTATTTCAGAAAATCGGTGGGTCTCAGATTACCCACGAGTGGAAATGGCCATAAGTCACGATATCCATGGTTTATTTTAAAGTATTTTTATTTACAAATAAATTTCCTATGTTTAATAAAAATTAAACATTAGCTCTCCGACGGAACCTGAACTCTACAAGAAACTACTGTTAGAGAATAGTAGCCGGCCTAGAAATCACCTTGTACCAAGAAACTTGGTACTCCAGAAAATATATATATATTATATATTATATATATATAAGAGAGAGAGAGAGAGAGGAGAGAGAGAGAGAGAGAGAGAGAGGGAGAGATTACCTAGACACAACATTTTACTAAGTGATTCAATTCAAATGTTATCGAAAAAAATTAAACAATCTCAGTATCCAAACAGTTACTAACTTTGTAAAACAACAACGGAACAAACCGAACAAAAATTTAGAAAGAAAAGAACATCTCCCTGAATAGCGTTAGCAAAAAGGTAATAGAACTTCCTCGCAATTTCGGTTGATGCCGTCACTAGGCCAATCCACCGAATTAACTCAACTACTTATATGCAGGATTTTTTTTATAAACGTATAAAACTATAAAAACATATATATATATATATATATATATATATATATATTATATATATATATATATACACAGGTACGGACATTATGCACACACACACATTTACACACGCACGCACACACACACACACCACACACACACACAAGCACGCACGCACGCACATGATAATATATGCACACGTTTCTTAAAACACACAGATAAGCAGAATAACGGGATTTTCTTTATAACGTATATACACACATACTTACCTCATAATATATACAGGCACGGACTGATGCACACACTTATTTAGCACTTTATATATATATAATATATTATATATATATATATTATATATATATATATAAAATATACTTATGTTGATTAAAAAACTAAGATAAGCAGAATATCTGAGTGACGTATATATATTTACCAAACACCTCCGCACTAGCAGGATATGACAACAAGGCCAATTTCTAAATGGAGTTCAACAGTGTTAAACTTCAGATTTTCCTTCTCTAGACGGTTGCCTAACCCAAGGTTAAAGAGCCAGTCTGCGCCTACTATTTATCCATAGTGGAGGGAGAGTAGGATTCAAAAACTTTCCCAAGGGTATTGCGCTAAGTGAAATGCAATTACCACGTCCAGGATTGAACTCGGGGCGGACGAGTCCATTTCCCAGAACGATGGTATAGGTAATTTGCACAGGCCGAATGACTATTCAAAATAGTAAAATAATAAAATTGTAATAGAAATTGTAATAGAAATCTCCCGAGTCTTACAATTCTGTTCTTTTATAGTTCCATTGTTTTTAGTAGAAATGAATCGAATGAATCGAAATGAATCGATTTAATCCGTTTTAAGAAGCAAACATTATTTCCTTCCTGTTTTTATTTCTTGGTTAAGTGTTATGCATAAAACAAAAAAAAAATAATCGATTTTACTACTTAAAATAATCATGATTCTCGAAAAGATTAATTCATGCTTCAGTTATCTATCTATCATCTATCTATTATCTATTTTCATCTTTACTGTTCATGTGGGAACCGGATACAATAAACAATATTCTGATTGAATGCACACACCTCTCCCACACTCGAAGAAGTTCTTACAATGTTAACAGCATGGACAAACTATTTAGAAAAAAGATCCAAGAGGATATTAAACTTTTTAAAAAGAACCGGTCTCCTATCAGGATATAAGTTCATAGACCTAAAAATCACCCACACACTCTCTTGATGTCAAATCCTCAACAGAAAAACTTGATTTCCAAAATTAACTAAAATCACTATCACTATACCTAAATACTAACAGAAGCAAGATCTGGAATGATATGCAGGTGCTGCACACGTAGCAACTGTACTTTAGAAAAAAAAACGTATTCGCATTAAAATGACCCAATTGGTTTGACGTGCCGTAAACCCAAGCAACCCCCAACCAACCCATCTTTTCATATTAATCAATCAATCTGTTAATTCGCAAATCTATCTATCTATCTCTCACTCTTTTCCTATCAACCAATTATCTATTTATACTATCTAACCATCAATGTATCTCATGTTTTACAAATTCTATCATAATCTGTAGGGAAGTATATAAAATGAAATATATCTATCTTCTTAGTCTTTATTTTGCCTTAAATAAAATAAGTATTATTTATATATATATATATATATATAATATATAATTATTATATATATATAATTATAAAATATATATATATTTATAATGTAAATTATATATAATATAAATAAAATATATATATTATATATATATATATATATATATATATATATATATATTATATATATAATAGATAGATAATAAGAGAGTTGTATAATTGCTTGAAGTATTGTGTATATATTAGTTTGAAGGTTGATTTTGAAGGCTATCACAATGCAGGTGTAGAAAAAATAATTAAGGTAACAACGGTGTTGTTGTTAACCTGTAATCTATTCTTGATATTTCGAGATAAAATCTCTTTTTCAGAAGAACGCAGGAACTGAAGTAGTGTCGTCTTGTTATGGCATTTTAGTTAAATGATTTTTTTTTTTGAAAATGTTACAGATGTATTTTTTATAACTGTATTCTCGTGTTGCATGTTTACGTGAATGCGGGGTTTTGTGACCTGTGCGTATGTTGCCATGCGCGTGTGCATGAAAATGCGTGTTAGACTGTGACGTTATAACCGTTACCACGCGCGCGTGTGCGTATGAATGACCGTATCCTCGTGAGTATGTGCGTATAAAAGAGCGTATTTGTGTTTGGTGGCCATGGTGATGTATAATATTTCGTGTTGGATGTAATATAAATCATTTAATCATTTCTTATAAATATTAAAATATAATAATAATAATTATTATATTATTTTTGCTCCTTTTGAGTTTTCACATCAGAATTAGCTGATGGTCTTTCACTGGAGTCTGAGTGACAGCAAGTCTCTCAGGTCTCCAGGACTCTTTCTGGTATTCTGGAGCATTGCAGCAGTGCAGTGTTCTGAATGGTTTCAACCCTTCCTCTGATTTCCAAACTTTCCAAACCTTTTCCAATCCTTTTGGGACTGTTCCAAGTGCACCAACTACAATTGGTATCACTTTCACTTTCATATTCCATAACTTTTCAGTTCTTTGGCAAGGTCCAGATATTTGTCTATTTTTTTCATTTTCCTTCAGCTTCACCCTGTGATCTGCTGGCACTGCAAAATCACCAGTTGACAAGTTCTTTCTTTTTTGTTTATCAACTTATTTATTATATATTATTATATATATTATTATTATATTATTTATATTATTTATTTGTTATTTTTTTAACCACATACACATAGGATTCTCTTTATATTAAACGTAAAAGAAAACATTAAAAAATTAATTTTCCATTTTTTATTGACGTTTTAAAATATGTTTTAACAATTTCGGCAAGTACACGAAAGTCCGCGAATTGAGTATACCAAACATTAGAATAACCCGAAATGTTGATAGCCTGTAAAACTAACAAAAAAAAAACAAAAAAAAAAACAACATCTTGGCTGTCATTTTAGTTGGAGTAAAACAGGAGCAGATGATATACACAAAAAAAACAAAGCAATAACATACACACCAATATTTCATTTGTATAGTAATAACCGTATTGGAATATTTAATATATGGGACGATATATTTCGTACGTCCCACGCATAAACTGTAGAATTTATACTTCATCACCGGAGCCATACTGAATTCATAAACTCTAAAAAAATATCTAATATCATTTGCATAATTGACAGATTCCCGAATGGTAAAGGAATATTTTCTTGATTTTTAAACCAAGTGACGTATATATATTAATATTATGTGGTGTAATGGTTAGCAAGCTAGATTTGCAGACCCATTGTTAGTGAGTATTATCTGCGTGTTCGGACTATTGTCCCATCTTCATTTCTTATTGCTTACAACGTTTCGGCCGATATGCCCTCCGGTCTTCTTCAGGTATTCTTGTCGGACTGGGAACCTTCCGGACTCGGGAACCTTCTTTTCGAACTCGGGAACTTCTTGTCGTATCGGGAGCCATCTGGGAACTTTGAAGGTTCCCGAGTCCCAGAAGGTTCCCGAGTCCGACAAGAAATACCTGAAGAAGGCGGAGGTATATGCCGAACGTTGTAAAATAACAATGAAGATGGGGACAATAGTCCGAATAACGCAGATAATACTAATCTTCAAGCCTCATCTCAAACATCAGAGACATTGTTAGTGAGTTCGATTCTCACTGGTGGCTTAGTAAATAACTATATATTAATATTGGTTTTCCTTGATCTTCCGCCCGTTATCATCTGCAACACTTTCTGCTTAAAAAGGAGATCGTCCAAGATTAAATGCCAAAATGTAAATACTTAATTCCTTGGTGTCGCTTATCCGCCGAATTCTTATTTCTTATGAGTGCATCACCTCAGCTAAAATAATGAACCATTCCTTTTTATTGTTGTTGTTCCTTCCGTCTACTAAAGACGAGGCGTAGTGTCCATTTTTAAAAAATCTGCAACTGAGTGAGTGGCTGAATAGACCAGTTTTGAATGTCAATCTCTGGAGCAGTGACTGCAAACAAACAGTGATGCTGTGTCTCTCCTTCCTTTTGGCTCATTTTTCCGTGGCGGCTTTTTTCCTCTCTTTTTCGTTCCTTTTCGTTCCTTGTCTGACGAGGAGTCGCCAGGACGCACGGTCTTTTTACAAGCCTCCCATGTGGTTGGTGTTAATGTGGATGTAGAAAGAAATGACATACCTCACAGAAAAATATAATAAGAAAGAAAGATTAAAAGAAAGATAAGAGAAGGGGTGAGAACGTGAAAGCGATAACGTTAATCTGTTTCAATCGAACATAATGAAAAGAAGGAAAAAAGAAAAGAGAGAGAGAGAGAGAGAGAGAGAGAGAGAGTCAATAGATTGAGACAGACAGCCATACAGACAGAGAGACAGAAAGAGCAGATGGTAAAATCAAATTAAACACTTTTTACATAGGGCTGGGTTAGATCAGTCAGTAGAGCGTCAGGCTAGAAACCACAAGGTTCTAGTTCGATACCGGCCCTCGCCAACTCAGGTATGAGTAGCACAGGATCTGTGCGTAAAGTGAGGAACTGATGGTAGGCGTGGCGCTCCACCTCATATGCTAAAATAATATCCTTGGTCTAGCCCTAGTGAAAAAGGGGACAGACTCCCTCACCGACATTAGAAAAGAAGGAAATATAGGAAAAAGAGCGAGGAAGGTAGTTAAATCAAGATTATTCTACTTTTTACGTATTGAACTATTTTGCAATAGCTCTTAAGTAAACATATCAAACGTTGTAACAATAAAATCATCATTCCATGGTATATCCAGATGTCCTGCTAGTTATTATTATCACTCCTTGCAAGTTCTTCTTCGCAGCGCGTTTAGCTGGTAGTCTATCATGGAGTCTGAGTGGCACCAAGTCTCTTAAGATCTACAGGACTCTCCTGAGTATTCTAGTCGATCTTGTTAGGAAGGCCTCAATTCTTTTTTTCTTGTTTACAATTCCTCCAGTCTTTTATTCCAAATCGTTTTTGTGGACTGTTCCATCAGCACCAATTATAAATGATATCACCTTTAACACCATGTTCCATACCTTTTAGCTCTCTGACAAGGTCTAGGTATTTTTCTATCATTCCACTTTCTTTCCTTTTACCATGTGGACCATAGTATATATACATGAATGAGAAAGTATTGGCATATACATGAGCTCAATGCTAAAATAACAGAGCGGATTTAACAAATATTATATTATATTACATTATATTTCATTATGGATATTAATATCTCGTTACTATTAGTTCATGCTTACTGCATTCGTCAGTTATTTTTCAATCTCAACGTTTTTGACTCTCGTCTGATGATTGCAGTAAGCATGAAACTAATTAGTAACAAGATAATGATATCCATAATAGAATGTATTTTTCATTTTAAATATATATATATATATATATATATATATATATATATATAATTATATAGTAAATAACCAGATTTAATAACTCAGTTCTAAGCTGAGACCTTTTTAACAACGGAATATTAAAATTGCTGTGGTCAATTTTGAGAGCGCAATGTGCAAAATTAATTTGCGGAATTATATTCTGAGCAATATATCTAGCGAAAAAAAATAGGCTTAAATCCGATCAGATTAGTAGTTATAACTTCATTTACACACACACACACACACACACCACCACCACAATGTATATATTATATAAATATTATATATATATATATATATATATATGGTGGAAATATGGAGATATACATGAAAATGCTAATATGACCGGTATTTGAGCCTTTTTATTTGATATTCATATATATATATATTTATATATATATATATATATATATATGAAGAGACTTGATAAGTCGAAACACATGTCTGTGGATGACCCTATATATGCTCTCCATCCCCAGGGTTGAGCACTCTGGGGATCTCGCTGACGGCCGCGAACTCAAGCGTAAACGCAACGCTCTTCTCTATAAGGAATGGAGCACTCGTAATGGCATTTACACACAAGCGATGTTGTGTATTAAAACAGTTAAAATTCCCTTCCCATTCTGTCAGTGAAGACAGCCTAATGGTCAAGTAGCCGGACTAACACCCAACCGACCCGGATTTCAATTACCGCTGTGGGTAGCTTACACAATTGGCTAGCCACACTGAGAGATTTGATAAGTCGAACACGTGCTGGTGAATGACCCTATATATATATATATATATATGGCATGTTGAATTGAACAAAAGACACTATCCTGTTTAACAATATATTTGTGAGTTTTCAGGTTTTTCGCCAACTTTTTATATTTCGGTGGAATTCGTGGATTAGTCCACCAAAGTTCATGTCCCGAGTACTTTCGGCACTTCGAAGTGCCATCATCAGGGGTGATGGTGTTCAGATCAAATATATTAAGGGTGTAGAGGCTGGAAGGAGGAGAATCGATGGAAAAGTGTTACAGCATTTTAAAATGTGGCACTTCATTGGTATTAATTTTGTTTAAGGATTGTTTTGTATTGTTTTATGTATAAAGCTTCTAGTATTTGGAGTTTTTGTTTTTTCGGATATGAACTTTGGTGGTCTAATCCACGAATTTCACCGAATACTTAAAAAATTGCCGGTAAAACTTGAAAAAATCACAAATAAAATTGTTAAACAGGAGATGTGTATTTTGTTTAATTCAACATGCATAAATGAAAAGAATGCTGCCCAAAAATACAGCACACACACACACAGACACACACACACAACTATATATATATATATAATATATATATATAAAGATAAATCTAATGAATCAGACGAACCTACTATTAGTTTCGCTTAATGCTCTTCAGGGCTAAGATCTGACTCAGAGTCAGATCTTAGCCTGAAGAGCATTGAGCGAAACTAAGTAGGTTCGTCTGACTCATTAGATTTATCTTATTATTTGCTCTACTTAGGTATCGAGCACTTTTACTTATTACTATTCTCCTAGCGGTTATATGGATATATATATATATTATATTATATATATATATATCTTATTATACATATATACATATAAATTGTTTTTTCTTTTACCAATACTTACAATAGATTATTTTTTTGTTGTACGACTATCTTGGTCTTTCTTTTTCAAAAAATTTTTTTCTCCCCGGTTGATGTTTGGTAGTATATTTTACAATCAAACTATTGCTGTTTTTTTTTTCTCACCGCAAGGATTACCAACCACGCTGGATATATTATATATACTAGCAAATATATGCACCCTCCGGGTTCAAGTATTTAAGTTTTAATGTTATGAAATATTATATAAATTAGAAGTCTTTTAATAAGAATGCAGATAAAAAAGATTGAAACAGAGTGGGGTATAATAGAAAAATAGAAAATAAAACTACTCTCCATCACTGCGTCTTTCCATGCTGAATTTTACTTATTTAACTATTTAGTTAAATTAGGAAATAAAGAATAAAAATTACACTTATTTTTTTCTTGTTAATGGATTTCTTTAAGATTCATTGAAGATTTTTGCTTATATTCATTAAAATAAAACCAAACAGTTAGAAATCAATAATACTAAGACATATTTAATAAATCACATTTTTAATATCAATATGCAAATTTAGCCTTCCCGTTCACACTGCAACCGTATTTTTTGTATATATAAATACAATAGCTGTTATTAGTATGTGATATGGACAACACAATTTTATTAATAATTGAGGGTTTAAATATAAATAAAATCATGAAGAATGTGATGTAAATAACTATGTTAATCGTGACTCGATAGTAATATAGTTTCGGTTTACGACAGAAAAACACACAATCTCCATTATAATAATAATATATATATATATATATAATATATATATCATCCTCATCATTAGCCGTTTGATATTGTATTAGAATATTTAATGTATGTGTCTTACTTTTTGTTGGACCCTCGTATAATTCGTTGAATATATACCGCTTTCACCGAGAGCCTGCTGAATTTCACAACTCTAAACAAAATATCTAATCGCATTGCATAATTGGAAATTCCCTAATGGTAAAGGATATTGTAATAACACCCTAAACAACGACGGCATTAATAAATTTTACATTGGTAATTTACGCAATTGGCTGACATGAAACGCAAAAGCGCGCGAAAACCAAATAAAAATTGTCGTTAACCCATACGTCTCTGGATAAATAAATTAAACATTGAAAACCAAATTTATATCGGATGACCGGCGAAGAAAATTAAACTTCAAGGGCGTCTACTCAACATTAATCAATTAGAAGGATTTATTACGCTTTTCGTTACGGCATATCACATAAAGATGATCTTCAAATATATGCTGCAAATATCACAAATATTTGAATCGGCAAACTTCATTTCAATGTCAGTTTATTAGATCCAATGTGTTGCGTAATTGATGGGTATACTATCAATTATGTACGGTTCGTAAAGAGAAATATTTGAATTTAAACATAAAGGTTTATGTTACGTTTTTATAAGGCTATCCTTTAGGCTTAAGCAAGTGCGCAACGTCCAGCCGGAAATCCCTGAAACAATCCTTTGGTTCGCCTAAGTATTGCAAGTTTCCTCGTCAATGGTTGCAAATGGACTATGAAGTATCAGTGTTTAAGTAGTCAATCTGGTCAGGTTATTACTGTTGATTGGCGGAGAATAACCCACGTGGCCTCGCCCAGTCTATAATTTTTTTTATATGTAAGTACGAAAAATTGGAAGCGCTTTGTTTATCAAAATGACATGATTCGTTAGTAAATGCCGAAAAGTTGATATCTCAAAACAAAACAACTAACAAAAGTTGATATCCATGAAACAAAAAACTAACTTGGATTTTTATGATATAAGGCATGCAAATGTTCACTTCTACTTATAGACTCGCCTATAAACACGTGACCTGAGAAGGCATTTCTATTGTCCAATCACTGGCACTGCTGCTGCTGCTTATGCTGTATTAATAGAGACCATAATTCTGAGCTGGATTGTCATTGATACTGGATTATCTTGGACGGAAGGACTTACAAGGAATATTCTAACATGGATTCTTACTGGCTTGCTTACTTATTCATTACATCTGAACGAAGGATGGCTGCCAGATACTCAACACTAAAACCAACATTTAAATTGTTATTTAAAATACATATTTTAAAATATCCTCAGAACGAAAAGTTGGCACTATTAAACTATAAACAATAAAGAGTAAAATCATAAAACTTAAAATTTAAATTGTAAGACAAATTCTGAGGAATATTTTAAATTGTATTTTAAATAACAATTTAAATGTTGGTTGTTAGTGTTGAGTATCTGGCAGCCATCCTTCGTTCCAGATGTAATGAATAAGTAAGCAAGCCAGTAAGAATCCAGTGTTAACGTATTCCTTGTAAGTCCTTCGTCCAAGATAATCCAAGTATCAATGACATAAGCTCAGAATATGGTCTCTATTAATACAGCATAAGCAGCAGCAGCAGTGCCAGTGATTGGACAATAGAAATGCCTTCTCAGGTCACGTGTTTATAGGCGAGTCTATAAGTAGAAGTGACCATTTGCCCCATGCCTTATATCATAAAAATCCAACAGTTAGTTGTTTTGTTTCATGGGATATCAACTTTGTTAGTTGTTTTGTTTTATGAGATATCAACTTTTCGGGTAATTTACTAACGAATCATGTCATTTTGATAAACAAAGCGCTTACAATTTTTCGTACTTACATATAAAAAAAATTATAGACTGGGCGAGGCCACGTGGGTTATTCCTCCGCCAATCAACAGTAATAAACCTGACCAGATTGACTACTTAAACACTGATACTTTCATAGTCCATTTGCAACCATTGACGAGGAACTTGCAATACTTAGGCGAACCAAAGGATTGTTTATCAGGGATTTCCGCTGGACGTGCGCACTTGCTTAAAGCCTAAAGGATAGCCTATAAAAACGTAACATAACCCTTTATGTTTAAATTCAAATAATTTCTCTTTACGAACCGTACATAATTGATAGTATACCCATCAATTACGCAACACATTGGATCTAAATAAACTGACATTGAAATGAAGTTTGCCGATTCAAAATATTTGTGATATTTGCAGCGAATATATTTGAAGATCAGATCTTATGTGATATGCCGTAAACGAAAGCGTAATAAATCCTTCTAATTAGATTAATGTTGAGTAGACGCCCTTGAAGTTTATTTTCTTCGCCGGTCATCCGATATAAAATTTGGTTTTCATGTTTAATTTATTTATCCAGAGACGTATGGGTTAACGACAATTTTATTTTGGTTTTCGCGGCTTTTGCTGTTTCATGTCAAAGCCAATTGCGTAAATTACCAATGTAAATTTATTAATGCCGTCGGTTGTTTAGGGTGTTATTACCAATATCCCTTTACCATTAGGGAATTTGCCAATTATGCAAATGCGATTAGATATTTTGTTTAGAGTTGTGAATTCAGCAGGCTCTCGGTGAAAGCGGTATATATTCAACGAATTATACGAGGGTCCAACAAAAAGTAAGACACATACATTAAATATTCTAATACAAGATACAAACGGCTAATGATGAGGATGATATATATATATATATATATATATATATATTATTATTATAATGGAGATTGTGTGTTTTTCTGTCCGTAACCGAAACTATATTACTAATCGAGTCACGATTAACATAGTTATTTACATCACATTCTTCATGATTTTATTTATATTTAAACCTCAATTATTAATAAAATTGCTGTTGTCCATATCTACATACTAATAACATGCTATTGTATTTATATATACAAAAAATAGCGGTTTGCAGTGTGAACGGGAAGGCTAATTTGCATATTGATATTAAAAATGTGATTTTATTAAATATGTGCTTAGTATTATTGATTTCTAACTGTTTGGTTTTATTTTAATGAATATAAGCAAAAATCTCTCCAATGAATCTTAAATGAAATCCATTAACAAGAAAAAATAAGTGTAATTTTATTCTTTATTTCCTAATTAACTAAATAGTTAAATAAGTAAAATTCAGCAATGAAAGACGGCAGTGATGGAAGAGTAAGTTTTATTCTATTTTTCTATTATACCCCCACTCTGTTTCAAAATCTTTTATCTGCATTCTTATTAGACTTTCTAATTTAATATAATATTTCATAACATTAAAACTTAAATACTTGCACCCGGAGGTGCATATATTTGCTAGTATATATAATATACCAAGCGTGTTGGTAAATCCTTGCGGTGAGAAAAAAAAAAAACAGCAAATAGTTTGATTGTAAAAATATACTACCAAACATCAACCGGGGAGAAAAAAATTTTGAAAAAAAGAAAAGACCAAGATAGTCGTACCAACAAAAAAATAATCTATTGGTACAGTATTTGGTCAAAAGAAAAAACAATTTATATGTAATATATGTATATAAGATATATATATATATATATATATATATATATATATTCATATAACCGCTAGGAGAATAGCTAATAAGTAAAAAGTGCTCGATACCTAAGTAGAGCAAATAATAAAGATAAATCTAATGAGTCAGACGAACCTACTTAGTTTCGCTCAATGCTCTTCAGGGCTAAGATCTGACTCTGAAGTCAGATCTTAGCCCTGAAGAGCATTAAGCGAAACTAATAGTAGGTTCGTCTGATTCATTAGATTTATCTTTATATATATATATATATATATATATATATATATGTGTGTGTGTGTGTATGTGTGTGTGTGTGTGTATTTGGGCAGCATTCTTTCATTTATGCATGTTGAATTAAACAAAATACACATCTCCTGTTTAACAATTTTATTTGTGATTTTTTCAAGTTTTACCGGCCAATTTTTTAATATTTCGGTGAAATTCGTGGATTAGACCACCAAAGTTCATATCCCGAAAAAACAAAAACTCCAAATACTAGAAGCTTTATACATAAAACAATACAAACAATCCTTAAACAAAATTAATATCCAATGAAGTGCACACATTTTAAAATGCCTGTAACACCTTTTCCATCGATTCTCCTCCTTCCAGCCTCTACACCCATTAATATAATTTGATCTGGAACACATCACCCCTGATGATGGCACTTCGAAGTGCCGAAAGTACTCGGGACATGAACTTTGGTGGACTAATCCACGAATTCCACCGAAATATTAAAAAGTTGGCGAGAAAACCTGAAAAAATCACAAATATAATTGTTAAACAGGATAAGTGTCTTTTGTTCAATTCAACATGCATATATATATATATATATATATAGGGTCATTCACAGACACGTGTTTCGACTTATCAAATCTCTTCAGTGTGGCTAGCCATTGTGTAAGCTACCCACAGCCGGTATTGAAATCCGGTCGGTTGGGTGTTAGTCCGGCTACTTGACCATTAGGCTGTCTTCACTGACAGAATGGGAAGGGGATTTTAACTGTTTTAATACACACATCGCTTTGTGTGTAAATGCCATTACAGAGTGCTCCATTCCTTATAGAGAAGAGCGTTGCGTTTACGCTTGAGTTCGCGGCCGTCAGCGAGATCCCCCCAGAGTGCTCAACCCTAGGGGATGGAGAGCATATATAGGGTCATCCACAGACATGTGTTTCGACTTATCAAGTCTCTTCATATATATATATATATATATATATATATATATATATATTGAATATCAAATAAAAAGGCTCAAATACCGGTCATATTAGCATTTTCATGTATATCTCCATATTTCCACCAATATATATATATATATATATATATATATATATATATATATACATGTGTTGTGTGTGTGTGTGTGTGTGTGTGTGTAAATGAAGTTAAACTACTAATCTGATCGGTATTTAAGCCTATTTTTTTCGCTAGATATATTGCTCAGAATATAATTCCCGAAATTAATTTTGCACATTGCGCTCTCAAAATTGACCACAGCAATTTTAATATTCCGTTGTTAAAAAAGGTCTCAGCTTAGAACTGAGTTATTAAATCTGGTTATTTACTATATATATATATATATATATATATATATATATATATATATATATATATAAAATGAAAAATACATTTCTATTATGGATATCATTATCTTGTTACTATTAGTTTCATGCTTACTGCAATCATCAGACGAGAGTCAAAACGTTGAGATTGAAAAATAACTGACGAATGCAGTAAGCATGAAACTAATAGTAACGAGATATTAATATCCATAATGAAATATAATGTAATATAATATAATATTGATTGTAAATCCGCTCTGTTATTTTAGCATTGAGCTCATGTATATGCCAATACTTTTCTCATTCATGTATATATACTATGGTCCACATGGTAAAAAGGAAAGAAAGTGGAATGATAGAAAAATACTAGGACCTTGTCAGAGAGCTAAAAAGGTATGGAACATGGTGTTAAAGGTGATATCATTTATAATTGGTGCTGATGGAACAGTCCACAACGATTTGGAATAAAAGACTGGAGGAATTGTAAACAAGAAAAAGAATTGAGGCCTTCCTAACAAGATCGACTAGAATACTCAGGAGAGTCCTGTAGATCTTAAGAGACTTGGTGCCACTCAGACTCCAATGATAGACTACCAGCTAACGCGCTGCGAGAAGAACTTGCAAGGAGTGATAATAATAACTAGCAGGACATCTGGATATACCATGGAATGATGATTTTATTGTTACAACGTTTGATATGTTTACTTAAGAGCTATTGCAAAATAGTTCAATACGTAAAAAGTAGAATAATCTTGATTTAACTACCTTCCTCGCTCTTTTTCCTATATTTCCTTCTTTTCTAATGTCGGTGAGGGAGTCTGTCCCCTTTTTCACTAGGGCTAGACCAAGGATATTATTTTAGCATATGAGGTGGAGCGCCACGCCTACCATCAGTTCCTCACTTTACCGCACAGATCCCTGTGCTACTCATACGCTGAGTTGGCGAGGGCCGGTATCGAACTAGGAACCTTGTGGTTTCTAGCCTGACGCTCTACTGACTGATCTAACCCAGCCCTATGTAAAAAGTGTTATAATTTGATTTTACCATCTGTCTCTTTCTGTCTCTCTGTCTGTATGGCTGTCTGTCTCAATCTATGACTCTCTCTCTCTCTCTCTCTCTCTCTCTCTCTCTCTTTTCTTTTTTTCCTTCTTTTCATTATGTTCGATTGAAACAGATTAACGTTATCGCTTTCACGTTCTCACCCCCTCTCTCTATCTTTCTTTTAATCTTTCTTTCTTATTATATTTTTCTGTGAGGTATGTCATTTCTTTCTACATGCCACATTAACACCAACACATGGGAGGCTTGTAAAAAAGACCGTGCGTCCTGGCGACTCCTCGTCAGACAAGGAACGAAAAGGAACGAAAAAGAGAGGAAAAAAGCCGCCACGGAAAAATGAGCCAAAAGGAAGGAGAGACAACAGCATCACTGTTTGTTTGCAGTCACTGCTCCAGAGATTGACATTCAAAAACTGGTCTATTCAGCCACTCACTCAGTTGCAGATTTTTAAAAATGGACACTACGCCCTCGTCTTTAGTAGACGGAAGGATACCAACAACAATAAAAACGGAATGGTTCATTATTTAGCTGAGGTGATGACACTCATAAGAAATAAGAATTCGGCGGATAAGCGACACCAGGAAATTAGTATTTACATTTTGGCATTTAATCTTGGACGATCTCCTTTTTAAGCAGAAAGTGTTGCAAGATGATAACGGGCGGAAGATCAAGGAAAACCAATATTAATATATAGTTATTTACTAAGCACCCAGTGAGAATCGAACTCACTAACAATGTCTCTGAATGTTTGAGATGAGGCTTGAAGATTAGTATTATCTGCGTTATTCGGACTATTGTCCCCATCTTCATTGTTATTTGTACAACGTTTCGGCCGATATACCCTCCGGCCTTCTTCAGGTATTTCTTGTCGGACTCGGGAACCTTCTGGGACTCGGGAACCTTCAAAGTTCCCAGATGGCTCCCGAATACGACAAGAAAGTTCCCGAGTTCGAAAAGAAGGTTCCCGAGTCCGAGAAGGTTCCCGAGTCCGACAAGAAATACCTGAAGAAGACCGGAGGGCATATCGGCCGAAACGTTGTACAAATAAGAATGAAGATGGGG
>CM042157.1:26130738-26136901 GCA_023376005.1 Doryteuthis pealeii
TCCAGGACTCTTCTGAGTATTCCAGCCGTTCTCAATAATGCTGTAGTCTGGATGGTCTCGATTCTTCCTCCGATTTTTAATTCATCCAGACTCCTTTCTAACCCGTTTGGGATTGTTCCAAGGGCCCCAATCACAATCGGCACGACCTTAACCCTCATGTTCCACAGTTTATTATAATCATCATTATTATTATTATTATTATTATTATTATTATTGTTGTTGTTGTTGTTGTTGTTGTTGTTAGTTTTTGACACTAGCATCAGCTGATGGTGTATCACTGGAGTCTGAGTGACAAGTCTCCTCAGATCTCCAAGACCCTTCTGAGTATTCTGGCAGATTGCAGCAGTGCAGTATTCTGGATGGTCTCAGTTCTTCCTCGAATTTCCATTTTTTTCCAAGTTTATTGGGACCGTTCCAAGTGCACCGAGTACAATTGGTATCACTTTGACTTTCATATTCCATAGCTTTTTCAGTTGTCTGCTAAGGTCCAGGTATTTGTCTATCTTTTCGTTTTCCTTCATCTTTACTCTGTGATCTACTGGAACTGCAAAATCCACCAGTTGACAAGTTCTTTCTTTTTTGTTAATTAACACTAGGTCTGGTCTCCTTGTTGGGATAAGGTGATCCGTCTTTTTCTCAGTCCCAGATAATTTTATGCATTTCATTCTCAAGAACAGATTCTGGTTTAAGCATATACCATTTTGTTGTATGGTCAAAATTTATTTTTTTTGCATAATTCCCAGTGGATCCCCTTCCTAATCCAGTCGTGACTAGTTTTGTATTCCCGTTGTGCTAGTTTGCTGCATTCACTTAACACATGGTTTACAGTCTCATCTCTGTCATCGCATATTCTTCTTCTTCTTCTTCTTCTTCTTCTTCTTATTATTATTATTATTATTATTATTATTATTATTATTATTATTATTATTATTATTAGCAAAATAAACACCCTCCGGGTAGTGTAAAAATTAATTTTTGAAAGATATTGCTTGAGGGTGTGGAAGTAAAAAAATTGTATCATAAACAAAATCATAAAAGTTATTAAATTTTATATTACGTGTATTTATGTGTGCGTGCATGCCAGCATACGCACACGTACAAATAGAACACGTAAACAAACAAGTGACACGGACACACAGTTAAACAAACGCACAATAGACGATTGCTCCGCTTAAACCATTAAGTTTGGATAGCATGAAACCAATGGTAGCAGACTTGTTCCCATAGAAATAAATATTACTAAAATAATATTAATCATTTATTAATGCTCTATCACAGATATTGAGCACTCTCAATATATTATATATATATATATATATATATTATATATATATATATATATATATATATATATATATGTATGTATTGTCTTCTCACTGCTCGAGATTATTTTTACCCTCTCAATTCATACACATTGCTCAGCTTAAACACTATCCCTGCCCATCCATTTAGCTACTGCACTAATTTCTTCGATCCAGACAGTCACTTACCGTGAGCGTACGAGGAATCGGGAAACCAATTTATCAAAGTGTTCGGAATTTTTTCATGTCGTGCTAGTAGAAAAAGAACCCCCCCAAAAAAAAAAACCAACAACAACAAAAAAACAGTCGATTCATTTAATTTTGTAGAGGTGTGAAGTCGATCGTCAACGAACCACCATTGATATGGGAGGTCACCGATAAAATGAGACTAAACAAAATGTGAGTAATGAGTGTGATTCTAGTGAATGCACCCAACTAAAATAAAATGAATACAAGTACAGGTATGACTGTATGGGGAATGTGGTAACTGGGAATTGTGCAAGAAAAAAAAAATCTGTGTGTGCGTGCTTGCACGCGTGTGTGTGATAAGCATGTGATAAGCATGTTTAAATTAAATTATATCATGAATAATGTACCCTTTCGACAGGGTAATTAAGTATATATTATATATATAATATATATATATATATATATATATATATTACCCATTATGTTATTTCCTCATGCACACACCCTCTCTCTCTCTCTCTCTCTCTCTCCACCACACACCCACACACACAACACACACACACACCACACACACCACACACAATATATATATATATTATATATAATATATATATATGAGCAAGTAATGGATTGGATAAAATCCGACAAAATGTGATTAAAAGTTGAGGAAAAGTGATAAAACAAGGCAATTGAATGACATTGTTGTCTTGTTTTTATCCAATTTTCCTCATCATTTAATGACTCCCTCTCTCTCTCTCTCTCTCTCTTCTCTCTCTCTATCTATATATAATATATATATATATATATATATATATATATATATATACATTAATAAGTAAATAACCATATTAGTTGGTATTGGGAATTATTCTAAGCTGCTACCTTTTTTAACAGCGGAATATTAAAATTGCTATGGTCCATTTTGAGATAAGAATATTATACTCCAGACTTATCAATAGCGGAGACGAAAATATAATGAATTTAAAACGAAAACATTGATGTTGCAAACTTCCGCATAACTTTTTTGCAACATCAATGTTTTCGTTTTAAATTTCATTAATATTTCGTCTCCGCTATTGATAAGTCTGGAGTATAAACAAGCTCTGAAGATGATTTTTATAAATCAAAATATTGTTCAATATTAGCTATGCATATGATATAAAATCTTTTCACTTTAACAGCATATTGTGGTGTTTTCATATCCTTTTATCTATACGTAATCTATATAGACCTCATGACAAACATATGTAATCCATGTGGCCCTCATGACATACATATGTAATCTATATAGACCTCATGACAAACATCTTTAATCCATGCGGCCTTATGCATGTTTGACATGCCTGGTATATAGTATACAGTGTTATAGACTGAATTCTGTTTTATTACATGTAATAATAACAGCTGGATTCATACCTTTCCCAACGGCATAATATATTTTAGTAATGTAGTAATAGAGGCCTCTGTTAATTTACAACTTTTGCGAATGTATAGTTGGGGTTTCTTGTTACGAGAATGCCACGAAAGAAATTTGGTTTGCAAGTAAAGGTTTCTTTTTCCTTTTGGTGGTAGAGAATTTTGAGCGAAAGAAGCCGTAACGAGGATGGTGAGAGAAATTGCGCCAAAGATATGAAAGGAGTCGGCTTTTATGCCACAAAGGGAAACACGCTTAAAGGCGAAAGACTCGCTAAATTCCACCCGAACAGCCAGTGACTGTCGTTCGTTTCTAAATATACGTATATCTAGAAAGAAACGGAAGCGCGTGGTGTAATGGTTAAAGTCATGGGAAATGGACTCGTCGCCCCGAGTTCAAATCCTGGACGCGGTAACTGCATTTTCACTTAGCGCTAATACCCTTGTGAAAGGTATGAATCCAATTCTCCCTGCAACTATGGGTAAATAGGGGCAGACCGGGCTCTTTATCCTTGGTTAGGCAACCGGTCTAGGAGAAGGAAAACTCTGAATTCAAACCGTTGAACTCCGCTAAGAAATGACCTTGTGTCACATCCTGCTCGTGTGGAGGGGTTGGTAAATAAATATATATATATCTAGAAAGAAAGCACAATTTAACCTTCGTCTCGCTTTAAACCGCTCTCAACGGCTCTCCAAACACTGCGAGACGCTCGTTTACACTGAAAAATCAATACATGAACACCCCTGCCATCTTTTGTTTTGTCAGTGAACCAGCCCTGAAACTGGCACTTGATTCGTTTGCATTGTGGCTAGTTTTCAGAGAAAATGGGGCTCCAAAAAGTTTATGGTCTAAAAGTCGGGAACACTGAGAGTAGTAAAAAAAATAATGTCTATGAATTTAGGAGAACTTGCAGTCACGATGTCTGGCAAAAAGTTACTAACAGTTTCTGGGTAGTCGAATCTATGGGGTGGTGGATGGGAGAAATCTGTATATATTCAGCCGGCTCGAGCCTCAACTAGAGACCGGCCGTTGGAGAGAAAGCTTCATCCAGTGGGCAGTTGATAGTTAGCAAATAGGCAGCGCCCCACATCAGTGAAGCCAGTAATCGACTTATAGTTAAAACAACTTTCTTGCCAGAAGACGCCATAGATTTAAATGCCTTCTGCTCCAACAAAAACTGCACAAATTGTCACACCTTCCTACCCCTTGTCATCAAAGTTTGTGTAGTGTCGTGCTTTATTTTTATCCGTGGGAACCTGTCTCTAGCTCGTACCCTTCGAATTGGCTAGCACAGGACATTACAACGTGGGGTCAACGACATTTTGCAGCAGAAGTACATGAGTTGAACACCGGCTATTCTCACAGGGGTAGCTTGTAAAGATTTTAAGTGCCATCCTTGGCCTGTTGAAAAGGGCTTAAAGAAAGTCCTATGTTATGGAATCTTTGGTGATCCTTTGGTAAGCGTATAAGTACTATCCTGCGTGTGTCTTCTAGTAGCAGTAACTTCACGCTCACAGTCTTTCTTCATGCTTAGATTGCTGCCACTCTGGCAAAGAAATAAGCTCCTTTTATACTGTCGGCATAATTTGCATGGGTGACGCTATACTCACGCCTCGAACGAGACAGAACGAGACTACACCTTATAAATCTGTTCGTCAATGACGACTATGCTTCTTTAGCTTAATTGAAGCAAAAACCTGACAAGCTAAGCAGATGAGATTCGCCGGAGGTAAGTAAGCTTGTTCATCACTTTGCGTATTGGTAAAAGTCCAGTGATTTAATCCTATGTCCGTCGTCAAAGAATGTCAGCGTAATTATGACCAGTAGGGTCGGTTAAGTTTGTATCAACCGCAGAGTACTGCCAGTGATTGGCCAAAGATAGATCAATGATTCCGGGCCTAGCTCTATAAGTAAGAGCGAGTATCTAGTACACACCACTTATATGTAAAAAAGTGGAGGCGCATGGTGTAATGTTTAAAGTCATGGGAAATGGACTCGTCGCCCCGAGTTAAAATCCTGGATGTGGTTAATTGCATTTCCCTTTAGCGCTAATACCCTTGGGAAAGGTATGAATCCTACTCACCCTCCAGCTATGGATAAATAGTAGGCAGACTGGGCTCTTTAACCTTTGGTTAGGCAACCGCTCTAGGAGAAGGACAACTCTGAATTCAAAACCTGTTTGAACTCCGCTTAGAAAATGACCTTGTGGTTCACTTCCTGCTCGTGTGGAGGGGTTGGGTAAATATATATGTAAAAAAGTCAACATGGCGCTAACGTTTTTTGGCGGGAAACTTTCTTGCAATGCTGGCGTCAGATAGCAGATTTCCAGGTTAAAATCCTTAAAGTGTTGGGGGCCTAAGAGTTAAAAGGAAATATTCAAGTGGTATTTGATAATACACTTAGGAACAAAAAAAAAAAAAAAGGAAAAAGAAGGTAATGCCAAACGGGAAATTACCTTTTGGGGAATATTGACAGTTGAGATGATGCATTAAATTGACTTTTAGCGCTCATTGCTATCTTTGTTATTTACCTCACAAATAAATAAAAAAATGCCATAAACCAAAAAAAAAAAAACCAAACAAACAAAAAAACAAAAAAAAAAAAACGGCTAATGTTTGTATAAATTACCTGCTAGCATATTCTTCCCGGTAACAAAGTTGAGATAAAACCTAGAGAAGTGAATCGAGTAATCTTCCGTTTTATTTTTTCTTGTCTTATTAAATCTAACGTTTTTTTTTGCAAGTTATCAAGTTACGTTAGTAGGAAAATAATAAAGAAGAAGGAAAAACATAGAAGAAAGGAAATCAGTTCTGATGAAAAATTGCAGTGAGAAAAGAAAATGGGTTTCAGATTATTTCATCACGTAATCCATAATCAGATGCAAGCAATGGTTCTCTGATTCTGACATGTCTCTCAATCTTACTTTCTTTATTTCATTCAAACAAAACATTTTTGTCTGTCCCCTCTCCCAGCAAAATAGAAATAAAATAAAAAAAAGGCAAACTGATCCGTCTTTTTGTTTTGTAAACTAGACGTTAATTTTCACATCTCTTTATCTTTCATAGACAAGGAAACTTTTCAATCTCTGAAGTGTTCAATTTCCAACGTCTAAATTGGTACAACTATTGACGCATTTATATATTAATCGAATGGGCGGAGTGGTACAACCTGTTAGGGTCCCATCTTAGGTTTAATAGAACAACATGAGTTTTGAAAAAAATTTTAACAAAAAAAAAGCGAGTTTTTATCTTCTCTCTTT
>CM042157.1:26139501-26162001 GCA_023376005.1 Doryteuthis pealeii
TGAGCTTTTAATAATTATTTTGGTAAACAGCAATACATTCTGTCACCATTTTTTATGTTCTTTCCACAAATCTAAGAAAAATCTGTGAAAATTTATGTTATTTTCGTTTTCTATGTACACACAATTTTTTGTACCAATATGTATGTGTTTATGTCTTTCTGTGTGTGTGTGTGTGTGTGTGTATGTCTTTCTAGGTTTGTCTGCACACGTATATATATTTACCAACCCCTCCGCACAAGCAGGATGTGACACAAGGTTAATTTCTTAAGCGGAGTTCAACAGGTTTTGAATTCAGAGTTTTCCTTCTCCTAGACTGGTTGTCTAACCAAGGTTAAAGAGCCCAGTCTGCCCTACTATTTTATCCATAGCTGGATGGAGAGTAGGATTCATGCCTTTCCCAAGGGTATTAGCGCTAAGTGAAATGCAATTACCACATCCAGGATTTGAACTCGGGGCGACGAGTCCATTTCCCATGACTCTAACCGTTACACCACGCGTTTCCTTGTCTGCACACGTACAAGTGTATCTAAATATGTTTCTGAGCAACAGCCTCCTTGGTTTACGCACCCATCTAAGATGCGTTTCAATTTCATTGTGCCTTTAAATCGGCGTGCAGTTTTTCTTGAACCCCCTCCCCCTTCCGCCGCCGCTAAATAAAGTAAAAACATTCGGCGTGGAGTAGGAGACCCTGTCAAATGCTTTATAGCCTTGCCCGCAAGGGATTTTACTATCATCTTAGAAATTTATTTTCGCTTTTCTTTTCTTTTTCCTTTTTCCTTTTGCATTTTTTTTTTTTTTAATTTTTTTTTTTTTTTAGAATTTCTTTCTGGTTATCTGATACACAAATTGGATTAGAACAAATTTATTTTAAAAAAATGTCATTTATTCTATGTCAAATTTAAAACTCCAGCCTCGGTTTGGTGGCGATGACAGCTCGGAAGTTCAATGACGTAATTCAAAGTTGAATTTGAAATATAAAGAAGTGAGGCAATTTTAGAGAAATCAAAAATATTTGTGAATCTCTTTTGCCTTCATTTTATCATATATTTTTTTTACAATATGTTTTTTTTTTCTTTTTCTGCCAGTGGCATTTTTCTTTCATGAAGTCCTTGTGGCGTAGTGCATAATACACTCGACTTTATCATAATAGCGTAATAAGGGAATCGAACCCTGATCGCGCTATTACATTGATTGATTGGTTGATTGATTGATTGATTGATTTTAACGGCATGTCAACCTATCCAGGGTTAGTTTATACCAAGCGGTAGGTTTTGAAAGACGGTAAAATTTATTGTTACTAGCAAATATATGCACTCTTCGGGTGCAAGTATTTAGGTTTTGATGTAATAAAATAGTGTATCAAATAAAACTGAAGGGGTATAATCGAAAAATAGAACATCTTTAAATCTAACTCTTCCATCATTTTCCATCACTCCCGTCTTTCATTTTTCCTAATTATCTATTTAGTTAGATTATGAAGTATTTAATAAAATTACAGTTCTTTCGTCTTGTTTATGGATTTCTTTTACGATTTATCCCCGAGATTTTTGCTCAGATTCGTTAAGAGAAAACCAAACAATTAGAAATCAATAATACTAAGCTTATATTTATTAAAATCAAATTCTTAATATCAATATGCAAATTAGCCTTCTCGTTCACACTGTAAACCGTTATTTTGTTGTAGATATAAATATACTTGAATGTCAATCATATGTAGATTAATCCAACAGTATTAATAAGGTAAAACAATTTTATCAATAATTGAGGTTTAGATGAAAATAAATTCATGGTGAATGTGACGTCAATAACTAAGGGAATTGTGACTTGAGTAGTGATATAGTTTCGGTTACAGACAGACAAACACACAATCTCCATTATAATAAGATGTCTCTTTTCAGGGATTTTTCTTGGTTTTGACAGTAGGTTGTTTCCAGTTGTTTGTAGCTAGTATTTACCTCGTACACCACGTATATGGGTTAGGCACAAGGCCCTATTAATGTGGGACCACCCATGAGACTCATGGGTGGCGTGTGAAAAAAAGCACTGATCCCGTCGGCATTCCCCCCTCAAGGGGGCGACTCAGGCACTGGGCAATAAACCCAGCCCTGCCCATTAAATCGAGGGGACAGGTATTGCCTAGGGTATAGCCCCCTGGGATCAACGCTGTTAATTGTAGCCACAGTCCAGGACCGAAGCCACTGGACCACCGCCCGAGAGTTGATTGTAGCTAAGTGGATTGGAAATCAGTTTATGGGATGAGTTTAGAGGCTAAAGTCCAAGATTGTTATAAGCAATAGTTTAGTTGAAAGTTTTTAAACACAATATTTATAGACAATTTTTTTCTATTTGACCCATAGATGAGACCCTAACAGGTACTACCATACCGGGTCAAAGTGTACTTGAGAGCAATGGTGATGAAGGAATGGTTCACATTTCCTATACCTCCAGAACTGGAACCTCATTATCAGATAGAGTTTAACGTCATACCCACGACATGAAGACACCAGCCCGGTCTTCTAGCACTCATATGATAAAAAGAGTTGCGAGTTGCCATAGGGCAATAGAGTCGGGACAATCATATAGGTGTTAGGGCTTGACATGGCCAGCCGATTGATCGACGTGGGCCTCTCTGACTGAACGTCTAGCCCAATTAAGGGTCAAAGTGGAGTGTTGCGTGTCATGGGATACTCAGCCACCAGGAAGGCGCTATTACAGTCACTTTCGGACTACAACTATTACAGTACGATATAAAAGTAAAGTCGTCGGGTTGGCCTAAAGTCGGTATCAGCCAATCAGCGAGGGGGTCTATCCCCTTTTCACTAGCGCTAGACCAGGGAGATTGTTTTTGTGTCTGAGGTGGAGCACCACACCTACCGTCAGCTCCTTACTTTACCGCACAGATCCCTGTGCTACTCTTACGTTGAGTTGGCAAGGGCCGGTATCGAACTAGGAACTTGTGGTTTCTAGCCGAACGCACTGAGCTAGAAATTTTAAAATAATGATAATTCTAAATTTACAGGGTTTTGACTTTCACTGACCTCATGGTTGTTTCCTGGTTGGTCATCTCGGTTCGTGAAAGTGGGAAATGAACTACCTTAGATATTTAAACAAACATGCAACATTCATTTTAATTTTACGTTGGGCATATAGGCGACACAATATCATTTGGAATGTCTGATCTTTAAAATTTGGTGAAATAAAATGGAACAAATAAAAATCTGTGATTAAGCGACACCAGATAATCTGGATTTATATTTTGAATTGCCGACTCATTTTTAAATAGACGGTGTTGCAGGATGATAACGGACGGAAGATTTAAGAACAAAGTGTGGGGCGCCCAGCAAAGACCTACATTGACCAGCTATGCGAGGATGCTATTTGCTCAGCAGAGGACCTCCCAAGTGCAATGAGTGATAGGGATGGTTGGCGAGAGATTGTCATGGATATCCGTGCTGCAAGCGCGACATGATGATGATGATGATGATATTAATACAAACCAATGTTATCGATATGTATTTAGATTTGGGGAAATGATAGTCATATATGTATACCTTAAAGAGGAGCAAACCGGTATTAAATAATTTAAAGACACATACACATACATGTATATATGCGTTTGTGCGTGTGTGTGTGTATATATATATATATATATATAACATATATATGATATCAATACAATTTATAGTATATGCATATAAAATCTATCATCATCATGTCGCGCAAGCGGCACGGGTATCCATGACTATCTTTTGCCAACCTTCCCTATTACCCATTGCCCCTAGGAGGTCCTCCGTGCAGCATCACGAATCCTTGCATAGTTGGTTAATGTAGGTCCTTAGTGGGCGTCCTACGTTAGCATGTCCATGTGTTGGCCTCCACAGGAGAACGTCCCTTATGAGTCCGTCCCCTCTTCTCCATCTAAATCTATAATGCATAATAATATACATTATAATATGCATATAAGATAATAGATAACATCGATAACATATAATTTATATATATATATATATATATATATATATATATATATATACAATACCTCTCTAATATATAATGTATATAGCATATATAATATATGAGAGATGTATATATAATACATCTATTATATATAATATATAATAATATAATAATAATATATAAATAATATAATATCTAATATATAATGTATATAGCATATATAATATATGAGAGATGTATATATAATACATCTATTATATATAATATATATAATATAATCTCTCTTCTCTCTCTCTCTCTATATATATATATATATAATATATATATATATATATATAGTATGAACAAAAAGTAATAAGACAAGCAGGAATATTTCTTATATATTGTTTATTCTCAACTAGTTTCGACCATAAGTCATCGTCAGGAGAATTTCTTATTTGAAGAAATTGTTAATAGATTTTTTGAAAGGGAGCATTATAGAAGAACTATAAAATTAAGTGTTTTTGAGGGTTTGACATACTATTAAAATCCGGGTAGACGACTGTGTTAGTAGTAGCATGTCCATTTGTTCCGTGAAGAACCTCTAGAATATATATATATATGAGTCGTGTGTTTTTACAACATGATTATACTACAATTTTTGAAACGGGAATATTTAATATAAGGGGCCCTTACATATAAAATAAACTTCAGGATTCGTTCAAAAGAAATTATCATTAATTTCCAGTTGTCAAATCTTCCATATTTTAGTATTTCACCCTTTACTTCTCTCATGACTTTTAATCGATTGCCGATGATGAAATGTATTTTATATAAAACACGATTTCTATTTAAAAATATACATTAATATTTCTTAGATATACAACCGTAAACATTTGAAAATATGCCAAATTGTTAGATAGTTTTTGTTTTCAGTTTAGAAATTTTCGAAAATCTTTCATAATTTCTTTGTCTTTGCCCAGAAAAGTGGTTCCCAACCATTTTAGTACCATGCTCCACTTTTTTATCTAAAATTTCTTCATGTCCCTCACCCGTTAATATTTAGTATGATACAATAATATCAGTTTTGAAGAAGTATAACATAAAAAATTGTATCTTTTCAAATAAAACTAAAGGGTTTAACTTCAAATTTAATCAAATAAAATCCATTTTATAAAGTGTATAGTTATTGGGGGAGGGCAACCAGACGAAGAACTGCAAAGTTAAACAAGTCAGAAGCCACGTATATAGCTGGTGCCAGATGCACGATAACATTAGTGGGTGAACACTTGACTAGATTGCACAAGCTGTTGTGCTCAGCTAGGTTGTAATTACAATTTTAAACTATGAAATTTATAATTTTACCCATATAGGATAAAATTTAAAAAATTGATATTACTATATTTTTCATATTGCTCCCCTATTATTATTGAATTGTCCCGCAGTGGGGCGTAGGCCCTACGTTGAGAATCACTGGCCTAGAGAAAAAATCGGTAACTGTATGCGAGGTACTTTTGATATCAGTGTTGCGTAGTGGCTAACGTGTAGGACTGCGTCGTCGTAGTAAGTGAGTTCGAACTCTGGTCACACTATTACGTTCACTTTCGGACTAATACCATTAGGAAAGGTATGGACCCTCATACCCCACCTATGGATTAAATAGTACGACTGATCTTCTACAAGAATGGCTTTAACATTAAATAACATACGAACTAAGAAAACAAAACCAAACTCGAAGCCGTAACCATGTCGATGCTACTGTACGTCAGCACCACTTGGATCTTAAAGAAACTTGGAGAATAAACTAGATGTGAGCTGTACGAGGATTTTTGTGTTTCTAATCTTTTTATACTTACATCTCTTAAATATAAAACTGCAAACATTTGAAAATATGCCAGATTATTTTTCTTGTTTTCATTTTGGAAATTTTCAAAAATCTTTCATTCATTATTTATTTCTGATTTTGCCGCGAGAATAAATCGAGAAATAATTTCTATGAAAGATTAAATTAAACATTGCAAATAGAACTATATTGTTTTCTTTACGAACTAAACGGGCATTTGATTTTCTGCTTTTCTCGGATTGTTTCTTCTTTATAAGATGTTTAAATACTTTCTTTGTCAAAAAATGCAGATCTAGAATTTTAGTTAATGCTGAAAATATCGAAATGAAAATACTTTATTTATACGTTTATTTTAAAACATACTGATTGAAAATAAAACTGCAGTATCCTAAATATTTTGGTTGAGTTCACTTAAGATTCACTTAAGATTAAACGGATAAGAAAAAAAAAGAGAGAGAAAAAAAAGAAAAAGAAAAAAAAATCCCTTCGCCCTTTTCCAAGGGGGAGGGGGTAAAAATTTAATGTCAGAGGGTTTGTATCAAAAGTAGCGTATTTGACGGTATATAGGACGCACTTTTTCCAAAATTTTGGCTCAAAAAATTGCCCTGCGTCTTATACATCGTAAGAGAAGTTTCAGACCTTCCGTAGGCCTAGGCTAATCTTCTCTATGATGCTCACTAACCCAGATTACGCTCAGTACTTTTACCTACCCTAAGCTCCATGCATCCTTATTTTACTGCGAAATTGCTTTTATACAGCTATGTTTCTGCTTGTGTAATACACAGCTAGACCATTTTCAACAATATATGCTTAAATACACTAAAAACTTTTTTCCTGAATCTGACCTGCTGAAATGGGGTTGCGTCTTATATGCCCGTGCGTCTTATATGCCGTCAAATATGGTAAGTAAATGTATCAAATTTATTAAAGGAGCAAAAAATAAAACAATTTGAAATTGAAACTTAGTTCTGTCCCCCTCAAATAAAAAGTTGTGTGCATCTATTATTTATTAATTGAATAATTATTTTGAATATTTTACTCAAAATAGTAGGTATTTAGTTATTTATTTGTTAACTAAATAGTTAACCTCTTGTTACTGAACAAATTACTATTTCTTGTTTGTAAATAATTTTCTCGCAAAACTCTATACGTTAGATAACTTTAAATATATATAAAAATAAAACAGACTATATGTAAATATATAATACCGGGCATGTATTTATTAAAACTTGTTTTGAAAAAACAATAAGGACTGTCTAAGTTTGCATACACAAATTTGAGTGTGTATATATAATAAGATTGCTCTTTATTCGATGTACTGACGATTTTGAGTATTCTGACGTAAGTAGTGAAAAAGGTGAAAATCTATTTTTTATCAATTTGAGCAATTTAAGCATAAAATACTTTTTAAAAAGGCAGAAATTAATTGGAATTGCGAATAAACACACATTTCCCGGGTATTAGCGGGTAATGCGTTTTAAAGATGTCTGCAAGAAGGACATGAAGACATCGACATCAACACATGGGAGGCTTATGCAGAAGACCGTACGACCTGTTGCCTCCTCGTTAAACAAGGAACGAAAAGGAGTGAAAAAGAAAGGAAAGAAGCCGTCACAGAAAAGAACCATAAGGAAGGGAGATAACAGCATCCCCAGCAATCATCACCGTTTGTTTGCAATCACTGCACCAGAGATTGCCATTCAAAAATTGGAATGTTCAAGCCACTCACGCATTTGCAGATAAAAGGGAAAAGGTGGACACTACGTCATCGTCTTTAGTAGACAGAAGGATGCCACCCAACCGGGTAATGTAACTAGTGTTACATATATTTGTTTATTGAGTATATGCCACAGATATAATTTTGTATTTCCATTGCAGGCAAACTTCTATGAGTGACCAAAAGATAGAAAAAAGGGTTATTTATCCGAAAGGAGATAAAATATTCTTTTTCCTTCTTTCAATAAACTATCTTGAGACAGAGAGTTTTCCTTTCCCGTTTCACAAAACAAAAACAGGAAGTAATTGCGTTTTGTTATCTTCAACCAAAATATCCCATGACGCTTGCGTTAGAAAAATGGTTGACCAAGTAAATGGGAAGTAGACAATCTGGAAGGACAAAATATGAAACTAGTAATGTTGAAAAATAACCGAACAATAAAACGACCTTTGTTGAAACGATCAAACTAGACACGCTGCGAATAATAATTAATAATAATAATAATAATAATATAATAATAATAATAATATGGACAAACAGAAAAACAACAAAGACTAAAAAACAAAAATGGGCAGAAAAACAATTATATGGACACTTCAAACGACAAATCGAAGAGGTTGCACATGGAAAGACTTGGACATGGTTAAGAAAAGGAAACCTCAAAAGAGAAACAGAATCATTAATAATTGCTCACAAAATAATGCCAAAGGACAAACTATATCAAAGCGAAAATTGATAAGACCCAACAACTAATTCTTAACGATAGAGGAAAGAGTTAGCGTAAATGGTTTTGTTAAAACGTAAAATGCAAATAATCAAAATATTCTTATTGTTTTTATAGATAGAAAAAAAAGATTACAGCAGTGACCTAAAAGTTGATATGGCTGTCAAATCAATGATGTTTTGGGGGCTGGCAGCTAACACCCGCTGACCTTCCCACGATGACAAAAATAGTTACAATTTTTTTTATAAAACACTCACTCTGGATTGTAAACATTTAGTCAGAGACGGATCGTCAAAAACAAGTTTGTCACAGGGCACGGATAATTCGGGATTGCTGAAATAAGAAAATTGCCACTACGAGAAATAGACCTTGCCCAAGAATAATTCCATAAAGAACGAAGTCCACATAAAACAAAACGCCAGACAAAGCTCCTCATTGTCTCTTTTCTCTCCGACATAATGTGGAAAACGTACCCATTCATTATATATGAATAAAACCGTTGTTATTGTTAACAGTGTGTTACCTCATTTCCATTAATTTCTCAACCCGTCACAAAGACGCTCCGACCAAGTTGCATCGATCCATTGCTGCGAGTCAAAGAACATTGCGTGGACGCAGAGGATATCGAAAGAGCAGCTGGCCGAAGATACGTGCGGTAGTTACGGAAATAATTCATAGTGTGATTGGTATAGACCCACACGACACTTAGAAGAAATAAAAATTTGGCGGATAAGCAACACTAGGATTTATATTTTTGTATTTCATCTTGGATGATTTTTTAGTCGTTCTAATTGTATATACTATTTTTATTACGTTGAGACATAAATACTTGTGCCCAGGGGCGCATACATTTTGTAGTGTATATAACACTTGTATCACGATGGGATACCCTGAAGCTATGTATTTCGATATATTTCTGTGCCGTAAATAATCCCTGTCTATCAATTTTTTTTTCTTGTGGTGAAAAAGAGACTCGCTGTTTCTCATTCGCCGCCAAAATTCACGTTTCGCTGAACTCAATTTTCTTCGCAACGTTAAACTCGTCTTTTTCTTTTTCTCTCTCTCTTTTTTTGCAATAAAGTCTCACTTACAAAAAAAAGTTTTACTTTGATCTTTGCATTCCAAAAAAAAAAATAATAAATAAATAAATAAAGAATATAATAAGAAAAGGAAAAAAATGGCATTCCTCCAAGTTTCACGGTGTTGTAATGTGACATAAGTTCCGTTTAATGTTATTAAACGAATCCTGATTCCCGGGGGTTGCTTCTTAAAAAAAAAGGATTCACTTCCGTCGGCATATCTTTTTCGGTGTGCCTCAAACGCCCGGCAATAAAGCCGACACTTCTCCCTTTAAACGAGGTGGAAGGTGTTTATTGGGTGTAAATCCGCCGGCAACAGAGCTGATTTATTCTTTAAACCACCCAGTGTGAATACCAAATGGCTCAAAAGAACAAAGACCATTTTTATTTTGGTCCAAGAATCGTAGTCTCCCGTCTATCGAAGAATCGTGAAGACTTTTCTCTCCCAACCGTCGCGGCATACCGCAGTTTTAAAGTGGGCAGTGTTAAGTTTTTATGGGCCATCCAGGTCTTCAAGCAAGAGCGCTTGTCCAACAGAAAACCTTTGGTAATCCTCTTGGGTAAAGAACCTTGACTATTGTAAGTTCCTTCGTCAACGGTCGCAAGTATACTGTGAAAGAATCAGTGTTTAAGTAGTTAATCAGCCGAACATCATGACTGTTGATTGGTAAAGGAATAGACCACGTGACCTCGCATAGTCTATAAATTCAGGGTGGGAATTAGAGCACACCTCATATACCAATAAATCCGGAATTCGCACCCTCCCAACATCCTCTCTCTTCACGCCAAAGAGCAGACCAACCGCTATCCATAAAAGTTAAACTCCGAGCATGTGTCCTGGACCTTTTGCAAATGGTTCGACTGACCATACACAGCAGACGCTTTGAATCAGGTGATTGCGAATATCTATCGTCACAGTTTTCAAAATTCGATGGTCGATTCTCATCCCCATCGGGTTATGATCTCCAGAGTTCGAAGAGAAGGTTTCCGAATCCCAGAAGGTTCCCGAATTCGACATCAAATACCAGAAGGAGCCGGAGTGCATATCGGCCGAAACGTTGCGTAAATAACAATAATGATGAGACAATAGTCCGAATAATCCAAATAATTCGTATTATCAAGCCTCATCTCATAAAGTCAAAGAAATGCATGTATTTTGTTTAGTTATTTATAAACCCAACCAAGATTGTGTAGTTCTACTAGTATATTTTAATTCTAAACGAGGTAATTCATCTTTCTACAATGTTCCTTCTGTTCTTTAAAATCTGTTCGTTTTTTGTTTTTGTTGTTTTTTTGTTTAGTTATTTGAAAACCCAACCATGATTGTGTAGTTCTACTAGTATATTTTTAATTCTAAACGAGATTTCACCTTTCTATAATGTCCCTTCTGTTCTCTTAAAACTTGTTCGTTTTTTGTTTTGTTTTATTCGTATTTTAGTTATTTGAAAACCAAACCAGGATTGTGTACTTCTACTAGTATATTTTAAGGTAATTCACCTTTTTACAATGTTCCTTCTGTTCTCTTAAAACTTGTTCGTTTTTGGTTTTGTTTTTATTTTGTTTATTTATTTTTAAACCCAACCAAGATTGTGTACTTCTACTAGTATATGTTGATTCTAAACGAGGTAATTCATCTTTCTACAATGTTCCTTCTTTTCTCTTAAAACTTGTTCATTTTTTGTTTTGTTTTTATTTTGTTAATTTATTTTTAAACCCAACCAAGATTGTGTACTTCTACTAGTATATCTTAATTCTAAACGAAGTATTTCACCTTTCTACAATGTTCCTTCTGTTCTCTTAAAACTTGTCAGTTTTTTTTTTTGTTTTTTTTTTTTGTGAGTTGAAAACCCAACCAAGATTGTGTACTTCTATTAGTATATTTTAATTCTAAACAAGGTAATTCACCTATAATATTCCTTCTGTTTTCTTAAAACTTGTTCGTTTTTTTTTTTTTATTTTTAGTTATTTTTATACCCAACCAAGTTTGTGTACTTCTACTAGTATATCTTAATTCTAACGAAGTAATTCACCTTTCAACAATGTTCCTTCTGTTCTCTTAAAACTTGTTCGTTTCTTTGTTTTTTTGATTTTGTTTAGTTATTTTTTTAAACCCAACCAAAATTGTGTACTTCTCTACTAGTATATTTTAATTCTAAACGAGGTAATTCACCTTTCAACAATGCCCTTCTGTTCTCTTAAAACTTGTTCGTTTTTATTTGTTATTTTTTTTGTTTAGTTATTTGAAAACCCAAGCAAGATTGTGTACTTCTACTAGTTTATTTTTAAAACGAGGTAATTCATCTTTCTACAATGTTTCTTCTGTTCTCTTAAAACTTGTTCATTTTTTTTGTTTTTTTTTTTTTTTTTTAGTTATTTAAAAACCCAACCAAGATTGTGTACCTCTACTAGTATATTTTAATTCTAAACGAGTAATTCACCTTTCAACAATGCTCCTTCTGTTCTCTTAAAACTTGTTCGTTTTTCTGTTTGTTTTTTATTTATTTATTATTTTTTTGCGAATCGACTTTATTATGGTCGCTAAACGTTCCACGCAATTCACCTCCATTGCATTTTGTCCTATATTTTTCCCTCTTGTCTTTTTCCATGATCGTATGCAATAGATTTTCGCTCAATTCATGCCAGTTAAGCCAATTCACTTTAATATTGTTTTTTTTTTTTATTCTGTCTCTCTTTTTGTTCTTTCAGTCATTCACACCGTCGTCCAGAGATTTTCCTATACAATAACTCTGACAAAGCCAATTCAACTCAACTGCATTCCACCAATCAACAGCCGCCATCTCAAATAGCCAATCGCTTGTCGCCTTTTTGGCTAAGTGTTTAAACACGCTGTTCATTTTATTGGTAGATATCGGAGGTGACGCTCTCAATTAACTGTCTTACCATTTATCAATCTCGACAAGCCACTCGACTTTAATGCGATTCTCTCGGGTCTCTGCGCCTTGTGCATTTCAGTATGCAATAATCATTTCTTTTTATTGTCATTTCTTTTTCTTGTCATTTCTATTTCAATGGTAGTCTATTACGTGTTTAATCATAAACACGGACAAATAGAATTTCTCGCGATATCTCTAGGCTATTAAAGTTCTCAAAGATGGTGCGATCTCTTCATTAAATGGTTTGGCCTGTTTTCTTTATTTTAATAGCATATCAACCAATGGGGATTATTTAATGCCAAAGCTATTCATGTATAAATACAGTGGTGGTATTTTTTAAACCACAGCTGGGGATGAGGGATTTCGTACCTTTTCAAAGGGTATTAGTACGAAAGTAAACGTTATAGCGCTACTGCATTGAACAATGATTTTGCTATAAAAATGCATTGGACAATGATTTTACTATAAAAATACATTGGACAATGATTTTACTATAAAAATGCATTGGACGATGATTTTACTATAAAAATGCATTGGACGAATGATTTTACTATAAAATGCATTGGACGATGATTTTGCTATAAATGCATTGAATAATGATTTTACTATAAAAATGCATTGGACAATGATTTTACTATGAAAATGCATTGCACGATGATTTTACTATGAAAATGCATTGCACGATGATTTTACAATAAAAAGGCATTGCACAATGATTTTACTATAAAAATGCATTGCACGATGATTTTACTATGAAAATGCATTGGACGATGATTTTTACAATAAAAAGGCATTGCACAATGATTTACTATAAAAATGCATTGGACAATGATTTTACAATAAAAATGCATTGGACAATGATTTTACTATAAAATGCATTGGACAATGATTTTACATTAAAAATGCATTAGACAATGATTTTACTATAAAAATGCATTGGACAATGATTTTACAATAAAAAGGCATTGAACAATGATTTTACTATAAAAACGCATTAGACAATGATTTTACTATAAAAATGCATTGGAAATTGATTTTACTATAAAAATGCATTGGACAATGATTTGGATCCTTCTGAGTATTTAAAGGGATAATTCATAAAAAAAAAACTTTTAAAACTGAAATGAATCGGAAGTGCGTATCTTGAAGATAACTAAAAATGCTGTGCATATTCTAGCAGTTATACTTCCATTTCCCGGGAATTGTAGTTGTTATCCCTGATTAGTCGTGTGCTGAAAAGTATTTGAGACTTCATCTTTCTTCTTCTTTGAAAAATGCCGAAAACCCCATCTTGTGAAGGGAATTCTATTTGTAAGCGAAACAATCTAGTGTCCTTCAAAACAAACGAGAGCCTGTCAGCAGCGAAAGAATTATTGAAGACCATTTTAACCCCAATTTAACCTGGGAACAATTTGTCATTCGGTATATTTCGGGATTGTCTCCCTTTTTTGCCTCGTTTTCGATTCTTTTAACCTTCTGCTTCTAGTCCGTTTCCATTTTTGTTCTTCATCTTTATTCTTTCAAGTCCAATATTTATTTTTCGTTTTTTTTTCTCTTTCATTTTTTTTTGTCAGGGTGTACATTGTTTCACATATCTTTTTTTAATTTTTATATGCACTCCTCCAAATTTCATTATATTTTGTATTTGAATGCTTCTTCCGATTACATTCTTTTCCATTTTTATACTATTTTCTATCTTTCCAGTATTACATAATGTTTTCTACACCCTCAATCTCTTTCTTTTTAAGTCTTTATATCTTTAAATTTCTTCGCATTTGTTCTTTATAATTGCGTTTTATGCTTTTTTAATTCATTTAACGGCTAGTTGAACACCCTATAAAGTGGATTCCGCCATATTTGATAACGTTTTTCTGGGTTTTAAAGAAATTATTCCTTCAAATAAGCAACAGGGTCTAGGCTTACGCCTTTTACGCTCTTTCCATCAGCTTTTTTCGGTATGAATAAATGTTGTGATGTTAGTCCAACAGTAAAAAAGAAGTCAAGTCGAGGTAGGGTAAAAACAGACAAGTGTATTTACAATAAGGTACAAGAACGGCTAGCTTGCCGCTAAACAGTAACAGTACGGTAACAGTACCACCTTTTCTCGGTGTCTCACTATTTATAATGAGAACCGGTGTATATTCTCCACTGTAGGAACGGCCGGTACAACAATAAATAAATAAATAAATAAAAGTTTTAGCTTACATTTATTATCATTGCAACAATTTTGCTACCATTGGTTTTCTTCTCTGCGGCAGTCATAATAGATTAATAGTGTACTAATAATATACTCTATTAATCACAGAAAACCTTATACGTCACCAAGAACACCAGACACAAATACACACATTCATACGCACACACGCGGGTGGATGTGATCATGACGTCGCAGTCCTTACGTACTTTCATGTGTACGCGCACCCTAACATACGCACACGTACGAACAGAACAGGCGCATCCGACATTACACACGCAAACACGTAAACAAACAGGTGACACTGAATACAGTTAACCAAACGCACACATTTGACCATATTTATATTATTTGCATCATTTTTAAAAACACGTTCAATGCCTGATGACTGCTACAGAGCGAGAAACCAATGGTAGCAAAATTGTTCCAATGATAATAATATAAGCTAAAACTTATATATATATATATATATATATATATATATATATATATATATATATATATATTTGTGTGTGTGTGTGTGTGTGTGTGTGTGTTTGGGCAGCATTTTTTCATTTATGCATCTTGAATTAAACAAAAGACACATCTCCTGTTTAACAATTTTATTTTTGATCTTTTCGAGTTTTTGAAAAACTGGAACACATCACCCCTGATGATGGCGCTTCGAAGTGCCGAAAGTACTCGGGACTTGAACTTTGGTGGACTAATCCACGAATTTCACCCAAATATTAAAAAGTTTGCCAGAAAACTCGAAAAGATCAAAAATAAAATTGTTAAACAGGAGATGTGTCTTTTGTTTAATTCAACATGCATGTATATATATATATATATATATATATATATATATATATATATATATATATATATATACTTTGTTGGGATACCAAGTTTCGTGGTACAGGGTGTTTCTAGGCTGGTCCTATTCTCTACCAGTAGTTTGTTGTAGAGTTCAGGTTCCGTATGAGAGCCCAATGCTTAATTTTTATAAACATAGCAAATTTATTTGTGAATAAAAAGGCCTTAAATACCAGGGGTATCGTGATTATATCCAAAATCACGAAACCCCTGGTATTTAAGGTCATTTTATTTACACACACACACACACACACACACACACACACATATATATATATATATATATATATATATATATATATATATATAGTTGCATGAAATCTGAGATACATTCTAAATAATAGAAGATTTTACGATTTGGATGCTGCGTGAACACAACGTTTTCTGTAAGTATTAAACATTATCTATCATGGTATCCCCACTGCCACCAAACTCTTTCGTCTGTTTGGGTAATAATGTTTTGGAATACTGCTTAGAAGTCCTCTAAGCGGCTCTGTTTGAATTTATTTTTATTGTTCTCAACAACGGATGTATAATCAAACACACACACACACTCACACCCCCACTCACTCTCATATATATATATATATATATATATATATATATATATATATATATATATAGAGAGAGAGAGAGAGAGAGAGAGAGAGAGAGATAAAGGATATGAAAACACACAATGCTGTTAAAGTGAAAACATTTTATATCATATTCATGGCTAATATTGAACAATATTTCGATTTATAAAAATCATCTTCAGAGCTTGTTTTTACTCCGGACTCACCGAGAGAGTGGCTGAGAATAATTTGAATTAAAAACGAACTCACGATGAGTCCGGGTTAAAAACAAGCTCTGAAGATGATTTTTATAAATCGAAATATTGTTCAATATTAGCTATGAATATGATATAAAATATTTTCATTTTAACAGCATTGTGTGTTTTCATATCCTTTTATCTATACTTATACCGTCGGATTCATTTCCTTCTCTTAACTTATATATATATATATATATATATATATATATATATATATATATATATATATATATATAATATTAATAATTTGAAGGCAAATACAATGCGTATGAAAAATAAAAACAAAAAGATGTTATTTTTGTCTTATCGATTTCGAAGCATACACTTCATCATCAGAGGCTGATGATGAAGTTTATGCTTCGAAATCTGATGATGAAGTCTTTGAAAAGACAAAAATAACATCTTTTTGTTTTTATTTTTCATACGCATTGTATTGCTTTCAAATTATTAATATATTATAACATACTTAACAATGCTTCAAGCAAATTACCAATTACATACACACACAACCACAAACACACCACACACACACACACACACACACACACACATATATATATATATATATATTAAAAATGGAAAAGGAATTGAATCCGACACTATGAGGAAAAATGAGTAAAGAAAAGAAAAGTAAATGGATAAAATATAAAAATAAATGTTCACTCTGATGAAGGTCGATTCTTGTATGTGTGCGAAATATTTTCACACACATAAACTGACCGAAACACATGTGTAAGTGATATCGATTAATGTGATATCGATTAAATTCATTTTATCCATTTACTTTTCTTTTCTTTACTCATTTTTCCTCATATATATATATATATATATATGATATTGGACAAAAAGCAGACACCTGGCATGAAAATATTTAAGACAATTGATGATAATTGGTGTTCTTTCTCACAATTTAGTCCAATTTATAACCACTTAGTATTCGGTAGGCTATCCATTAGTATTCATTAGTGCGTGAAAGTGTCTGGTCATTCTTTTAACAAGTGATTGACAAAGATCATTTGACAATTGAATAATGAATAATGGCCATTCGATTCATTTTCAATATTGCGAAGTGACAGTCCACATTTGTTGTATTCCACAATTTGAACTTTTTCAAACCCGGACAACTGTTTGACATCAATCTGCGAAGGACTAATCAGAAATTAGGATATCAAACGAAGGATAAATAAATTGTATTCTAAATGTTTCGGACCACCATCGATGGCAAACTCCTAAACTCGGTAGAACAATTTAGATAATTAGGCAGTAACATCTCCTCCACAGAAAACGACGTTAATGCACGTATAGGAAAGGCATGGGTCGCTATAAATAAAGTATCGGTCATATGGAATTCCAGTCTCACAGACAAGTTAAAGGGACAGTTTTTCCAGGCCATTGTCGCGTCAGTGATTCTGTACGGCTGCACCACCAAGACCCTAACGAAGCGACTAGAAAAATAAACTAGATGGGAGCTGCACAAGACAAACAAAACGTGGAAACCACACTCCGCAAGAAAACAGCTGCACGGTCACCTGCTCCGTATCACCCAAACCATCCGAGTAAGACGGACAAGACTCGCAAGGACACTGCTGAAGAAGCAAGGACGAACTCATAAGTGACATCATCCTGTGGAATCCAGCACATGGGCACGCCAGTGTGAGGCTGGCCAGCAAAGACGTACATTGACCAGCTCTGTGCAGATACTGGATGCTGCGTAAAGGACTTCTCCAGAAAGACGAGTGATAGGGACGGATGGAGAGAGATTGTCATGAATATCCGTATTAATAACTTGACCTGATGATGATGATGATGAGGAGGAGGAGAAGGAGGAGGAGGAGGAGGAGAAGGAGGCGAGGAGAAGGAGGAGGAAGAGGAGGATCTTTAAAAAGAGATATGCTTTAGCTTAAAAAATGAAGCACAATAGTTAAAATCAAGTTTATACATGGCGCAGATATCACATTTCAATTGGGGGGGGGGTCATGTTTTCATTCTCATACACCTGTCTCGTCGATGTGATTTATTTTAAACATTTAAGAATACTATGCCCGATTGGGTTGGAAAGGTGATCCACTGGGAATTGTGCAAGAAATTACATTTTCAGTAAGTTACTAAAATATATATTAGAAACCGGAATTGGTCGCAGAGAATGAGACGCAAAAAATTCTCTGGGATTTTGAAATTCAGAGGGATCATCTAATCCCTGTTAGGAAACAAACCTACTGTTAATTCACACAAGAGAAGAGAACTTGTGATCTGGTGGATTGTGCCGTACCAGCAGAACAGAGAGTGCAAATGAAAAAAATACTATGTACAGGAATGGACTGTAATATTATTATATCTACTAGCAAAATAAAAAAACACCCTCCGGACGATGCAAAAATAGATTTTTGAAACATATTGCCTGACGGGTGGAAGTAAAAAATTCAATGTCACCGAGTTTGTACCCTAAGTAAGTAAAATCATCAAATTCATTAAAGGATTAAAAAATAAAACAATTTGAAATGTAAACTTTAAATATGTATCAAAATAAAACAAACTATATATAGATATATAATACCAGTCATGTATTTATTAAAACTTGTTTTAAAAAACAATAAGGACTATCTAATGTTGCATGTTCAAATTTTGGGTGTATTTATTCTATGTTATCATGATTTTGTGTAATGTGACAAAGTAGTGACGTAGATTTTGTTACGGACAAAAACCGGAAGTGAATTTCTATTATTAATAGGTGTGAATGACAAACATGCAGGGTCTGAATTTGAACTCGGATAACCCCGTAAACTTCCGACAACCATAACCGTTACGCTATAAACATCTATTAATTGATTTTTATAAGTGGTTTGTTTGGTTGTCCTATAACATTTGAACTCAGTCAGTTCATGTAATATTTCTTAACTTTTATTTTCTTTCAATTCACAATAACTTTAAAAGCCAACAATTCGATTACCTCGCCAATAAGTAATTAAATATATTTTTCGCCAAATAATCATAAACACTAAAACTTTAATAATTAGGTTTAATTGTGAGACTGTGTGATTGTATACGTGATGTTGGGTACGTAACCTCGTTGCCAATTTGGTCATTTTAGAAACTGATTAGTTTAATGAAACAAACAGAAATGTGGGAACCCGTTTTTTTTTTTTTTCTTTCTTTATCTTCTTAATTGGTCTTTGCTGAGTGCACGAAAAAATTTACAAAAAATCCTCGCGTCTATGAATAGAGTTTCTAATTTCAGGATATATGTCGGCAAAATTTAGAAAAACACTTATCAATATACAAGGTGTGTCAAAAAAGTATCGAGTTTTTTGTACTTTTTGACACACCTTATATTCTGAAAAAAAAAATAACGTTCGATTCATTCTTCATTTCTATCTTTGTAAATATAACTTTAAACTTTATACTTTTTGACACACCTTGTATTCTGAAAAAAAATAACGTTCGATTCATTCTTCATTTCTATCTTTGTAAATATAACTTTAAACTTTACACTTTTTTGACACACCTTGTATTCTGAAAAAATAAATGGTATTCTGAAAAAAAAATAACGTCGATTCATTCTTCATTTCGATCTTTGTAAATATAACTTTAAACTTTATACTTTTTGACACACCTTGTATTCTGAAAAAAAAATAACGTTCGATTCATTCTTCATTTCGATCTTTGTAAATATAACTTTAAACTTTATACTTTTTGACACACCTTGTATTCTGAAAAAAAATAACGTTCGATTCATTCTTCATTTCTATCTTGTAAATATAACTTAAACTTTACACTTTTTGACACACCTTGTATTCTGAAAAAAAAATAACGTTCGATTCATTCTTCATTTCTATCTTTGTAAATATAACTTTAAACATTATACTTTTTGACACACCTTGTATTCTGAAAAAAATAATGAATGAAATATTTTTTTTTCAGAATATCAGGTGTGTCAAAAAGTATAAAACACCTCGACATTTTTGACACACCTTGTATATATTTACCAACCCCTCCGCACGAGTAGGATGCGACATAAGGCCAATTTCTTAAGCCGAGTTTAACAGGATTGAATCCAGAATTTTCCTTCTCCTGGACAAGTTGCCTAACCAAGGTTGAAGAGCCAAGTCTACCCTACTATTTACCCATAGCGGGGGAGATTCATACCTTTCCCAAGAGTATTAGCGCTATGTGAAAAATGCAAACAGTCTTGTGTAGGATTTGAACTCGGGTCGACGAGTCCATATCCAACCACCCTATTATGCTATGCACCTCCACAAAATACATATCAATATACCCATTACAAAAACGCTGACTGTATTCTACGAAAAGGGGAAAGACTCACCGTTCGGTTTACATCACCCGACTAATAGAGGACACGAGAGGTAATTACTAACTATAACTATAACTATAAGTTTCATGCTTACGCAATCTTCAGATGAGTCAAATGGTTGAGATTAAAAACAACAGTAGTTTTTTTTAGCGTTTATATAAACGTGAAGCGTGTTCACGAGATGGAATGGTATGATGCTAAAGCTGTGTTGAAAAAATGATAATAGAACAAACTTGCTTTGGTCTTAATGCACGCGGTGTCCAGATGATTTTTTTTATCTGGACACCGCGTGCATTAATACCAAAGCAAGTTTGTTTTATTACCATTTTCTTATCACAGATTTAGCGTCATAACATTCCATCACGTGAACACGCTTCACGTCATATAAACGCTAAACAAGCCACAGTTTAAGAAAAAAAACTTTAGCATTATAACATTCCATCGCGTAAACACGCTTCCCGTTTATATATATATATATATATATATATATATATATATATATATATATATATATATGGAAATACGATGAGGAAATTAATCCGACGATATGAAAAGAAAATTTTTAAAATATAACAAACACAGGATGTTACGATCAGGAAACACTTTTAGTGTCAATACTTAAGTATTTCGGTATTTTATACCATCTTCAGGACACTGTTAGTGAGGAACAAAATGAAAGATGTTAAGTGTATAGTATATCAGATTCACACAACCACTATACACTTAACATCTTTCATTTTGTTCCTCACCAAACAGTGTCCTAAAGATGGTATAAAATACCGAAATACTTAAGTATTGACACTAAAAATTGTTTCCTGGTCGTAACATCCTGTGTTTGTTATATTTTTAATATTATATATATATATATATATTTTATATATATATATATATTATATATATATACTTTCAAAGAAAGAAAAACTTAACAAACCGTCATCTGTTATAATATTTATTTCGACCAGAAACTCAACATCAGTCCAGCCTCTTCAGATAGATTTTACAAATAAAGAGCGTATAATATAGTTGTACAGTGAGATTTCGATGATCCAAATGGAATCATCTCTTACTTACCAGTAATTTGGATTATCTTACTTACACACACACACACACACACACACACACACACACACATATATATATATATATATATATATATATATATATATATATATAATCCAAAAGTCCAGAGAAGAAATCTTCCTTACGACACAAGAGTTTTATTTAAAAAAAACCTGTCACAGTTTGAGAGCTCAATATGTGCTCTTAATGTTTGAGTCACAGAGCAAATATATAAGTAAAGAAATAACAAAAGACTTAAAGATTTAGCATTATAGTCTATTTCAGGGAGCTTAGACAAAGTGTCTAACTCTCCCGACTCATCAGATGCGAATGATGAATTCTTTATTACTTTAAAGGCATTTGAAAACAGATTTTTATTTTTTATTTTTTTATTTTCTAAAATTTAAAGTCCTGTGATATGAATTCCAAATGAAATCCTTGATGTTGCAAAAATGTTATGTTGTAGATTCATACACACACACACACACACACACACACACACACATATATATATATAATATATATATATATATATATATATATATATATTATATATTTCTTTTGTTCATATTCATTAAGATAAAACCATATATTAGAATGTACTTATACTAACACATTTTTATTAAAATCAAATTCTTAATAACAATATGCAAATCAGTTTTCCCATTCACACTGTAAACTGCTATTTTATTGTATATATAAATACAATTACATGTTATAAGTATATAGATAGGGCCAGCAATAGGTATTTTATAAAACAATTTTTATTAATAATAGAAGTTTAAATAAAAAAAATCAGGGAGAATGGAATAAAGAAAACTGTGACTTGATTAGTGACATAGTTTCGGTTGCAGACAAACAAACACACAGTCTCCATTATAATAAGATCATGATTATTATTATCATTTCTCATATGCACTGTTTCTTGCTGATATATGGAATAGAGGTTATTTTTTCTGTTATCTCTGGGGTCTGTTATTATTTTTTTTAGACTATACGTCAAGTTGTTGATTATTTCTAACATGACAGAATCTGACAAAATGTCTGACTCTCGTTAATTAAGTAGAAACAAGTTT
>CM042157.1:26167001-26195669 GCA_023376005.1 Doryteuthis pealeii
GTATCAACCAAAAACTCGTCCGACAAGAATTGTCTGTACATTTCAACAAAACTTGTATAAAAGAAAAAATGCTGTCAAAATACACTTATTTCAATATATATATATATATATGATGGGATGAAATGACCGTTTGAAGAAAGAATGCGCAAAACAGAACGCTGCTAGTCAAAAGTTGGAATTTTTTTTTTATCAAAAAATGCGCTGTCAGTATTAAAAATAAAATGGAAGGCCCCGAAACTGTTGCACATTCTCTCCTGATGATCCCATGCTTTTGTAAACATCTTTTCTTGTTTTTTCAACATATCAATTTCACACTGTCGGATTAAGTTCCATTCTTATTTCACTTACTTGTCTATGAAAAAACTATACATATGGATGTTAACTCCTCTGAATATATTAATCCATAAACACCACGGACTTACCTACACATTGGTTACTTATTTAATAGTTGGAGTATTACGAACAATTTTGATATTTTAATATACACTTTTTACATAATTATACACTTTTTTAAATAATTTTACATCAGGCTCTTTTGAGTCTTATTATAAATTATAATGCTTCTGATTTTTGATTAAAAAAAAAAAAATTCCAACTTTTGACTAGTAGCGTTCTGTTTTGCGCATTCTTTCTTCAAACGGTCATTTCATCCCGTCTTATTTTTTGTTGAAGACCGATCCACATGCGGTCGATACAGATATTCTGAGGGATATATATATATATATATATAAATAATCCTCTATGAGTCAGACGAACTACTATTAGTTTCGCATAAAGCTCTTCAGGGCTAAAGTCGGATTTTAGCCCTGAAGAGCTTTATGCGAAACTAATAGTAGGTTCGTCTGACTCATTAGTTATCTTTTACTACTGGCTCTACTTAGGTATCGAGCACTTTTTACATATTAGCTTTCCTAGCGGTTATATGAATATATAAATATATATCTTATATACATATATATACATATGAATTGTTTTTTTCTTTTGGCCAAATACTGTACCAATAGATTATTTTTTGTTGGTACGAATATCTTGGTCCTTTCTTTTTTTCAAATTTTTTTTTTCTTCCTGGTTGATGTTTGGTAGTATATTTTTACAATCAAACTTTCTGCTGGTTTTTTTTTCTCTCCGCAAGGAATACCACAGTTTGGTATATATATATATATATATATATATATATATATATATATATAATGGTTGGTATTCCATTAAAGCAAACAACCTACCAATCAACTTACTTTTCAGGTTGTACTTATTCTTCTTCAAGAAATGTAATGTTTTTATATTATATAATACTACTAACAGAAAGAAAGAAAAAAAAGAGCTATACTTGAAGGAGTTTCTCTTGATATTTACTATTCTGAATTGATTTTTCTTGTTCAGAACAGAAGAGAACGTTGAACTGACAAGTGCTCAAAACCTTCATTTTATCTTCATGTTTTATTAATAAATTGATAACACTAACGTCTTGCTGCCATATTGCGCGTATTTCCTTTCTTGGAGGTTAGATTCCGTGATAAGTTTCTTTACAGATTCCCCTTTCATACATTCTAACTATCTTTATTCATTGACGCATGAATTATATTTTTTGTTCGTTATTTTTTAAATTATCATATTTCAACTCGAAATAACCGCCTTTGAATACTAAAAGTATACACACCTCTCGAATGGGTACGTAATTTTCAGACTTGAATATTTCGTTCCACACACACACGCTCACACACATGCGCGCTCACATATACACATACACTCAGAAAAGGCACATTATTTCACGCGTGCTCCCGAATATTTGACCGAACATTGCTTCCGGTTGGTTCATATGACGTAGATAAAAGTCTGGCGTTTTTGATGATGAGCTGCAGGTAATTCACTGCGCAGTTTTCTAGCAGTTAATCTCAAAGATCCCGTTCAAGATACAAGCTTGATAATACTATTTTTAAAACTGACAAAATTACCAATGAACGGGATATATATATATGCTGAAGTCCCGGTTTCGATTTCTGTCGGAGGGAAATCGTTAGTATATACCGCTGATGAGACTTAATAAAGTCGAAACAGTCTGTACGGTATTCTACACATCGAGCCATCCTTTGCTGGGATTACACTTGTCAAGTTCATTTTCTATAAGAAAAAGTATCGAATTTTATGCGATACATGCGTTGTAAGTGCCTTCAAGTAAAAATTTATATATATATATATATATATATATTATATATATATATATGTATATATATATATATATAAAGATAAATCTAATGAGTCAGACGAACCTACTAAAAGTTTTGCTTAATGCTCTTCAGGGCTAAGATCTGGGGAATTACTTTATACTATATCCGATGCTAGGCTCCGGTTCTGGAGGTCTGTGAAGACACTGGATGTCGTTTAGCAGACTTGTATCGAGTGTGGGACGATAAGGACGTACTTTCAGAGAGAGAGAGAGAGGAGAGAGGAGAGTCCGTGTTATTTGTATGACTTGATCATCATTTTCATCTAAGTACATTTTGAATCAAATATTTTTTAGAAATGCATTATGTGTTTTACAAGAGATATGCATTGTGTAATTTTTTTCTAATACTATGCAAATACATAATGTAATGATTTTTACTATAGGAATGCGCTGGAAAATAGTTTTACAAATAAAGAACGCACTAAAAATCTCGCTTAAAGAACCTCAAATATTTTCAGATATGCTCAAAATCTTAAAATTTTAGAAACTATTCTTTAAGTTTTTCTTTCGGAATCTTAAATTTTAACTAACGCTCGATTTGTTATGTCTTGCAGCATGGCTTCCTGCTAAACATCATTTATATTTCGATAGAACCTCTTCATGGGATTCTGCCTTTACACACGATGAACATGATTTATTACGTTGAACACTTACCTTTGAGTCGACTAAATCTATAGACCAAATAAGATAGATATATACCAAACCGTCTTGCCTTATATAAGTCACTTTCCTCCTAGCTGTATGAATGCGGATTTTGCACAATTGCCAGAAGTATGTATGTGAGACTGAGTGAAAACAAATGCCGATTGTCTAGACTGGCAGGCCACCCACCTTGGACTTTGTCGTAACAATTTTTCTCTCAATATTTTTTCTCTGTGGCTGTGTGCCATTGTAGTATCTAAATAACTTCTATTTTGTATGAGGTAGGTATTGCCCTACAGGGCACGATCACAAGCCAAAAAGGTAATGCTTTCAATGGATATCTGGTTTGCTTGTTTCCTTCGATATGAAATAAATATTTCTCATATTTGGAGGTTTAGCAAGTGAATTCCATGCAATAAGTAAATTGAAATAAGTATATGGCATATATAATATTTATCTACCAAACCCCTCTGCATGACTTGAATGCAGCTGAGTAGTAGAACCTGTTATGGGTACTGCTTAAAATACATTTGTATGTTTAGTATTATCTGCGTTATTCGGACCATTGTCCTCATCTTCATTGTTATCTGTACACCTTCTCGGCCGATGTGTTCTCCGGCCTTCTTCAGGTATTTCTTCTCGGACTCAGAATATATATATATATATATATATATATATATATATATATATATATACAAAGATTTAAAAAAAAATTATTTTTATAGTGAGTTAGAAGCATTAATCAAAATGTAATATATTTTTGAAGGCAAAATAATGAAAAATTTATGTTTAAAAACATATTTATTTAATTTTTTTTCTTTCTTTTTTGTTCCCTTAATATTTTCATGCTATGCCTATCTTCAGAGGGTTGAACATTTTTTTCAACTCTCTGAAGATAGGCATAGCCTGAAAATATTAAGGGAACAAAAAAGAAAGAAAAAAAAATTAAATAAATATGTTTTTAAACATAAATTTGCATTATTTCGCCTTCAAAATATATATATTATATATATATATATATATATATATATATATATATATATATATATATATTATTATTATTATTATTATTATTATAGTGTGTATAGAAATAACTTGTTGTAACATGGTTAATTACAACATGAACTCCCGCAATTAACTGTAATTAATCAATGTCTTGATTAATTCAGTGGATTTAACCCTTAAGATCCTTATGGTGAAACTCGAGTAGGTTATTTCTGTACACACTATAATAATAAATACGCTCTACTTACGTATTGAGCACTTTATAATTGTTATAATGCTGACATATCCGAGTAACTCTTATAACAAACAAATATTGAGAACAACTCAATATTTTTACCGGTAAGTCATTCCCTTTACACACACACACACACACACACACACACACACATACATATATATATATATATATATATATATATATATATATATATTATAAAAAAAGAAGGTCCGCAAAATGTATTTTTTTCTCAGAAAAAAATTGTTTTAATTCTTTTTGTTTTACATATGCAACACGTGTTTCAGATCTTCTGGTATCTTCTTCAGGCTTTGATTGATAATCAATTATCATATTATCAAGCAAAGCCTGAAGAAGATACCAGAAGATATGAAACACGTGTTGCATATGTAAAACAAAAAGAATTTAATTTTTTTTTCTGAGAACAAAATACATTTTGCGGACCTTCTTTTTTTATAAAATATTGAATTTTCTCCCGTTGGAACCAGAACAACATTTTATATATATATATATATATATATATATATATGGGAGTAAATATGGAAATTAAATCCGACAATATAAAGAAAATTTGAAAAAACAAGTGTTCCCAAAATGGGATGAATTTAATTATCGATGTTTAAAACATTTCGGTTACATTGAACCTTCATCAGGATGTCTCTTGGGGTGAAGAAAATGATGGATGTTTTTATATGTGACAGGAGATGAAAATCTTTTAGTTATGTAACTGTATTTGATCAGCGTTTTATTTTTGAAAGAATATTATATATATATATATATATATATATATATATATATGAGATTTATCCAAAACTTGGTAGTAAGGGATGATTCTATATGTGATTTCTAAGATCCACTGTATTAATATTGATGATCCAGTATGTATAAATACAGCGAATCTTTAAATCACTGAAGAGAGCTCAATGTAAAATAACCTTTTAGATTATATACAGAGCAATATTTATCAATAAAGGAAGGAAGAACTCAATACAGTAATCCCATAATAAATTTATTTCGACGAAAATTAGGGGCCCATATAAATCTAAGTTGATTTAAACCGGCTCCCCAAATTTTCGTCTCATCAGATGGGTCTCAATTCACTTATTGAGACCCATCTGATGAGACGAAAATTTGGGGAGCCGGTTTAAATCAACTTAGATTTATATGGGCCCCAATTTTCGTCGAAATAAATTTATTATGGGATTACTGTATTGAGTTCTTCCTCCTTTATGATATATATATATATATATATATATATATATATATATATATATATATATATATATATATATATATATTACAATGACTCAGTTTGTTGAAGAAGTTCTGATATAATTGTATCAGAGCAGAATCTACATATTTTTAGATATTGTTGGTTTCATGTAAAAATATAATATCTCAATACCGGTTTTGTCATGAGTTAGGCTTCAAGAATCAACGAGTGTTATCGAAAGAAAATATTCCTTATTACATCTCCCACAAACATGTATCTATTTTTTCTTTTATTCTTTGTTTGTTTTGCCTCAATGGGAATCTCCTCCGTTTTTATATCATTTCAAGTCAAAAAGAAAGAAAAAAGGGAAAAAAATAAATCTTTACACTGAATATATACACTGTAAGTAAAACATACATATGTCATATTGACACAAACACGTGAGAAGTAGATGCAAAAAATAGAGCGGTCTGGCGCCTCAACGTTAAGCAAGGCACGGAGAGGTGTGAGGCAGAGAGGAGAGTAGCATCGACAGAAAAGAGAGCCAGAAAGAGAGAGAAAAGCCAGCAACCCCAAAAAGCATCGCAGTTTGTGTGCATTCAGTGCACCAAAGACTGTCACTCAAGAATTGGCCTGCAGAGTCACTTGCGCAGATAATTTGTTTTTAGACACTACGCCATCGTCCTTAGTAGACAGAAAGGATCCAATAATAACATCTATATACAGAAAATCCCACCCCAACAAACTCTCATTTCCTTGCCTATTTTAAGCCGCTCATATCGGCTCTTCCACCGTACACCCAAGAAAAATACAAAAAAATGATCGTTAGTTCATTATGATTGAGCAGAAGGACTCAGATTGGAATAATTAGTAAAATCGTCGGGGTGACCTAATGTTGGTATCAGCCAAACAATGATGGAGTCTATCCCCATTTCACTAGCGCTAGGCCAAGGAGATTATTTTAGCGTCTGAGGTGGAGCACCACACCTATCATCAACTCCTCACTTTACCGCACAGATCTCTGTGCTACTCAAAGGTGAATTGACGAGGGTCGTTATCGAACCAGAAACCTTGTGAACGCCCTACCGACGGAGCTAAGGACTAGGATAGAATAAGTTATGGGATAAATAGATTGTGAACTTTGAAAAAGTTGAATAAATTCAAGTCTCACTCAACTAATTGTTGAATGCACAAACTGCTAAAATAAAAAGGATTGCATAGTCCATACCATAACTGATGGTAGCCATCCCCAATTAGGCTTGATGGTTAGATTGGGAACTTTGAAATATCATACAGCTAGGTATAGGACATTAAGAGTTAAATAAATTACCCCAATTAGCCATCCCCAATTAGGCTTGATGGTTATGCAAAAACAATGTCATTATTTGAATGTAGAGCGTTCGGCTAGAAACCACAAGGTTCCTAGATCAACACCGGCCCTCGCTGACTCAGTGTAGGAGTAGCACAGGGATCTGTGCGGTAAAGGAAGGAGCTGACAGTAGGTGTGGCGCCCCACATCAGACGCAAAAACAATTTCCTAGGTCTAGCGCTAGTGAAAAGGCGATAGACTCCCTCGCTGATTGGCTGATACCGACTTTAGACCTCCCCGACAGCTTTGCTTGCTTAATGAATCGGCGATACTAGCTTGCTAACCATTACACAACGATAAGATTACCCACATACTGTAAAACTTTTGACCCACCTTAGTATAAGTTGGGGTAATCTTCAACTTTTTACTCGTAAATTCCTACCATCAAATTCGTTGAACTCAAGGGATGTAATCTTCAACTTCTTACTCGTAAATAAGTAATTAAAATAAAACACTAAGATTTATTTAATAAAAAAATTATTTAATAAAAAAAGAAAAAAGGCAATTTATGAAATAAATAAATAAACAAACAAACAAATAATTAAATTAAAACACTATGATTTATTTAATGATAAAAAGAAAAAAGGTATTAAGTGTCCTCCGGTATCCAGAACTGTTTTGATTGGTTTGGTTTGTTCTGTTTTACGGCATATCAACCTCAGTGGGTCATTTAATGCCGATAAAGTTTTGAAATAAATCAAGTTTTTGTTTGTTTCTGTTTTGTTTTACGGCATATCAACCTCAGTGGGTCATTTAATGCCGATCAAGTTTTGAAATAAATCAATTCTTAATGGATAATACAATTTTTTTTAAATACATTTTCTATTTAACCCATAGATGGGACAGAACTATTCTGAGTATTCTGGCACAATGTGCCTAATTTATTATTAAAAAAATATATATTTACTTAATAATAAAAAGAAAAAAAAAGGCATTTAGAGTAACCTCCCTGGAGTTCGACTAATTTTATGGTAAGAAGTTACGAGTAAAAAAGTTAAAGATTACCTAAGTTGGATCATCAGAAGCGGAGAAGAAGTAACAAAATGAAAAATAAGATACAATTAGATAATATAAAAGGAAATGGTGAAAAAAATCTTTCAGTGAGTAGTTTCTTTCTTTCTTTCTTTCTTTCTTTCTTCCTTTCTTTCTTTCTTTCTTTCTTTTTTTCTTTTTTTTTCCCCCATTTGTATTATATTTTTTTAATCTTTCATTTTCTCCCTCTCTCTTTTTCATTTTCTTTCTTTTAACTTTTTCTTTTCTCTTTCATTATCTTTCTCTTTCTTTTTCATTTTCTTTTTTATTTCTCTTTTTTTCTCTTATTTTTAATTTATTCTTTCTTTTTTCTTTCTTACTTTATCTTTTTCCTTTTCTCTTTTGTTTGTTTCTTTATTTCACATTTTCATTTTACTTCTTTGGTTCTTCTTTTTTTCTCCTTTATTTTCTGTTTTATTGTTTCTTTTTTCTATCATTTTACTTTTGATCAATTCATACATTTATTCCTTTATTTATCTTATCCTTTCTTTCTTTCTTTCTTCTTACTTCATTTAAATTTTTGTCCATTGTTTTCCTTCTTTCTTTCTTTCTTTCTTTCTTTCTTTCTTTCTTTCTTTCTTTCTTCTACTTTGATTCTATCTTACTTTCATTTAATTTTTTGTCTATTGTTTTCCTTTCTTCTTTCTTTCTTTCTTTCTTTCTTTCTTTCTTTCTTTCTTTCTTTCTTTCTTCATTTTATTTTTCTCCTTTTTACTTTTTACTTTTTTATTCTTTTTTTTTTGTTAATTTCCTTCCTTTTCCTTTTCCTTTTCCCTTTCCTTTTCTCTTCTGGTTACTTCCTTTTCCTTTTCCCTTTTTTCTTTCTTTCTTTCTTTCTTTCTTTCTACATTGTCTTATATAGTCTAGTTAAAGATCGCACGTGAATGAATGATTTAGACGTAACAACACTTCACTATCTCTTTTGTGATTAGGTGGTTTAGAAAAAAAAGTAAAAAAGTAAAAACGAAAAAAAGCAAAAAGGGAAAACACGAAGGTGGCCAGCGAGATTAACAACACATTCTCGTGTGCCTTTCTCTCGACACGTGTTTACATAAACATGTGCGTATTATCTGCTGAGACGTAGATAGGCAGACACAAAAGCAGACACAAAAGCGAACTATGCCCACATCGAGATTCTATCTTCTGTTTAGGATTGAGACCAGCTTATGTTGATTTAATAGCAGTTTGAAATGTCACGGTAAGCAGGGGAAAACTTTAATTTCAGAGGTTCGTAAATATATAGATATTCTAATTTCACCACCCCATATATCAGTCTCATGATACGGATATGAACATTTCCAGAAGAAATGAGACGATATCAAATTCTCGTAAAAATAAGTATGTTGACGTTTTAGATACAGCAGAAGCAGCCCCGAAAATTGAAATGCCCCTCCTTGCTATCTTTGGCATATATCAGCTTACTACTAGTCATATCTGCATGGATATGAAAGGGGTAGCGCGGGGCGTAACGGTTATGGTTTTTAGGAAATGGACTAGAAGACCAGAGTTAAAATCCTAGACAAGGCCGTTTATATTTCACTTATTGCGCTAATTCCCTTGGAAAAGGCATGAATCCATCACTTTTTCCTCTTTAGCTATGATTAGCTAATAGAAGCAGTCTGGTTTCTTTATCCTTAAAATGGCAATCATTGACGTCTCTTTCTGTAGATGATAGATTACTACCTAGGTATTTGAACTGGTCCACTAATTTTAGAGGGGTACCATCCACCTTGTTAAAGAAACATGAACTGTTGGAGTTTTTTTGTATATAAGGTGTGCTCTAATTCCCCACCTAGATTTATAGACTAGCCAAGATTAGGTGAGTTATTCTTGCAGCCAATCACTAGCAATACTGCGTGGCTGATACAATATTTCTAACTACACTCAGCCAGGACGATGGGCCGGGTTAGCTCAGTCGGTAGAGCGTTCGGCAAGAAACCACAAGGTTCCTAGTTCGATACCGGTCCTCGCCAACTAAGCCTATGAGTAGCACAGGAATCTGTGCGGTAAAGTAAGGAGCAGATGGTAGGTGTGGCGCTCCACCTCAGATATCAAAATAATCTCCTTGGTCTAGCGCTAGTGAAAAGGGGATAGACTCCCTCGCTGATTGGCTGGTACCGACTTTAGGCCACCCCGTCGACGTTACTTTATTTACCAATTCTCAGGGCGGACTTACAGGATCACCAGACCGTTACCAATACACAGGACTCTTTATCAAGGATCTAATTCCACTGGATAAGTACTCTTGCTTAAGTGCTCCACGATGGCACAAAATATTCTAACATGAACTCCTTTTTATGAGTTCATATAGATGTATATTTCTTTTTTTGCAAGAAGTGCTTGATTATCTGCGTAGTCAATATTCTGTAGGAGTTTCTGTCTTTTTTTTTTAGTGTGATGCTTTCTTTAGATCTAGTGACGTTCATACTACGTTTTTTGACATATTATCAAATAAAAATACTATCAATGTTTATCCTTTTCGAAATCTAGCAAAAATGTCAAAGAAATCTGTGTCACCATCAGGTGAATCAATCATTACCTTTACAAGCAAAATAACAAACACCCTCCGGGCGATGTAAAAATAAATTTTTGAAAGATATTGCTTGAGGAGGTGGAAGTTAAAAATTAAATGTCGGACAGTTTGAACAATAAATCATGAAATCATCAAATTTATTAAAGGAGTAAAAAAAAAAATAAAACAATTTTAAATCGAAACTAAGTTGATTTGAATATCTATTAAAATAAAACAAACTATATATAAATGTATGATACTGGGGATGTATCTATTAAAACTTGTTTTAAAAAACAACGAGGACTGTCTAATGTTGCATGCTCAAATTTTGAGTGTATTTATTCTATGTTATGACGATTTCGGGTATAGTGACGTAAGCAGTGACGTATTTTTTGTTACAGACAAAAACCGGAAGCCAATCTCCATTATTAATACTAGTAAAAAAAAAAAGACAACTTCCGGGCGATGTAAAAATACTTTTTTGAAAGATATTGCTTGAGGGGGTGGCAGCTGGAAATTCAATGTCATAGAGTGTGTACAATAAGTATGTAAAATCATCAAATTTATTAAAGGAGTAAAAAAAAGAAAGAAAGAAAGAAAGAAAGACAATTTGAAATGGAAACAGTTCCGATAACTTTAAATATTATATTAGAATAAAACAATCTATATATAAATATATATATAAATATATATACATATTATATAAAATATGTAATATTTATTGAAACAATGAGGATTGTCTAACGTTGCATGCTCACATTTTGAGTATATTTATTCTATGTTATGACGTTGGATTATGTGTTGGGTAATACGTCGTAAGCAGTGACGTAATTTTTGTTACAGACTAAAATCGGAAAAGAATCTCAATTATTAATAGATAATAGATATCTTTGTAAAGCATCATTATAACTATAACAGTTTCTTTGGGTGAGATTATACGCTAGCAGTATTTACTTTATGGCAAGGGGGCTATCCAACTAATCCGAGGTAATTACAACCATCCTAGTAATGAAAACATTCGATTATTGTCATGTACGGATGACCCGTTTCGAAATATCTGTTAGAATTTCTCTTGTCTTGTTCAATTTATGTCTCACAATTATTCACTTGTGAAAGTATCTTTAAACTTCTATTCGTTTCAGTTACCCAGTTATACCAGGGTTAGTCAAGGCAGAATCCTAGTGGTGCAGTGGCTAACGTATTAGACTGTGATATTATAGTAAACGAGTTCGAACTCCAGTTGCACTATTGCATTCATTTTCGGGCTGATTGTTAGAATCCGTGTTGCCATTATAAGGGTTAAATTGCTCTGTTGTTGTTCACAGATTCCAACTGGTGATCCTAGCATGTAGGTTTCATATCTAATACATAAATCCAAGTGTTACGTACTGAGGTTTTCACAGTACCAAATCGATATAATGTTGTATACCCTTTCTTACTTCTTTACTTCTTACTTGCTTCTATATCTTGAACATCTATTCTTCTGGCCGGCTTTGGTTCTTCTATCATCTTGACTTGGTATATCTTCTAAGGTCTTCTGTTGCTATGTTCCTGCTGGCTGGTCGTCCTGGATTCATTTCTTAGTCTTGTTACCAAGACATTCATCAACCACAAGAACATTTTACTTATACAAACTTTTATTTCCTTAACTATACATTTCACGTAACTAAATATCTAAGTTCCAGTTTTTGGCAGAGCATAAAATGGCCGACTGCTCTGCCTGACGTCCAACTGCAAACTGGGGACTCTGCAAAAGGTCCCACGTGACTTCACATATTTGGCGGGCTTCTGTAATTTTCCATAGAAGGACCCGGCCATGGTATGAAAGGGGTCATCCCCTCAGAATTACAGGGGATTGACAATAATCTTATGCAACCGCATAGATTATGTAACAAGTCTTGACAGTCTTAAATGGCATGTTGACTTATACTAAGTCATAACTTATATAATCCAACTGCGCTGTTATAACAACACGTGTACATAAACGAGCGAGCTTCACGTATACATGTGTATATGTGTATAAACACAGTGAACATCAGAACTATCCTGACGCCTCTAGTGGACTTATCCTGCCCCCCACCAAAAAAAAACTGACCTGAAGGTACTGTTTCTTATCTAATATACAAATGCAAAATATACCATATCCCCAACCTCAATTCTTTTTCAGGAACACCGATAGTGGTAAGATTGGGGTACTTACTACTCGCATAAATCTCCAAATGGGTTTGAATGGGCTCTTTAGCCTTGGTCGGCAACCCATCAACTCAAGGAGGGGTCCGACACAGAACTTCTTTTCAAGGAAAGGCTATGGGAGTAAACCCCGAAAATAAATCAGGAGCTGGAGTCCCTAAGGTGGTGTGATGCTGAAATCCAGTGCTACCCATTAACTCCTGCGACACTACCATTGCCAAACTGCATTGGTCCCTTAACTTTCTTTTGGATCACAGCGGCAGTGTGGAGAGGGAGATTTTCTGCACGGGCAACACCTCATCCTCCATATGAACCCGCCCATGCTATGTAGTTCAAGTTAACAAAAAACTTTGACACTACTCCATCATCTCTCGTAGACGGAAGGATGCCAACCCATAGTGTTCTTTGTAATGCATATAAGTTCAAGTCAGTAGTGTTCTTTGTAATCTATACATATATAAAGGGCAGTTGTGTGTATGTATGTCCGAATGTAATCTATACATATATAAAGGGCAGTTGTGTGTATGTATGTCCGAATGTAATCTATACATATAAAAAGGGCAGTTGGGTGTATCTGTATGTCCGGAGGAAACTTCGAAAATAAAACAATTAACGACAAAGTAAATACATATACACATCAACTATCACCAGGGCTTGATTTCTGAGCAAAAATAATGAAGATTTGATATATATTCGTGAAGATTATTAAAAAGATATCATTTATAAGATAACAACATGGACTTTTTTTGCATTTAGTATTTTAAATAGGAGACATTAGTTTTTCTTTTCAGAGTGGCTGGATCAACGCAAGGTCTTTTTTACATATGGATTCTAATGGGTCTGCTTGTGAAGATCCCCCTCGCAATTCAACAATAATGGATCTGCGAGATTACCTCCCCCCTTTACCGAAGCAACGCTGGGTAGCCACTTCTAGTATATATATATAAGTCAGACGTCTGTGGTTAGCTTCTGGTGTTAGTCCAAAGATAAGACTTCTTGGCAGAAAGTTCAACCAGCAATTGATCTGAGCTTAGTTCAAACAATCTTAAATGTTGTCTGTTCTCTTATCTCATTGGCCAATTTCTACGGGAAGTACTGGCTGTTGTGGTAAAAGTTCATAAACAGAAGTGAAGATTTTGATTATAGAAATTATGCATATTCACAATCTTTGAGCAAATTTCAATTATGGTTAAACCCTGCTATAGTGAGAATTTTGGAAATACATGACTTCAGTATTGGAATTTATGTTATCGCTGTTTTTTTTTCTAGTAATTAAACGTAAATCAACAAATATTACCTTCCCGTTTTGTAGCTAATTTGGCTAATTTAGAAATTAAGGGGCCGGGTTAGCTCAGTCGGTAGAGCGTTCGTCAAGAAACCATGACGTTCCCAATTCGATACTGGCTCTCGCTACCTCAGCGTATGAGTAGCACAGGGATCTATACAGTAAAGTTTTGGGAAATGGACTCGTCACCCCAAGTTCAAATCCTGGACGTGGTAATTGCATTTCACTTAGCGCTAATACCCTTGGGAAAGGTATGAATCCTACTCTCCCTCCAGCTATGGGTAAATAGTAGGGCAGACTGGGCTCTTTAACCATGGTTAGGCAACCTGTCTAGCAGAAGGAAAACTCTGAATTCAAACCTGATAAACTCCGCTTGATAAATTGACCTTGTGTCGCATCCAGCTCGTGTGGAGGGGTTGATAAATATATCTATATACAGTAAAGTAAGGAGCTGATGGTAGGTGTGGCGCTCCACACCAGACGCTAAAATAATCTCCTTGGTCTAGCGCTATTGAAAAGGGGATAGAATCCCTCGCTGATTTGCTGATACTGACATTAGGCCACCCCGACTACTTCTATATATGACAATACATCACTAGAATTATTTTAAAAATTATTAGTTAATTAGCTTAAGACCCGCCTTATCAGGAGGCAATTAAGCTAGTAATATATATATTTACCAACCCCTCCGCACGAGCCGGGTGTGACACAAGGTCAATTTCTTAAGCGGAGTTCAACAGGTTTTGAATTCAGAGTTTTCCTTCTCCTAGACCGGTTGCCTAACTAAGGTTAAAGAGCCCAGCCTGCCCTGCTATTTACTCAGAGTTGGAGGGAGAATTGGATTCATACCTTTCCCAAGGGTATTAGCGCCATGTTAAATTCAAACAGCTTCGTCCAGGAACTGAACTCGCGTCGACGAGTCCATTTCCTACGACTCTAACCATTAGACCACGCACCTCATATATAATATAGAGAATTATGTAACCTATAAATAATGGAAGACTAGGGACTAGAAGCAAGTAATCAGTTTGTTCAAAAAATTATAACCAGTATTGTGATATTATGCGGTCAGTGAGAGTTATTGAAACAGATATTACAGATGCCGTATGTAAGTATAGGTGTGTTGAAGTGTGTGCCGGATTTAATGTGTGAGTGAAATGTTTCTATTTAGGTTCGATTGAAGTAGACGTACCTAAAAGCCAACGTTCTAAAGTTTTAGGTCGGCACCGAAAAACCAAATGTGGAAATTAATCATCAAACGTGTAGGATGATTGAACCTTATCGAGTGGTGTTCCATCGAGACTTTGATGTCGGACAGCGAGACCAATTCAGTTGTGGAGATCGAAAGGTCATTCCTATATGACCTAAGAAACCAAGAGTTTGTTTTTTGTTTACTTCCGGTCTGTCATCCACTTCTAAAGGGAAACTTTCTCTTTGGGAGTCTGTGTCTTTTATCCCTGTTTTGTTTGCAAGGGAAGAGACAAAGTATGAGAAACGTTTATTGGCCGAATGGTTCAGCAGGAAATTTGAAAATCCTTATATAAAAGCAACTCGACTCACGAGTTTAATTCGTTCCGTTCGTAACTAGATTTACTCGTATATCAAAATAATTTTCTCCATTGAAATAAACTGAAATGCGATTAATCCGTTCCACCCTCCCCCGAAAAATAACTTATTTTTGTTTAACGTTCTTTGATATATATATATATATTATAATATATATATATATATATATTGAAATTTATGTTATCACTTTTTTTTCTAGTAATTAAAACGTAAATCAACAAATATTCCCTCCCTTTTGGTAGTAACATTTGGCTAATTTAGAAATGAAGGGGCCGGGTTAGCTCAGTCGGTAGAGCGTTCGTCAAGAAACCATGACGTTTCCAATTCGATACTGGCTCTCGCCACCTCAGCCTATGAGTAGCACAGGGATCTATACAGTAAAGTCTTGGGAAATGGACTCGTCACCCCTAGTTCAAATCCTGGACGTGGTAATTGCATTTCACTTAGCGCTAATACCCTTGGGAAAGGTATGAATCCTACTCTCCCTCCAGCTATGGGTAAATAGTAGGGCAGACTGGGCTCTTTAACCATAGTTAGGCAACTGGTTTAGGAGAAGGAAAACTCTGAATTCAAACCTGATATATAATATATATATATATATATATATATATATATATATATATATGGTAAGGATAAAAGAAAAATAGACAACATCTATTTGTTTGAGTTATTGCTTTTTGTTAATGTTTCCTTTACCCTTACCTCATCCTCTCGGATTTACTCCAACCCTCCTATCTTCATATATATATATATATATATATATATATATATATATACATGTATACATATACATATATATATATACATATATGTATATACATATATACACGTATATATATATACACACACATATATTCAATCCCCCCCACACACACCCAAACTTCCATCTCCTCTCTTAATATAAAACATGAAAATTTCTTTTCATGACATCTCCCCTTTACCTCTTACCAATATACACACACACCTCTCCCCTACCTCTTACCAATAACACACACACACACACACACACACACACACCTTGAGTTTTCACTTCCGCTGTCGTTTATCGCTACAGAAAAAAAAATTATACACACACACACTACCACATACCTAAAAAATGCACAATGTTTCCTTCAATACACACACTAACAGCGCTACATACTCACACCTTAAAATAGAATATTTGATGTCATATTTCAAAACCGTCTCCTTTTTTCAAACTTCAGTAAAAATTTTAAACAGACTGAATAAGAAGGATTACCACTCACTTTTTTCATCATTCTGTGATATATAATTTCTTATCTGATGCCCTGAAGATGATCTATTTAATAGATCGAAACACTGCAGCGTCGGCCAATAAACTCACCACTTAACCCATTTAAACCTGTGTTTTTTCATTTTTCTTGATATATTACATACCGTCGGATTTACTTCCTCTCTTATCACACACATATATATACATATATACATATATAGTTAATTTTTTGTTATTATTATTGGAGAAATGATTATAAAGTGCTCAATTACTTCTGTAAGAGCTGTATTTATTTATTTATTTATAGTCACCAATACAATTAAAAGTTCGTCTTACCAATGGTTTCGGAACATCACTTTTAGGTGATTATACGTCATCAGAAACGTTTCTGATGATGGATAATCACCTAAAAAGTGATGTTCCGAAACCATTGTATATATATATATATATATATATTATATATATATATATATATATATATATTTGGGAGAATATGTGCTTAATTGGAGTCGTACCTAATTTTGAAAATTAATTAATTAATAATGAATTAGGCGGGAATGCCTATTTAAATGTATGGATAAACAAATCGAGAAAAATCAATCTCTGTATGTACATTTCGGCCTATTACGCCTCATCAGCAGGCCGAAATGTACATACAGAGATTGATGCCACTGGAGAATATGAAACAAAAAACAAAAAAACAAAGTAAAATTAAATCATATGTAAGGCAATAAAATGTGCCTTGTTTGAAATTGTAATAAAAATATATACCCAAAAGATTGTGTAACACAATTGTCGAGGGACACCTTCCTCCTGCGCTGCGAGGGACGTCAACCTCTGACACTGACTGCCAGTGCACTACTAGCTGTTGATTGAGACGTGTTGGCTACGCTTAACTGCCAAAATCCATCTTGATATATCGCTATATATATATAATATAATGCTATCACTTACATTTATGGCGTAATAACTAAAAAAGAAGACATAAGTCACACAATATTAGAAATTAACCCTGAATGCATATATACCTTTATATACAGTATGTGTACTTAATTGAAGTCATACCTAATTTTGAAAATTAATTCGTTGATAATTAATGAATTTTAGGTGGGCATATATGTTCAAATGTAAGGCTAAACAAATCGAGAAAATGTCAATGTTTCGAGTCACACACGGGGAAGTCTCCCATGTCTATTACCTTGCTGATGAGACCTAATAGGTCGAAATGTACATTCAGGGATTGACATTTTCTCGATTTGTTTAGCCTTACATTTGAACATATATGCCCGCCTAAAATACATTAATTATCAACTAATTAATTTTCAAAATTAGGTATGACTTCAATTAAGGACATATCCTCCCAAAATTGTCGGCTAAAAGCCATATCAATTAAACACATTGTTTATTTACTCACTCTCATACAGTATGTGTACAAAATGTACAGTATGCATATCTAAAATACTAGAGGTGATGAGTAAAAACGGATTTCAAATTTGAATTCAACACCCGCAAAATTAGGTTAAAACAGCTATTTTTGTGCTTGCCTCAATTTCTTTGTAAACCAGTGTAATTAGAAATTATTTTGGAAGCATACTGGAGTAAATCAAACTTTGTACCTATTTTGAGAATCTTGACCAGATAGTGAGTTGCAAACTAAGCCGCATTTATTGCAGACAAAGAAATTATATAATAACTCTCCCTATAACAACCAAAATGTCTCTTCTTTTCTATTGACGAGGACCTAAAAAGGAGCCCAAAAAGAAAGCTCTAAGAAGTAAAATTCCTGTCAAAAATAACAGTACAGCAATCAAAATTCTAACGGTCCGAGATAAGACAACAGAATAGAATAACAATCTTTGAGACAGTAACTGGGACGATCATCAATCAAACAATGTAATCTAATTTTCTCTCTTCCCTCAATTTTCTTTTCTCACCAACGATGCAAAGTAACCTCGCTTTTTATTTTGTTAGAGAATACAGTTTAAACGCAACTTGGAAAATAAAGCCATAAAATTTTTTTTTTTCACTTCCATTAAGATCAAATTCTTTCTTTGTTTCGCTACAATAATAACCAACAACTAATTAGAAAACTTTCAATTTACGCCTTTTTATTTTTATTTTACAGTTGTAGGGTTTCACCATCGGCTTCATCACCAACACAAGTCTCGAATCTCTGTGGTTTCAAAATAAATTTCCAGAATCAAATATCAACAAAAAAGACAAAATTTAAAAAAATATATTTTGTAGATATGACAAAGAATCAATTGAAATCTAAATGTTTTCAAAATCCTCAAAGTCTGAGTGATCAGATTCTAATTCCACTCTTAACTAAGCCACTTATGAGAGTTGAACTTGTCTTTACTTTCCTATTTGTTGACTTGACCTCAAAACTTTCTAGTTTGCATTCTTCAAATGACACTAACCCAGGGGAGCCTGACTTTCTCCACTGATGGCAGTCATCTGCTAAAGTCTCAAAGGAGTCAAGAGATTAGTATTATCTGCGTTATTCGGACTATTGTCCTCATCTTCATTGTTATTTGTACAACGTTTCGGCCGATATACCCTCCGGCCTTCTTCAGGTATTTCTTGTCAGACTCGGGAACCTTCTCGGACTCGGGAACATTCTTTTCGAACTCGGGAACTTTCTTGTCGTATTCGGGAGCCATCACGGAACTTTGAACCTAACCCTTTATTTATTCCACGGGGGTATCCTGTTCTCATTCCGCTAACAATAGCTGGGGTAGGAGTTGTTTTAATTAATTTAATCGGGTACCAGAGATAACTGTCACTTGGAACTGTTTTAACCTAACTGCCTAATCCACTCGGCCATGTGTCCAATTGGACACATGGCCGAGTGGATTAGTTCGAAAAGAAGGTTTCTGAGTCCGAGAATGTTCCCGAGTCCGACAAGAAATACCTGAAGAAGGCTGGAGGGTATATCGGCCGAAACGTTGTACAAATAACAATGAAGATGGGGACAATAGTCCGAATAACGCAGATAATACTAATCTTCAAGCCTCATCTCAAACATTCAGAGAAAGAGTCAGGAGATATTCCATAGTTCTTAAGGCTGTACTAAAATGTATGCCTATACCAAAGTAAATGTCTCCCAACATCGTGGTCTCCCTATTGAAGTTGTCTATACATCAGAACCTTAGGGAATCGATCTTCAACATTCGAATGACATGTCCAGTCCACGTAATTTGTGATTGGATAAAAAAAGTTTCAATACCAGGTAGATCACATTTCTTGAAGGGATCAAAATTGGAGACCTGGTCACACCAGATCGTTCTCAGATAACTTTTATGAAATGTGTCTAGCTGGTTGATATGATTCGTGTAAGAAGTCCAGGTCTCGCTGGCGTATAATAAAGTCATGCTTAAGTAAGCAAAATCATCAAATTCCTTAAAGGATTAAAAAATAAAACAATTTGAAATGTAAACTTTAAATATATATTAAAATAAAACAAACTATATATAGATATATAATACCAGTCATGTATTTATTAAAACTTGTTTTAAAAAACAATGAGGACTGTCTAATGCTACATGTTCAAATTTTGAGTGTATTTATTCTATGTGACGTAAGCAGTGACGTAATTGTTGTTACAGACAAAAACCGGAAGCGAATCTCCATTATTAATAGATATAAATAGATATATAAATAAATATATCATATTATTATTTATACTTTTAAAGGCAATTACAATGCGTATAACGTATAACTGTATCCACAACATATACATAGATAGAATTTGATAATTATAATTGAAATAATCACGACAAGCAAAGTCGGTGAATACCGCGTGCGACATAAATAATGATATACTTAACTTAACAATGCTTCAAAAGCAAATTTTCAAATACTATATATATATATATATATATATATATATATATGAGGAAGAATGTATAAAGAAAAGAAAGAATAGAATGGATAATAAAAGATGAATTTAATCAATATCACTTACACATGTGTTTCGGTCATTTCACCTGTGTGAAAATATTCCACACACAGAGAAGATTCGACCTTTATCAGAGTGAAATATTATTTTGATAAATTTTATTTTGATAAATAAAATAATTAAAATTTCACACTGATGAAGGTCGAATCTTCTCTGTGTGCGGAATATTTTCACACAGGTGAACTGACCGAAACACACGTGTAAGTGATATTGATTAAATTCATCTTTTATTATCCATTCTATTCTTTCTTTTTCTTTATTCATTCTTCCTCATATTGTCGGATTCATTTCCAATTTTCATTTTTACACACACACACACACACACACACACACACACACATATATATATATATATACATATTACTTTTCCTTATATCAACAAATGCCCTGAAGAAGATCTACAGATCGAAACACTGCAGCGTCGTCTAATAAACTTAACACTCATTTTAATTAAACCTGTGTTTTCAAATTTCTCACTACACACCACACACACACACACACACACACACACACACATATATATATATATATATATATAATATATATATATATATATATATTACTTTTCCTTATATCAACAAATGCCCTGAAGAAGATCTACAGATCGAAACATTGCAGCGTCGTCTAATAAACTTAACACTCATATTTTAATTAAACGCTGTGTTTTTCAATTTCTTCTCACTACACCACACACACACACACACACATATATTATATAGATATATATATATATATATTGTGTGTCTGTGTGTGTGTGTGTGTGTGTGTGTGTGGCTTTTAAGATGTTTTTTTTTTCAAATCATATATTTTGCGTCCTTGTCGAGTGGACCCACACCAACTGCAGTGCAACTACTTTCATCCGTCTCGACTGACAACACTTGTCTATTTGACCGTTCAATCACAACTCCACTTAGCCTTTTCGATCTTCAATTCACAAGATGATCAATACAATACACCAGTCCGTCTGGCCATCTATTCTTAGATGCTACTTCTTCCAGTATTCCGTTGGCAGTATCGCCGACAGAAAGAAAAAAAAAATCAAGAGCGCTCGCAGACAGCTTTTTAAGCATAAATAAAGATGCTGGAATTCCAAATATAACAAAAATGAAAGAAAGGAAAAGACGTTTAGCACAAAAAAGCAGTGAAAGACACCAGAAAGACAGATTAGCAAAAGAACAATCAACTAACAGCGATGATGAACGGGGCGGAGAGAAAAGAATAGATAATCCTTTTTTTAGCAATGTCAGAACTTTCCTTTATTACTCTTGCTGAAAGATATATAAGGTGTGTTATTTACAAAGCATATTTAGAGTTTTCTTGTTTAATAGAAGCGTATATATATATATATATATATATATATATATATATATATATATTATTATATAATATATATATACCTAGCAAATAATAGTGCACCCTCCGGGTGCAAGTATTTAAGTTTTGATATAATAAAATATCATATTAAATTAGAAAGGCTAATGAAACTGACTAAGAATGCAAATAAAAAGATCTGCAACAGAGGGGGTATAATCGAAAAATAGAACAACTTTGAAACTAACTATTCCATCATTTTGCATTACTCCCCTCTTTCATTGGTAAATTTTTTTCCCATTTAACTATTTAGTTAAAATAGGAAGTAAAGGATAATATTACAGTTATTTCTTCTTGTAAATAAAATTTTTTAAAAGATTTATCACGAGATTTTTGTTTTATATTTCTTAAGATAACCAAACAATTAGAAATCAATAATACCAAGCACATATTTATTAAATAAAATTTTAAATATCAAGTATGCAAATTAGCCTTCTCGTTCAAACTGTAAACCGCTATTTTGGTTGTAAATATATAAATACAATTGCACGTTATTAGCACATAGATATGGTCAACAGTATTAATAATGTAATACAATTTTTATTAATAATGAAGGTTTAAAAGAATGAAATCATGCGAATTTGACGTAAATAATTTAAGGGAATTGTGACTTGAGTAGTAATATAGTTTTTCGGTTACAGACAGAAAAACACACAATCGTCCATTATAATATAAGATGTGTGTGTGTGTGTGTGTGTGTGTAAAAATGGAATTGGAATTGAATCCGACAACACAAGGAAGAATGATAAAGAAGAACAAATGAATTATTTTATTTTCAATTTATTTTTTTATTTAATGATAATAATAGTTTGAATCTTGCACACAGATAAACTGACCGAAACACACGTGTAAGTGATATTGAATTAAATTCATTTTTTTTTATTATCCATTCTGTAAGCTTTCTTTTACGTTCTTCCTCATATATATATATATATATATATATATATATAATATATATATAAGTATATAGTATATATATATATATATTATAATATATATAATATATGTATATATATATATATATAGTATATATATATAGAAGTTAAAAGAAAGGAAATGAATGCCGACAATATGAATATGAAAGGTGGGAAATGAAAACACCACAACAATGCTGTAAAGAAAGAAAAACAAATTTATAATATGAATCCATAAGCTGATAAAGAAGAAAACAATTTATAATATAATCATAGCTGATACCTAAAAATCGAAATATTGATCAGTATCAGCTATTTGTTTATTTATTAATAATTGTTTTCTACTTAACAGCATTGTGTGATGTTTGGTCATTAGGCACACTTTTCATACTAATATAGTATATATATATATAATAATATATATATAACTATATATTGGCTAAAATAAAAAACGCTTAAGGTGTTAGGGTTAAGGGGTTAGGGTTAGTTTTTATAAATCCTTAAAATCTAAAATCGTCTGTTAAAAACAACCGGATATTTGAATGGTGTAAATATGAAAACATGTCCTTTCTTAATGAAGATCAATGGGTGCCTAAAGGTCATCTGGTCCATTTAATTGAATATCTTGACTCTATCCGTCCACTTCCCATGGCATTAGGCACATCGAGCTCTCTCTACTCGTTTGAAGCTGTTTTTAGTACGGTTAAATACACACGCGAGTGATGCTACTTACCAGAAATATATATTATATATATATATATATATATATATATATATAGTATATACTATATATATAATCCTTTTTTTAGCATGTCAGAACTTTCCTTTATTACCTCTTGCTAGAAAGAATATATAAGTGTGTTATTTACAAAGCAATATTTAGAGTTTTTTTAACCAGCGTAATATATATATAATATATATATATTATATATATATATATATATAATAATTATATATGAAGGTTAAGTAAACATAGCAAATGCGTTTATTATGTATGGCTTTAAGCCGACAATTTTTTGGAAGGATAATGTGCTTAATTGAAGTCATACCTAATTTTGAAAAATTAAATTAAATTAATAATAAATGAATTTAGGCGGGCATATAGTGTTCAAATGTAAAGGCTAACAAAATCGAGAAAAATGTCAATCCTGAATGTATATATATATATATATTATATACTATATATATATATATATATACTATATGAAGAAAATTCGTTTTTGAAAATCGCACTGCAAGAGGAAAAGAACTATCGTGATGCAACTCCCGTTGACGTCCATGTCCACGATATTTTTTCCCTAAACTCATATATATTAGATATATTATATATATTTATATAAGTATGTATTATATATATATATATATATAGTATATATATATTATATATAGTATTACGATAGCAAGTTTATTTCTATACACGAAGGAAGTCCGTGAATATATATATATATATATATATATATATTATATATATTGTGTGTGTGTGTGTGTGTGTGTGTGGTGTGTTGTGTGTGTATAATATATATAGAATATATGAAATATATATATATATATTTAATGTCTCCGTGAGGCAAATATGTTTAGAAACTAATTAACTTGGTTTCCCGCATAAGTTTGGAGTTGTCCTTAACAAAAGGAAGACTGAACAAGATATATTGAAGATGTAGCATTCCCCTGTCGGACTCTTCGTTTTCATTGTGACAAATCGCACTGTTGTCAGACGTCGCAACAGTTCAAAAAAGTTTTTACCGAGAAGAAATACAAAGCGATCTCTGTTGACTGGCCGTAAGCAGGATGGATCCTGCAGTTTTATAAGAGAAAGACACTTTCGCGGAAACAAGAGATACACTATGAAGGTTGATATAAAAGAAGAAGAAAAGAAATAAAATAAAATAAAAGAAAAACACTCTCTGAGAAACGTTGATATTGAATAGAAATAAAGTTTATGTCCGCTGAGCAACACACACACACACACACACACACACATCCAGAGACACAACATATATATATATATATATATACTATATATAATATATAAATAATAATATACAAAAGGAAACGAACATAGAGTATACGATGTAGTTGGCCTTTAGGTTTATCTAAACTATCACATAAGGGGTTAACTTTATTAGACAATTTGACTATCAACATATATATATAAATATATATATATATATATATGCACATATATATCATATTATCACCATATAATATCATATAATATATATGCATATATACACATGCATATTTATATGTATGTATATATATGTTTTGTGTGTAATGTATGTTAGTGTATGTGTGTTTGTGCATGTGTGGTGTGTATGTGTGTTTGTGTGTGTGTGTTTGTTGTATGTGGTGGCGTGTGTGTATGGTTATATGTGGCGTGTGTGTGTGTGTGTTTTGTGTGTGTGTGTGTGTAATGGGTGTGTATGTGATAATTAGTCAATATCAATCTTACCTTAAAGGCAGTCCTGTTTCACGACATCTGGCGATTTGTCAATTTCAATATATATTGTATATACATTAATACATGTATGTGTTTGTACGTATGCCATCTAATGTTATTTATTTATTTATTTATTATATTCTAAATCAATAAATTCACACACATACATTGTATATATATATATATATATATAGTTATATTATATATATATATTATATATATATATATATATGTGTGTGCTTAATTGGGAGTCGTACCTAATTATTGAAAAAATTTTTACGACTCCAATTAAGCACTTATTCTCCGCCAAAAATTAGTCGGCTAAAAAGCCCATTCTAAACAAACCTTGTTATATATATAATAATATATATATAATTAATATATATTATATATATAATATATGAACATAAAAAATGACTCGGTCCTATACACTTAGTTAATGTTAATGACTAAAAGAAAATGTTGAAGTATTTATGTGGTTTTAATGGAAAGGGATATCAGAAAATATATTGGCTGGCTATATTTTTCCGGGAATCCTACCCTTCCACTGACAGGGAAATATAGCCAACCTTTTTTTCATAATACTATTGCCCAACCGTCCATTAATTATAAGGTGAATTTAAAACTTTTTCACGCCTTCTTAATTTTATTAGTGACTACATAAGGCATTTACAACTAATTTCTATAGAAGCATAGGTGGAAACGCCCCACACTTCAATGTAATAACATAAATAATATATAATATATTAATATACAACACAAACACACACACCCAACACACAACACACATGTATATTATATATATATATATATATATATATATATATATATATTTTGTAGGAGTATCCTAATGTTGGTATTTTAGGAAAGTATCCGTATGCTTCTCTCGGTATAGTATTTTTATGTTTTTTTATGTTGAAGTTGGGGCGTTATTAATGAAGCCAATTATTATGATTGCTTAATAATAACGCCGCAACGTTCAACTAAACACACAACACACACACACAAACACACACATATATATACTATATATATAACATATATATATATATGAACCAGAACCCAGCAACACCTACTGTCGTTACAAACAGTTTCTGATAATTATTTCTTGAATGGCTTGCATACAATTGCCCAAACTTGAATACATGTACCTCCCACAAACGGATGACATATACCAAAATAACCTCAATATGATATAAATGTAATACATATTGTGTGATGTTAGTCCGCAACAGTAAAAAGAAGTTCAGTCGAGATAGGGTAATAATAAGACAAGTGGTATTTACAATTAAAATGGTAACATGTACGAGACTAGCTTGTCGTTAACCGGGAACAGTGCTCCCCTTTCCCTCCGGTGTCATCACTATTTATAGTGAGAACCGTGCATGTTCTCCAACTGTAGGACAGCCGGTACAACATACTAATATATATATATATATATATATATATATATAGTATCATATATATATAAATACATATATATACAGGGTGTTTGGGATAAAATTTCAGCCATATTTGTTTATTTTTCTCCGTAGATTGGAGGTATTGACGTACACTCACAATCATTTTAAAAAGCTGTGTAATCTCTTATTCATAACGTGATGCAGATAAATAGATGACTGGAACCCACCTTTAATCACCGAAGAGAAAACCTGTAACATGATTCTCTAATCTGAGTAATTTTCACTGCTTCCTTACATTTTCAAAATATTAGAGAACCTATATTAGTTGGTCAATGTTAACTCTCTGTAAACAGAAAAGATTTTTTTGTTTGTTTTGTTTTGTTTTACGGGCAAATCAACCTCGTGGATCATTATGCCGTATAAGTTTTTGAAAATAAATCAATTCTTAATGGATTAATACAATTTTTTTTTATAAATACATTTTTCTATTTAACCCATAGATGGACCCTGAAACAGGTGACTACCACTCCGGGTCAGAAGTGGACCAGGGACAATGATGATGAAAGCGTGCTCCAACATTCCCAAACCTCCAAAACTGGAACCTCACATCGATAGGTTTTTTAACGTCTTCCCAGGACTGTAGACCCGTAGCCACCGCTCCTTCTAGCACCCATATGATAAAAAAGGGGTTGGGGCTTGCCATAAGGTATAGGGTGGAAAAACATATAGGTGCTAGGGCTTGACGTGACCAGCCGATTGATCGGAGGGCCTCTCCGACCGCTCTAGCCCAAGATAGGGGCCAAAGTGGAGTATTGCATTTACATGAAACTCTCACCACCGTGTCATCCTTAAGTATCACGGGTCGCCACCCACGCCAACAGGTGGCCCCATTGGGGGAAGTCTTACCCCTCTGCAGAGGTATAGTCGGTGCATTCTACGCCCCAATCGACAGGGCGGAAACAGAAAAGAATGTTGTTGCTCGGATTCAATATCATCTCCGTTAGTCGTTAATGTTTCCCTATCGCCTCTCGCTTTTTTTCATGGATCATGAAAAAAGATAAATAAATAGAATAAAAAAACGAAAACAAAACAAACATCATCAATCATCATGTCGCGCGGCAGCACGGATATCAAGACGATCTCTCCGCCAACCTTCCCTATCATTCATCGCCACAGGGAGCTCCTCTTCGCTGCAGGGCCAGCATGTTTACTAGCTGGTCGATATAAGGCCTTGCTGGGCGGCCACACTGGCATGTCTGTGTTGGCTTCCACAGGAGAACATCATATGAGTTCATCTTGCTTCTCAGCCCAGTGCCCTGCATGCCTAGTCCGTCCTCACTCGGAATAGTCTGTGAGTAGGGGGCAGGTGACCATAAGCTGCTTCCCTTGTGGGAATGCTGTTTCCACGACTTGTTCAGCTGCTCGCAGCATTCTTGTGCAGCTCCCATCTAGCTTATTTTCGAGGCGCCTCGTTAGGGTCCAGGTAGTGGCAGCCATACAGCATATGATATGACTACACCTGGAGAGAATGCGCTTTAGCTTGTCAGTGAGATCAGACTTCCATTGACAAGACAATTTGTTTGTTGGCCATTCCATGCCTTTCCTATTACAATAAACCAAAATAAAAACACAAAAACAAAACCCAATAAACCTACAACTAAACAAAACCCGAGCACACCAAACAACAAACAAAATAACATCGACAACAATTAAAATAAGTAAAAAAAAAAGAAAGAAAGAAGATAGCAAAATAAAAAAAAGCAAGACTCTTCAAGAACTTGGGTTAAAAATATGGCAGACCTTGGCTCTTTAATCTAAAAATGGCAACCAGTCCTGCGTGAACGACAACTCTGAACTCAAACCAGGATCGAAGTCGCTTTCCAGTAGTACTTTTATTGATCTATGAGACTATGCTGCTAGAATTACACATCAATTGGACGCCTAGTATTTAAGTAATATAAAATTTGAACAAGATAAATATGACAAATTGAGATAGATGGGTTAGATAGATATGACGATGGATAGTTTTGAATAGACTGAGCTGGGTCGTTATTTTTAATAGTCAC
>CM042157.1:26195679-26213179 GCA_023376005.1 Doryteuthis pealeii
CAACGTTAAGCAAGCGCACGGAGAGCGTGCTGAGCGCAGAGGAGAGTAGCATCGACATAAAAGAGAAGCCAGAAAGAGAGAGAAAAAGACAGCAACCCCAAAAAGCATCGCAGTTTGTGTGCATTCAGTGCACCAAAGACTGTCACTCAAGAATTGGCCTGCAGAGTCACTTGCGCAGATAATTTGTTTTTAGACACTACGCCATCGTCCTTAGTAGACAGAAAGGATCCAATAATAACATCTATAAACAGAAAATCCCACCCCAACAAACTCTCATTTCCTTGCTTATTTTAAGCCGCTCACACCGGCTCTTCCACCGTACACCCCAGCAAAGTACCAAAAAATGATGGTTAGTTCATTATGATTGAGCAGAAGGACTCAGATTGCAATAATTAAAAATATCGTCGGGGTGGCCTAATGCTGGTATCAGCCAGACAGCGAGGGAGTCTATACCCATTTCACTAGCGCTAGACAAAGGAGATTATTTTAGCGTCTGATATGGAGCACCACACCTATCATCAACTCCTGACTTTACCGCACAGATCTCTGTGCTACTCATACGCTGAGTTGACGAGGGCCGTTATCGAACCAGAAACCTTGTGAACGCCCTACCGACGGAGCTAAGGACTAGGATAGAATAAGTTATGGGATGAATAGATTGGGAACTTTGTAATATCATACAGCTAGGTAGAGGACATTAAGAGTTGAATAGATTCAAGTCTCACTCAACTAATTGTTGAATGCACAAACTGCTAAAATAAAAATGATTGCATAGTCCATACCATAACTGATGGTAGCCATCCCCAATTAGGCTTGATGGTTAGATTGGGAACTTTGAAATATCATACAGCTAGGTATAGGACATTAAGAGTTGAATAAATTCAAGTCTCACTCAACTAATTGTTGAATGCACAAACGGCTATCTATCTATCTATCTATCTATCTATCTATCTATCTATATATATATATATATATATATCAACCCTTCCGCAGGACTATGGTGTGACAAAAGGTTAATTTCTTTTGCGGAGTATATATTGAACTCGTTTTACAGTAGTAAAGGGGCCGGGTTAGCTCAGTCGGTAGAGCGTTCGGCTAGAAACCACAAGGTTCCTAGTTTGATACCGGTCCTCGCCGACTCAGTGTATGAGTAGCACAGGGATCTGTGCGGTAAAGGAAGGAGCTGACAGTAGGTGTGGCGCTCCACATCAGACGCAAAAACAATTTCCTAGGTCTAGCGCTAGTGAAAAGGCGATAGACTCCCTCGCTGATTGGCTGATACCGACTTTAGACCTCCCCGACAGCTTTGCTTGCTTAATGAATCGGCGATACTACCTTGCTAACCATTACACAACGATAAGATTACCCACATACTGTAAAACTTTTGACCCACCTTAGTATAAGTTGGGGTAATCTTCAACTTTTTACTCGTAAATTTCTACCATCATATTAGTTGAACTCAAGGGAGGTAATCTGCTACTTTTTACTCGTAAATAAGTAAGTAAAATAAAACACTATGATTTATTTAATAAAAAAATTATTTATTAAAAAAAGAAAAAAGGCAATTTATGAAATAAATAAATAAACAAACAAATAAATAATTAAATTAAAACACTATGATTTATTTAATGATAAAAAGAAAAAAGGCAATAAGTCTCATCAGGTGTCCAGAACTGTTCTGATTGGTTTGTTTCTGTTTTGTTTTACGGCATATCAACCTCAGTGGGTCATTTAATGCCGATAAAGTTTTGAAATAAATCAAGTTTTTGTTTGTTTCTGTTTTGTTTTACGGCATATCAACCTCAGTGGGTCATTTAATGCCGATAAAGTTTTGAAATAAATCAATTCTTAATGGATAATACAATTTTTTTTTTAATACATTTTTCTATTTAACCCATAGATGGGACAGAACTATTCTGAGTATTCTGGCACAATGTGCCTAATTTATTATTAAAAAAATATATATTTACTTAATAATAAAAAGAAAAAAAGGCATTTAGAGTAACCTCCCTTGAGTTCGACTAATTTTATGGTAGGAAGTTACGAGTAAAAAGTTGAAGATTACCTAAGTTGGATCATCAGAAGCGGAGAAGAAGTAACAAAATGAAAAGAAAAAATACAATTAGATAATATAAAAGGAAATGGTGAAAAAAATCTTTCAGTGAGTAGTTTCTTCCTTTCTTTCTTTCTTTCTTTCTTTCTTTCTTTTTTTCTTTTTTCTTTCCCCATTTGTATTATATATTTTTAATCATTCTCTTTTTCTCTCTCTCTCTTTTTCATTTTCTTTCTTTTAACTTTTTCTTTTCTCTTTCATTATCTTTCTCTTTCTTTTTCATCTTCTTTTTTATTTCTCTTTCTTTCTCTTATTTTTAATTTTTTCTTTCTTTTTTCTTTCTTACTTTAACTTTTTCCTTTTCCCTTTTGTTTCTTTCTTCTTTCTTTATTTCACATTTTTCTTTTACTTCTTTGGTTTTTCTTCTTTTCTCCTTTATTTTCTGTTTTATTGTTTCTTTTTTTTATCATTTTACTTTTGATCAATTCATATATTTATTCCTTTATTTATCTTATCCTTTCTTTCTTTTTTTTTCCTTTCTTCTTTCTTTCTTTCTTTCTTTCTTTCTTTCTTTCTTCTACTTTGATTCTATCTTACTTCATTTAAATTTTTGTCCATTGTTTTTCTTTCTTTCTTTCTTTCTTTCTTTCTTTCTTCTACTTTGATTCTATCTTACTTTCATTTAATTTTTTGTCTATTATTTTCCTTTCTTCTTTCTTTCTTTCTTTCTTTCTTTCTTTCTTTCTTCATTTTATTTTTCTCCTTTTTACTTTTTTTCTTTTTTATTCTTTTTTTGTTAATTTCCTTCCTTTTCCTTTTCCTTTTCCCTTTTCTTTTCTCTTCTTGTTACTTTCTTTTCCTTTTCCCTTTTTTCTTTCTTTCTTTCTTTCTTTCTTTCTTTCTTTCTACATTGTCTTATATAGTCTAGTCAAAGATCGCACGTGAATGAATGATTTAGACGTAACAACACTTCACTATCTCTTTTGTGATTAGGTGGTTTAGAAAAAAAAGTAAAAAAGTAAAAACGAAAAAAAGCAAAAAGGGAAAACACGAAGATGGCTGGCGAGATTAACAACACATTCTCGTGTGCCTTTCTCTCGACACGTGTTTACATAAACATGTGCGTATTATCTGCTGAGACGTAGATAGGCAGACACAAAAGCGATCTATGCCCACATCGAGATTCTATCTTCTGTTTAGGATTGAGACCAGCTTATGTTGATTTAATAGCAGTTTGAAATGTCACGGTAAGTAGGGGAAAACTTTAATTTCAGAGGTTCGTAAATATATAGATATTCTAATTTCGCCACCCCATATATCAGTCTCATGATACGGATATGAACACTTCCAGAAGAAATGAGACGATATCAAATTCTCGTAAAAATAAGTATGTTGACGTTTTAGATACAGCAGAACCAGCCCCGAAAATTGAAATGCCCCTCCTTGCTATCTTTGGCATATATCAGCTTACTACTAGTCATATCTGTATGGATATAAAAGAGGTAGCGCAAGGCGTAACGGTTATGGTTTTTAGGGAATGGACTAGAAGACCAGAGTTCAAATCCTAGACAAGGCCGTTTACATTTCACTTTTAGCGCTAATTCCCTTGGCAAAGGCATGAATCCATCACTTTTTCCTCTTTAGCTATTATTAGCTAATAGAAGCAGTCTGGTTTCTTTATCCTTAAAATGGCAATCATTGACGTCTCTTTCTGTAGATGATAGATTACTACCTAGGTATTTGAACTGGTCCACTAATTCCAGAGGCGTACCATCCACCTTGTTTAAAACACATGAACTGTTAGAGTTTTTTTTTGTATATAAGGTGTGCTCTAATTGCCCACCTAGATTTTTAGACTAGCCAAGGTCATGTGAGTTAATTTTGCAGCCAATCACTAGCAATACTGCGTGGCTGATACAATAATTCTAACTGCACTCGGCCAGGACGGACTTACAGGATTACCAGATCTTTACCAATGCCAATGACTCTTTATCAAGGATCCAATTCCATTGGATAACCACTCTTGCTTAAGGGCTCCACAATGGCTCAAAAGATTCTAACATGAACTCCTTTTTATGAGTTCATTTAGAGGTATATTTCTGTATTTGCAAGAAGTGCTTGATTATCTGCGTAGTCAACATCTGTAAGAGTTTCTGTCTTTTTTTATTTTTAGCGTGATGCTTTCTTTAGGTCTAGTGACGTTCATACTGCGTTTGATCTGACATATTATAAAATAAAAATACTGTCAATGTATATCCTTTTAGAAATCCAGCGAAAATGTCAAAGAAATCTGTGTCACCATCAGGTGAATCAATCATTACTTTTACAAGCAAAATAAAAAACACCCTCCGGGCGATGTAAAAATAAATTTTTGAAAGATATTGCTTGAAGGGGTGGAAGTTAAAAATTAAATGTCGGAGAGTTTGAACCATAAATCATTAAATCATCAAATTTATTAAAGGAGTAAAGAAAAATAAAACAATTTAAAATTGAAAGTTCTATTAACTTTGAATATCTATCAAAATAAAACAAACTATATATAAATATATGATACCGGGGGTGTATCTATTAAAACTTGTTTAAAAAAAATAATGATGATTGTCTAATGTTGCATGCTCAAATTTTGAGTGTATTTATTCTATGTTATGACGATTTCGGATATAGTGACGTAAGCAGTGACGTAGTTTTTGTTACAGACAAAAACCGGAAGCGAATATCCATTAATAATACTAGTAAAATAAAAAGACACCCTCCGGGCGATGTAAAAATACTTTTTTGAAAGATATTGCTTGAGGGGATGACAGCTGGAAATTCAATGTCATAGAGTGTGTACCATAAGTATGTAAAATCGTCAAATTTATTAAAGGAGTAAAAACAAAAAAGAAAGAAAGAAAGACAATTTGAAATGGAAACAGTTCCGATAACTTTAAATATTATATTAGAATAAAACAATCTATATATAAATATATATATAAATATATATACATTATATAAAATATGTAATATTTATTGAAACAATGAGGATTGTCTAACGTTGCATGCTCACATTTTGAGTATATTTATTCTATGTTATGACGTTGGATTATGTGTTGGGTAATACGACGTAAGCAGTGACGTAATTTTTGTTACAGACTAAAATCGGAAGCGAATCTCCATTATTAATAGATAATAGATATCTTTGTAAAGCATCATTATAACTATGACAGTTTCTTTGTGGAGATTATACGCTGGGGAGTATTTACTTTATGGCAAAGGGGGATATCCAACAAATCCGAGGTAATTACACCTATCCTAGTAATGAAAACATTCGATTATTGTCATGTACGGATGACCCGTTTCGAAATATCCAGATTATTTCTCCTTGGATATTTATATAGCATTTCTCTTGTCTTGTTCAATTTATGTTCCTCAATTATTCACTTGTGAAAGTATCTTTAAACGTCTATTCGTTTCAGTTACCCAGGTATACCAGGGTTAGCCAAGGCAGAATCCTAGTGGTGCAGTGGCTAACGTGTTAGACTGTGATATTATAGTAAACGAGTTCGAACTCAAGTTGCACTATTGCATTCATTTTCGGATTGATTGTTAGAATCCGTGTTGCCATTGTAAGGGTTAAGTTGCTCTGTTGTTGTTCACAGATTCCAACTGGTGATCCTAGCATGTAGGTTTCATATCTAATATATAAATCCAAGTCTTGAAAGTCTTAAACGGCATGTTGACTTATACTAAGTCATAACTTATATAATCCAACAGCGCTGGTATAACCACACGTGTACATGAACGAGCGAGCTTCGTGATACATGTGTATATGTGTATAACCACAGTGAAAATCAGAACTATCCTGACGCCTCTAGTGGACTTATCCTGCACCCCCCAAAAAAATGATTTCTTATCTGATATACAAATGCAAAAGTATACCACATCCCCAACCTCAATTCTTTTTCAGGAACACCGATAGTAGTAAGATTGGAGTACTTACTACTCGCATAAATCCCCAAATGGGTTTGAAATGGGCTCCTTAGCCTTGGTCGGCAGCCCATCAACTAAAGGAGAAGTCCGACACAGAACCTCTGCTGCCTTTCAGGGAAAGGCTAGGGGAGTAAACCCCGAGAATAAATCAGGAGCTGGAGTCCCTAAGGTGGTGTGAAGCTGAAATCCAGTGCTACCCATTAACTCCTGCGACACTACCGTTGCCAAACTGCATTGGTCCTTTATCTTTCCTTTGGATCATAGCGGCAGTGTGGAGAGGGGGGAATTTGCTGCACGGGCAACAGCTCATCCTCCATATGAACCCGCCCAGGCTATGTAGTTCAAGTTAACAAAATAAACCTTGACAACACTCCACCGTCTTCCATAGACGGAAGGATGCCAACCCATAGTGTTCTTTGTAATGCATATAAGTTAAAGTCAGTTGTGTGTATGTATATCCTTTGTAATCTATACATATATAAAGGGCAGTTGTGTGTATGTATGTCCTTTGCAATCTATACATATATAAAGGGCAGTTGTGTGTATGTATGCCCTTTGTAATCTATACATATATAAAGAGCAGTTGTGTGTATGTATGTCCTTTGTAATCTATACATATATAAGGGCAGTTGTGTGTATGTATGCCCTTGTAATCTATACATATATAAAGTCATTTGTGTGTATGTATGTCCGAATTACTCTATACATATAATAAAGGTCAGTTGTGTGTATGGATGTCCGAATGTATCTATACATATATAAAGGGCAGTTGTGTATATGTATGTCCGAATTAATCTATACATATATAAAGGCAGTTGTGTGTATGTATCCGAATGTAATCTATACATATATAAAGGGCAGTTGTGTGTATGTATGTCTAATGTAATCTATACATATATAAAGGGCAGTTGTGTGTATGTATGCCTTTGTAATCTATACATATAATAAGGGCAGTTGTGTATGTATTATCCCGAATCTATACATATATAAAGGTCAGTTGTGTGTATGGATGTCCGAATGTAATCTATACATATATAAAGGGGCAGTTGTGTATATGTATGTCCGAATGTAATCTATACATATATAAAGGGCAGTTGTGTGTATGTATATCCGAATGTAATCTATACATATATAAAGGGCAGTTGTGTGTATGTATGTCCTAATGTAATCTATACATATCTAAAGGGCAGTTGATGGTATCTGTATGTCCGGAGGAAACTTCGAAAATAAAACAATTAACAACAAAGTAAATACATATACACATCAACTATCACCAGGGCTTGATTTCTGAGCAAAAATAATGAAGATTTGATATATATTCGTGAAGATTATTAAAAAGATAACATTTATAAGATAACAACATGGACTTTTTTTGCATTTAGTATTTTAAATAGGAGACTTTAATTTTTCTTTTCAGAGTGGCTGGATCAACGCATGGTCTTTTTTACATATGGATTCTAATGGGGCTGCCTGTGAAGATCCACCTCGCAATTCAACAATAATGGATCTGCGAGAATACCTCCCCCCTTTACCGAATCAACGCTGGGTAGCCACTTCTAGCATATATATAAGTCAGACGTCTGTAGTTAGCTTCTGGTGTTAGTCCAAAGATAAGCCTTCTTGGCAGAAAGTTCAACCAGCAATTGATATGAGCATAGTTCAAACAATCTTAAATGTTATCTGTTCTCTTATCTCATTGGCCAATTTCTACGGGAAGTACCGGCTGTTGTTGTAAAAGTTCATAAAGAGAAGTGACGATTTTGATTATAGAAATATTCACAATCTTTCAGCAAATTTCAATTATGGTCAAATCCCGCTATAGTGAGAATTTTAGAAATACATGACTTCAATATTGAAATTTATGTTATCACTTTTTTTTTCTAGTAATTAAAACGTAAATCAACAAATATTCCCTCCCTTTTGGTAGTAACATTTGGCTAATTTAGAAATGAAGGGGCCGGGTTAGCTCAGTCGGTAGAGCGTTCGTCAAGAAACCATGACGTTCCCAATTCGATACTGGCTCTCGCCACCTCAGCGTATGAGTAGCACAGGGATCTATACAGTAAAGTCTTGGGAAATGGACTCGTCACCCCAAGTTCAAATCCTGGACGTGGTAATTGCATTTCACTTAGCGCTAATACCCTTGGGAAAGGTATGAATCCTACTCTCCCTCCAGCTATGGGTAAATAGTAGGGCAGACTGGGCTCTTTAACCATGGTTAGGCAACCTGTCTAGGAGAAGGAAAACTCTGAATTCAAACCTGATAAACTCCGCTTGATAAATTGACCTTGTGTCGCATCCAGATCGTGCGGAGGGGTTGGTAAATATATATATGTACAGTAAAGTAAGGAGCTGGTGGTAGGTGTGGCGCTCCACCCCAGACGCTAAAATTAATCTCCTTGGTCTAGCGCTATTGAAAAGGGGATAGACGCCCTCGCTGATTGGTTGATACTGACTCTCGGTCACACCGACTACTTTTATATATGACAAGACATCACTAAAATTATTACTTAATTAGCTTAAGACCCGCCTTATCAGGAGGCAATTAAGCTAGTAATATATATATTTACCAACCCCTCCGCACGAGCCGGATGTGACACAAGGTCAATTTCTTAAGCGGAGTTTCACAGGTTTTGAATTCAGAGTTTTCCTTCTCCTAGACCGGTTGCCTAACTAAGGTTAAAGAGCCCAGCCTGCCCTGCTATTTACCCATAGTTGGAGGGAGAATTGGATTCATACCTTTCCCAAGGGTATTAGCGCCATGTGAAATTCAAACAGCTTCGTCGAGGAATTGAACTCGAGTCGACGAGTCCATTTCCTATGACTCTAACCATTAAACCACGCACCTCATATATAATATAGAGAATTATGTAACCTATAAATAATGGAAGACTAGGGACTAGAAGCAAGTAATCAGTTTATTCAAAAAATTATAACCAGTATTGTGATATTATGCGGTCAGTGAGAGTTATTGAAACAGATATTACAGATGCCGTATGTAAGTATAGGTGTGTTGAAGTGTGTGCCGGATTCAATGTGTGAGTGAAATGTATCCATTTAGGTTCGATTGAAGTAGACGTACCTAAAAGCCAACGTTCTAAAGTTTTAGGTCGGCACCGAAAAACCAAATGTGGAAATTAATCATCAAACGTTGTAGGATGATTGAACCTTATCGAGTGGTGTTCCATCGAGACTTTGATGTCGGACAGCGAGACCAATTCAGTTGTGGAGATCGAAAGGTCATTCCTATATGACCTAAGAAACCAAGAGTTTGTTTTTTGTTTACTTCCGGTCTGTCATCCACTTCTAAAGGGAAACTTTCTCTTTGGGAGTCTGTGTCTTTTATCCCTGTTTTGTTTGCAAGGGAAGAGACAAAGTATGAGAAACGTTTATTGGCAGAATGGTTCAGCAGGAAATTTGAAAATCTATATATAAAAGCAACTTGACTCACGAGTTTAATTCGTTCCGTTCGTAACTAGATTTACTCGTATATCAAAACAATTTTCTCCATTGAAATAAACTGAAATGCGATTAATCCGTTCCACCCTCCCCGAAAATAACTTATTTTTGATACTTCTTTGTATATATATATATAATATATATATATATATATATATATATATATATATATATTATATATATGGTAAGGATAAATGAAAAATAGACAACATCTATTGTTTGAGTTATTGCTTTTTGTTAATGTTTCCTTTATCCTTACCTCATCCTCTCGGATTTACTCCAACCCTCCTATCTTCATATATATATTATATATATATATATATATATAATATATATATATATATATATATATATATATTTAATATACCAAGCGTGTGGTAGATCCTTGCGGAGAGAAAAAACCCGGCAGAGAGTTTGATTGTAAAAATATACTACCAAACATCAACCAGGAAGAAAAAAATTTTTTGAAAAAAAAGAAAAGACCAAGATATTCGTACCAACAAAAAATAATCTATTGGTATAGTATTTGGCCAAAAGAAAAAAAATTTTATATGTATATATATGTATATAAAGAATATATATATATTCATATAACCGCTAGGAGAAGCTAATTTGTAAAAAGTGCTCGATACCTAAGTAGAGCCAAGTAATAAGGATAATCTACTGAGTCAGACGAACCTACAATTAGTTTCGCATAAAGCTCTTCAGGGCTAAAATCTGACTGAAGAAGAAAAGGAGCAAGACCAATAAATACTACTAACCACATTAATCATTTAAATTATCAAATCATACTGACCAATAAAAACACAGAACGCTATAAGTTTATTGTTTAATTAAAAAATATTTAATTTCTATATTAACTGATTTTTTTTTTAATTATTATTATATATATTATTTAGAATCAAGCAGATTTGAAGCAATAAAATATATAGAAACAGTTAATATAGAAATTAAATATTTTTTAATTAAACAATAAACTTATAGCGTTCTGTGTTTTTATTGGTCAGTATGATTTGATAATTTAAATGATAATGTGGTTAGTAGTATTTATTGGTCTTGCTCCTTTTCTTCTTCAGTCAGATTTTAGCCCTGAAGAGCTTTATGCGAAACTAATTGTAGGTTCGTGTCTGACTCAGTAGATTATCCTTATATATAATATATATATATAATATATATATATATATATATATATACACATATATATACATATATACATATACATATATATATATACATATATGCATATACATATATACACGTATATATATATATACACACACATATATATACATATATACATATATATATATACATATATACATATATAGTTAATTTTTTGTTATTATTATTGGAGAAATGATTATAAAGTGCTCAATTACTTCTGTAAGAGCTGTATTTATTTATTCATTTATAGTCACCAATACAATTAAAAGTTCGTCTTACCAATGGTTTCGGAACATCACTTTTATGTGATTATCCGTCATCAGAAACGTTGACTGATGATGGATAATCACCTAAAAGTGATGTTCCTAAACCATTATTATATATATATATATATATATATATATATATATATATATATATATATATTTGGGAGAATATGTGCTTAATTGGAGTCGTACCTAATTTTTAAAATTAATTAATTAATAATGAATTAGGCGGGAATGCCTATTTAAATGTATGGCTAAACAAATCGAGAAAAATCAATCTCTGTATGTACATTTCGGCCTATTAGGCCTCATCAGCAGGCCGAAATGTACATACAGAGATTGATTTTTCTCGATTTGTTTAGCCATACATTTAAATAGGCATTCCCGCCTAATTCATTATTAATTAATTAATTTTCAAAATTAGGTACGACTCCAATTAAGCACATATTCTCCCAAAAATTGTCGGCAAAAAAGCCATTCCAAACATACCGTGTTTACAACTTATCATATATATATATATATAATATATATATATATATATATATATATATATACGATATTGTCCACAATTAATTATAAATATGACACTTTATGGTTTCTCGTCTATGCGATTCTCAAATTAAGTCCTTGGATGGAAATCACATAGGCGAGAAACTCAGTAACAATATATATATATATATGGACTCTCACGTCGATTTCGACGCATGAGGCTTCATAAGATCAGTGATCAAATAACACTGGTTTGCCAAAAAATATTTTTTGTCTGAGGTAAGAATGTGAATAGGTGTTTTCTTTTTTACTAATTTGGGTGTGCTGAAATCAAATTTATAAACAGTTTTGCTCTATCACCTCTAGTTTTCTGTCTTTTAAATAGTCTCATTTTAGTATATACAGAGTATATACGTGCTTATTTCAATAGTTGCAGCAGCTTATTACAGATAAAGCAGGATAGATAATGAACATTGACGAAATAAATATACTTGGATGACACAATGTACACAATTCAGAAAGAATTGGCCTTGTTGAGGCATCCTCGATGTTTTGATGAGCTTGAAGCCATTGGAGAATATGAAAAAACAAACAAAAAAAAACAAAGTAAAATTAAATCATATGTAAGGCAATAAAATGTGCCTTGTTTGAAATTGTAAATAAAAATATATACCCAAAAGATTGTGTAACACAATTGTCGAGGGACACCTTCCTCCTGCGCTGCGAAGGACGTCAACCTCTGACACTGGCTGCCAGTGCACTACTATGATAATTAATGAATTTTAGGTGGGCATATATGTTCAAATGTAAGGCTAAACAAATCGAGAAAATGTCAATGTTTCGAGTCACACACGGAGCAGTCTCCCATGTCTATAACCTTGCTGATGAGACCTAATAGGTCGAAATGTACATTCAGGGATTGACATTATCTCGATTTGTTTAGCCTTACATTTGAACATATATGCCCGCCAAAAATTCATTAATTATCAACTAATTAATTTTCAAAATTAGGTATGACTTCAATTAAGCACATATCCTCCAAAAATTGTCGGCTAAAAGCCATATCAAATAAACACATTGTTTATTTACTCACTCTCATACAGTATGTGTACAAAATGTACAGTATGCATATCTAAAAAAACTAGAGGTGATGAGTAAAAACGGATTTCAGATCTGAATTCAGCATCCCCAAAATTAGGTTAAAACAGCTATTTGTGTGCTTGCCTCAATTTCTTTGTAAAACAGTGTAATTAGAAATTAGTTTGGAAGTACACTGGAGTAAATCAAACTTTGTACTTGTGCCTATTTTGAGAAGCTTGGCCAGACATTGAGTTACAAACTAAGCCGCATTTATTGCAGACAAAGAAATTATATAATAACTCTCCCTATAACAACCAAAATGTCTGTTCTTTTCTCTTGACGAGGACCTAAAAAGGAGCCCAAAAAGAAGGCTCTAAGAAGTAAAATTCCTGTCAAAAATAACAGTACAGCAATCAAAATTCTAACGGTCTGAGTTAAGACAACAGAATAGAATAACAATCTTTGAGACAGTAACTGGGACGATCATCAATCAAACAATGTAATCTAATTTTCTCTCTTCCCTCAATTTTCTTTTCTCACCAACGATGCAAAGTAACCTCGCTTTTTATTTTGTTAGAGAATACAGTTCAAACGCAACTTGGAAAATAAAGCCATAACATTTTTTTTTTCACTTCCATTAAGATCAAATTCTTTCTTTGTTTCGCTACAATAATAACCAACAACTAATTAGAAAACTTTCAATTTACGCCTTTTTATTTTTATTTTACAGTTGTAGGGTTTCACCATCGGCTTCATCACCAACACAAGTCTCGAATCTCCGTGGTGTCAAAATACATTTCCAGAATCAAATATCAACAACAAAAAAAGAAAAAGTTTTAAAAATTATTTTGTAAATATGCGACAAAGAATCAATAGAAATCTAAATGTTTTCAAAATCATCAAAGTCTGTTATGCAATTCAAATTATTGATGATTATCCATCTGATGAGATTTGATTTGGGGAGCATTGTTAAATCAACTTAGATTTATAAAGGCCCCAATTTTGGTCGAAATAAATTTATTATGGAATAACGGTGTTGAGTTTTTCCTTCCCTTCAAATATATATATATATATATATATATATATATATATATATATATATCTGTGTGTGGGACAATGAGTTTGTATATGTTTTTGGCTCTAGGTCCATCTATGACAAACTTCCATATTCTGTGTATGTGTGTGTATGTATGTATACACTTTTTAATACTCCTTTATGACTATTGGCAGTTATGTGAGTATTTGACTAACCATATATATATATATAAATATATATGTGTGTGTGTTTAGGTCTGTCGATAATTCTGCTGTTACATCTTAATGATCATTCAACCTAGCATATATATATATATATATATATATTATAATTAATATATATATATAATATATTTTAATGAATGAATGAACACATGTGTAATCAGATTCTAATTCCACCCTTAACTAAGCCACTTATGAGAGTTGAACTTGTCTTTACTTTCCTATTTGTTGACTTGACCTCAAAACTTTCTAGTTTGCATTCTTCAAATGACACTAACCCAGGGGAGCCTGACTTTCTCCACTGATGGCAGTCATCTGCTAAAGTCTCAAAGGAGTCAAGAGATTAATATTATCTGCGTTATTCGGACTATTGTCCTCATCTTCATTGTTATTTGTACAACGTTTCGGCCGATATACCCTCCGGCCTTCTTCAGGTATTTCTTGTCAGACTCGGGAACCTTCTCGGACCAGGGAACATTCTTTTCGAACTCGGGAACTTTCTTGTCGTATTCGGGAGCCATCACGGAACTTTGAACCTAACCCTTTATTTATTCCACGGGGGTATCCTGTTCTCATTCCGCTAACCATAGCTGGGGTAAGAGTTGTGTTAATTAATTATTTTTCTAACTGCTTTCACTCAGGATTGAAATCGGGTACCAGAGATAACTGTCACTTAGAACTGTTTTAACCTAACTGCCTAATCCACTCGGCCATGTGTCCAATTGGACAAATGGCCGAGTGGATTAGTTCGAAAAGAAGGTTTCTGAGTCCGAGAATGTTCCCGAGTCCGACAAGAAATACCTGAAGAAGGCCGGAGGGTATATCGGCAGAAACGTTGTACAAATAACAATGAAGATGGGGACAATAGTCCGAATAACGCAGATAATACTAATCTTCAAGCCTCATCTCAAACATTCAGAGAAAGAGTCAGGAGATATTCCATAGTTCTTAAGGCTGTACTAAAATGTATGCCTATACCAAAGTAAATGTCTCCCAACATCGTTGTCTCCCTATTGAATTTGACTATACATCAGAACCTTAGGGAATCGATCTTCAACATTCGAATGACATGTCCAGTCCACCTAATTTGTGATTGGATAAAAAAAGTTTCAATACCAGGTAGATCACATTTCTTGAAGGGATCAAAATTGGAGACCTGTTCACACCAGATCGTTCTCAGATAACTTTTATGAAATGTGTCTAGCTGGTTGATATGATTTGTGTAAGAAGTCCAGGTCTCGCTGGTGTATAATAAAGTCATGCTTAAGTAAGCAAAATCATCAATTTCCTTAAAGGATTAAAAAATGAGACAATTTGAAATGTAAACTTTAAATATGTATTAAGATAAAACAAACTATATATAGATATATAATACCAGTCATGTATTTCTTAAAACTTGTTGTAAAAAACAATGAGGACTGTCTAATGTTACATGTTCAAATTTTGAGTGTATTTATTCTATGTGACGTAAGCAGTGACGTAATTTTTGTTACAGACAAAAACCGGAAGCGAATCTCCATTATTAATAGATATAAATAGATATATAAATAAATATATCATATTATTATTTATACTTTTAAAGGCAATTACAATGCGTATAACGTATAACTGTATCCTCAACATATACATAGATAGAATTTGATAATTATAATTGAAATAATCACGACAAGCAAAGTCGGTGAATACCGCGTGCGACATAAATAATGATAAACTTAACATAACAATGCTTCAAAAGAAAATTTTCAAATACTATATATATATATGTATATATATATATATATATATATATAATATATATATATATGAGGAAGAATGTATAAAGAAAAGAAAGAATAGAATGGATAATAAAAGATGAATTTAATCAATATCACTTACACATGTGTTTCGGTCAGTTCACCTGTGTGAAAATATTCCACACACAGAGAAGATTCGACCTTTATCAGAGTGAAATATTATTTTGATAAATTCTATTTTGATAAATAAAATAATTAAAATTTCACAGTGATGAAGGTCGAATCTTCTCTGTGTGCGGAATATTTTCACACAGGTGAACTGACCAAAACACATGTGTAAGTGATATTGATTAAATTCATCTTTTATTATCCATTCTATTCTTTCTTTTCTTTATTCATTCTTCCTCATATTGTCGGATTCATTTCCAATTTTCATTTTTACACACACACACACACACACACACACACACACACATATATATATATATATATATATATATATATATATTACTTTTCCTTATATCAACAAATGCCCTGAAGAAAATCTACAGATCGAAACACTGCAGCGTCGTCTAATAAACTTAACACTCATTTTAATTAAACCTGTGTTTTTCAAATTTCTCACTACACATGTTGCAGATTGACTGTTTGTTTTGCGCGGGAAGTCGAAAAGACAAAGGAAAATTGAACAGGGAAAAACAATAGATAGGCGAGACAGAAATCTTAGTATAACAAAAGAGGTGTGACAAAGGACTCATCTGGACAAACGCTAACTTGAACAAAGGGAAAGGACTTCCGGTCAAGGAACAAAAGAATGTGTGGGCGGTCGTCAGTATTTAAGCGGTTATCAGACCAGCCCAGAACAGAGACCCGAAGAGACGACGAAGAAAGCAGAAGGGTCTGACCGTCGATACGGTCGGGCGCTCCCACCACCTTCCACCACATAAGTAGTCGTAGTGTCATTACCCATGCCCGCCACTCACCTACCACACACCGAAGAAAATAAAGAAGAGTCATCTTTTGTATACGCGTATCTGTTGTTATTGAAGTAGCTGACTACTAGATACATCATCTAGGGGTCAGGAACGATGTCCGCTGTATACCCGCAACGTATACGAGTCAGAGTAGCGTGAGTTTGAAGAAGCCAGTATACAACACACACACACACACACACACACACACACACACACACACACATATATAATATATATATGTGTATGTGTGTGTGTGTGTGTGTGTGTGTGTGTGTGCTTTTAAATGTTTTTTTCATCATATATTTTCGTCCTTGTTCGAGTGGACCCACACCAACTGCAAGTGCAACTACTTTCATCCGTCTCCTGACAACACTTGTCTATTTGACCGTTCAATCACAACTCCACTTAGCCTTTTCGATCTTCAATTCACAGATGATCAATACAATACACCAGTCCATCTGGCCATCTATTCTTAGATGCTACTTCTTCCAGTATTCGTTGGCAGTATCGCCGACAGAAAGAAAAAAAAATCAAGAGCGCTCGCAGACAGCTTTTAAGCATAAATAAAGATGCTGGAATTCAAATATACAAAAAAAAGAAAGAAAGAAAAAGACGTTTAGCCACAAAAAAGGCAGTGAAGACACCAGAAAGACAGATTAGCAAAAGAACAATCAACTAATAGCGATGATGAACGGGGCGAAGAGAAAGAATAGATTATCCTTTTTTTTAACAATGTCAGAACTTTCCTTTATTACTCTTGCTGAAAGATATATAAGTGTGTTATTTGCAAAGCATATTTAGAGTTTTCTTGTTTAATAGAAGCGTATATATATATATATATATATATATATATATATTATATATATATATATATATATATTATATATATTTAATAATTAATAATAATTAATAAGTCATCCACAGACACGTGTTTCGGCATATCATGCCTCCTCAGTGTGGCTAGACACAACTATCCTTGGGTAGGGTTCGATGTGTGTGTGTGTGTGTGTGTGTGTGTGTAAAAAATGGAATTGGAATTGAATCCGACAACATGAG
>CM042157.1:26223179-26225679 GCA_023376005.1 Doryteuthis pealeii
CTGTCTCTGTCTCTGTCTGTCTGTCTGTCTGTCTCTCTCTCTCTCTCTGTCTATATATATATATATATATATATATATGTATATATATAAAGAGAGATAGAGGGAGAGAGAAAGAGAGAGAGAGAGTTGAAGAAACTAATACCTATCGACCAGAGGTAGCTGCTAAAATGGTATAACTGCCCTGATGAGAGGTGATACCTCGAAACACGTGTCTGTAGTTTACTCTATTATACGCTCCCAATTTCGGTTGAGCACTTTATTTAGAAGGGATTTAATTGCAAAATTCACTGTATTCGGCGTTCAGCTAAGACTCACTTTGTTTCCAAAGTTTGAGACCTCTAGTTGAATTCATTTCCGCTTAGAAATATAGCGATTAAATAGCCTGATATACTTGGCATCTGGCTGTGGCCGTATGGGTAGGAGGTTTGGCGAGCGTAAGTTCGTTCGGGTCTCGAACCCGGCCAGAGGTAGCTGCTAAAATGGTATAACTGCACTGATGAGAGGTGATACCTCGAAACACGTCTGTAGTTTACTTTCTCTCTCTCTCCTCTCTCTCTCTCTCTCTCTCTCTCTCTCTCTCTCTCTATATATATATATATATATATATATATATATATATATTATATCACCCCGGAAGATGGCATTTCGAAGTGCCGAAAGTACTTGGGATATGAACTTTGATGGACTAATCTACGGATTCCATCCAAATGTAAAAAAAGTTGGCCAGAAAGCTTGAAAATATCGTTAATAGATTTGTTAAACAGTAGACGTGCATTTTGTTTGATTCTACACACACACACACACACACACACACAACACACACATATATATATATAATATATATATATATATATATATATATATATATTATAAGTAAAGAAATAACAAAAGACTTAGAGATTTTGCATTATAACCTATTTCGGGGAGCTTAGACAAAGTGTCTAATTCTTCAGCTCATATTAAGAAAAATATCTGTTTTCAAATGCCCTAAAAGTAATAAATAATTCATCATTCGCATCTGATGGGCTGGGAGAGTTAGACACTTTGTCTAAGCTCCCCGAAATAGGCTTATTATGCAAAATCTCTAAGTATTTTCTTATTTCTTTACTTATAAATTTGCTCTGTGACTCTAACAATAAGAGCACACATTGAGCTATCAAACAGGTTGTTTAAAAAACTCCTATGTCGTAAGTTCTCTGTACTCTTGGATTATTTATATATATATATATATATATATATATATATATATATGTGTGTGTGTGTGTGTGGGTGTGTGTGTGTGTGTGTGGTGGGGTATAGATAGACATGAAAAGACTGGTATAGATAGATAGATAGATAGATAGATATAAAGAGACTGGGACAGATATATAGATAGATATGATCAGACTAGAATAGACAGATTGACGTGAATATACAGAGATAGATATATAGATGTGGAACATACTGAAATAGATAGTTACATATACTTTATAAAAAAAAACATCCTCAGTTATAATACGCAAAGTTCATCTTCATGCGGGTGCAGCTAGAGAAGGTAAAGTGTGCATTCAGTTCGTTGAGTAAAAAGATATTTGATCAGTGTTGCCGTACACACAGGAGGAAATTCATGTGATCTGATTCCAGCCGATAGCATTCAAAAGGGCTCCAACGTAACTAAAGTAAAAAAAAAGGGTCCCAGCAGAGAGTGTGTATTAGAGACAAGAGGTCGGTTTATTCTCCCAGACAGAAACGACACGCATATGATGTATAAAAATCAATTCAAAGTTAACGCTTTCCCCACAAGCAAAATGAAACCTACTCAACATGTCAAATCGCGCCATTATAACCCCCCTCCAAAAGAAGCACAGGGAGGAAATAACAGATTGAAAAAACGCGCACGACTCAAAAATTAGGAGACAGATATAAACATGTTTTTAGTTATATTCAAATAAAACATGCCTTCACATAATCAAATGTGAATATCTGTTAGCATATATATATATATATATATATATATATATATATATATATATAAAATGTTGTTCTGGTTCCAACGGGAGAAAATTCAATATTTTATAAAAAAAAGGAAGGTCCGCAAAATGTATTTTGTTCTCAGAAAATTTTTTAAAATTCTTTTTGTTTTACATATGCAACACGTGTTTCAGATCTTCTGGTATCTTCTTCAGGCTTTGATTGATTATCAATCAAAGCCTGAAGAAGATACCAGAAGATCTGAAACACGTGTTGCATATGTAAAACAAAAAGAATTAAACATTTTTTTCTGAGAACAAAATACATTTTGCGGACCTTCCTTTTTTTATAAAATATATATATATATATACATACATACATACATACATATATATATATGAGAGTAAGTAAATAAACAATGTGTTTATTTGACATGGCTTTTAGCCGACAATTTTTGGAGGATATGTGCTTAATTGAAATCATACCTATTTGATCCCTGAATGTACATTTCGACCTATTCAGGGATTGCCATTTTCTCGATTTGTTTAGC
>CM042157.1:26230679-26241114 GCA_023376005.1 Doryteuthis pealeii
GATGTAGATTCTATAATCTGAGTTCAAATTCTGAACAAAGCTATTTGCATTTCAGATACCACTAATACGCTTGAAAAAGGTATGAATCGAACTCTAGACAGTAATCCCCCCTTCTAAACAGATTATACCGTTTCCTGCGGTCGGAGTGGTCCCCATCGATTATTTGGCTGGACATGTCAAACCTTAGGTCCTTTTGTTGTATACTCTTCTTTTTCCTTACTTCTATTATTCTTCTGCTCATTTTTGGTATCTTACGTTCTTCTTCTAGCGTCTCTTCTAACATCTCTCTTCTTGCTGGTTGGTCGTACTTAATTCATTTCTTCTTCTAGATCAGTCTTGTTGCCAATACATTCATCAACCACAAAACCATATTATTTATGTAAGCTTTTATTTACTTAACTAAACATTTCATGTGACTAACATAACGCGCGTGTGCAGTGAGCTTCAGCTAAGGCAGAAAGACCTTATCTGCCTGACGTCCAAGCTGGAACTGAGAGCCAACCAGGTCCCACGTGACTTCACGTATTTCGCGGGCTTTCTGTAATATTCCATGGAAAGTCCCGCCTGTGATGTGAAAAGGGGCCATCCCTTCAGAATTACAGGGTTTTGACAATAATCTATGCAAAGATTATGTAACACTTTATTTTTGTTCCAACGACTTTGCTTTTATGGCAAAACCCCTACCCTTTTATAATATATGCGCTAGAAGATGTTGGCTGAGGGTCTTAGTGTCCTGGTACGATGGTAAAACGGTATCTAATGGCGAGGTTCCAATCTTGTAGTTCTAGGGAGTATGGAGTACCCCCTCATTGCGATTAATCCCATGTCCACTTTGAACCGTAGTGATACTACCGATTGGAATATTTTTTAATATTAGGTGTACTCTAATTGCCCACCTGGATTTACAGACTAGCCAAAGTCACGTGGTTTATTCCTCCGGTCAATCACTAGCCATACTACGTGGCTGATACACTACTTAAACCCCCACACTGGTCATAATTCTAATTGCAATCATTGAAGAGGGACTTACAATATCAGACTATTACCAATACTCAGGACTCTTTACCAAGGATCCAATTCCAATGGACAAGCGCTCTGGCTTACGGCCTACAGGATGGTCCAACAGATTGTAGCACTACCTGTAAGGGTCCCATTTATGGGTTAAATAGAAACAATGAATTAAACGATGTGTTTAAATAAATCAGTTTTTAAAAGAATAATTGAATATCCATCAAGAATGAATAAAACAAAACGTCTTCGGTATCAAATAGCCCAACAGGGGTTGAAATGCCGTAAAATTCAACCAACCAACAATACACCGCACACGGTAACGGGTAAGAACTATATTTTCTTTAAATCAATGTAATGTCTCGGCAAAAGTTTAGTGGGTCGTTATGTAGTACAGCACGTCTACAGACAGTGGATAACATTCGCTGTTCAATGCACATAATCCGTCTTCAGTCAGAGTCTTACACTGACTGAACTACAAATAAAGAGACAATATATATTAGAGAAGTCGAACAGAAAAAGAAAAAAACAAAAACAAAGAAAATAAGATAAAGAAACATGCGCTGGAAAAATATCTACACAGGGGAAATATGGAGACACATACAGATTAAGCGTTCATTTTCACCATTCAATAGCGCTTGTCACACCAGCAGTTATTTTGAATTGAGAAGTTCTCTCTTGACATAGAAATAAAGACGACTATTTGCATATCCAAAGATATATATATACATTTACCAACCCCTCCGCACGAGCAGGATGCGACACAAGGGCAATTTCTTAAGCGGAGTTTAACAGGTTTGAATTCAGAGTTTTCATTCTCCTAGACCGGTTGCCTAATCAAGGTTAAAGAGCCCAGTCTGTCCTACTATTTACCCATAGCTGGAGGGAGAGTACAATTCATACCTTTCGCAAGGGTATTAGCGCTAAGTGAAATGCAATTACCACGTCAAGGATTTGAACTGGGGGCGACATGTCCATTTCCCATGACTTTAACCATTACACCACGCGCTTCCTAAAACATATCCTAAGATATATAATAACGCTAATTATTATAAGATATACAGGGTGTCCCAGAAGTCGCGCACTATATAATTTTTTAATTTTTTTTCAGCTTTTATTGGATATGGGTGAAAAATTAACAATACAAGAAAGAGTTAAATTGTTTTTTATGTTTGGAAGAGATGGGGCTACATACCGCTCTGTAGCTGAAGAATTCAACCGCACGATGAGAAAAACCATTGAACCATACCACTATCTGCCGTTTGATAAAACGTTTCCAAGAAACTGGCTCAGCTGATGACCGCGAGAGATGTGGTCGACGAAAGAGTGCAACTGATGAAGCAACATCAACTATGGTTTTGGCGAATGTTGCAAGAAGCCCCGTGAAATCAGTAAGGAAAATAAGCCAGGAGCTTACGATGAGAAAATCATCAGTACATCGTATTCTTATGACACAGTTTTATAAAGAGAATTGATGTATGTATCAATGGAGAGGGTGAACAATTTGAGCATCTATTATGATTACTAGCAAATATATGCACCCTCCGTAGGGTACAAGTATTTAAGTGTTAATGTAATAAAATATTATATTAAATTAGAAAGACTAATGATACTAAATAAGAATGCAGATAAAAAGATTTGAAACAGAGGTGGCTATAATCGAAAAATATAACAACTGAAACTTACTCTTCCATCACTCTCTTCTTTCATTGTTATTTTTTTCTAATTTAAGTATTTAGTTAAAATAGGAAGTAAAGAATAAAATGACTGTTATTTTTTCTTGTTAATGGATTTTATTTAAGATTCATTGAAGAGATTTTTGATTATATTCATTAAAATAAAACCAAACAGTTATAAATCAATAACACTGAGCACATATTTATCAAATTCGATTTTTTAATATCAATATGCAAATTAGCCTTCCCGTTCACACTGTAAACCGCTATTTTGTTGTATATATAAATATAATTGCATGTTGTTAGTATGTAGATATAGATAACAGTATTAATAATGTAAAACAATTTTATTAATAATTGAGGTTAAAATAAAAATAAAACCATTGAGAATGTGCTGTCAATAACTAAGGGAATTGTGACTTGAGTAGTAATATAGTTTCGGTTACAGACAGAAAAACACACAATCTCCATTATAATAAAATGATGAATAAAATTGATATTCATATGTCTTTTTATACTTTTTATATGTATTTTCATACATGGTGCGCGACTTCTGGGACACCCTGTATATATAATAACGCTAATCATTGGGTGTTATGCAGTTATTTACTAGATAAACTAGCAAATTGTTGATAGTGTGTTCGATTCTGATTGGGTGCCCTATAATTCTATATCGCTGACTTGTAAATAGATATTCGATTACTGTTTCGAATATGTTGTTTTGAGGAACACTTTACTTATAAATATAGCAAACAGCTTAGCTCAGTCAGTAGTGCGTTCGACTAGGAACCACAAGGTTCCTGGTTCGATACCGGCCCTCGCCAACTCATCGTATGAGTAGCACAGGTATCTGTGCGGTAAAGTGAGGAGCTGATGGTAGGCGTGGCGCTTGTGTGTGCAGTTAGTGTTCGAATCACACACAAAACGGCTTCCAGTTTATAACTATGCTGACTAGGCATAATAAGCCGAAATGTTCATACAGAGATTGACATTTTTTTGATTTGTTTACGCCTTAAATTTGGACAAATATATTCACCTAATTCATTAATTATCAACTAATTAATTTTCAAATTAGGTATGACTTCAATTAAGCACATATTCTCCCAAATATATATATATATATATATAATATATTATATATATATATATATATATAGAGAGAGAGAGAGAGAGAGAGAAAATTAAACAAAAGACACATCTCCTGTTTAACAATTTTATTTTTGATCTTTTCGAGTTTTCTGGGCAACTTTTTAATGTTTGGGTGGAATTCGTGGATAAGTCCATCAAAGTTCAGGTCCCGAGTATTTTCGGCACTTCGAAGTGCCATCGTCAGGGGCGATGTGTTCCAGTTTTTTTTTAAATTATATTAATGTGGAGGCTGGAAGGAGAAGAATTGATGAGAAAGGAGTTATAGGCCTTTTAAAATGTGTGTACTGCATTGTAAATTAATTTTGTTTAAGGATGGTTTGTATTGTATATATATATATATATATATATATATATATATATATATATTGGTTTGTTGGTTGGTTTTGAAGGCTGTCACAATGCAAGTGTAAAGAAAAAGAAGGTAACTATGATGTTCTTTGTTAACCTGTCACTTTATTCTTAATATTTCGGATGAAAAATCCATCATCAGAAGAATACTTGAACTGAAGTGGTGCTAGCAGTGGCTAGTATATATATATATATATATATATTATATATATATATATATATATTATATATATATATAACCGACAGATAGATAGATAGATAGATAGATAGATAAAACATCTCTCTCGTTGAATACAAAGATTAATTCTGATTTTAATTTCATAGATACAAGCCTCGTAGGGCAACGCAGACAGCAAGGTGAATATCTAACGTTCTAAATCGTCTTTAATACCGTTCTCCTTTTAGACATAGATAATCGATACATATTCATACGTATATTTAGAAACAGATTGTTATCAATAATATGTAAGGATCGGTATAAACGTATAATTCTACTCTTACTTAATTATCGGCTTATACAAAGACGTCTGATTGTACGCGAGTACACGTCTACTTTTAAGTGTGCGACTGTGTGGGTAGGGAGTGACATGTATGTGTGTGTACGTACACGTATACTTTTAGGTTTAGTTAAAAGCTTCTGATTCATTGCTTGTTCATATCCATACATTATCAGTCTAGACGGATATGATAGATAAGTACCAACTAGGAAACAATATACCAGTGCGTGTATATATATATATATATATATATATATATATATATATATATATATATATATATATATATATTCTCCAAGGCGTTTGATTCCATACATAGAGGGAAAATGGAACACATGCTACTAGCATATGGTCTCCCCAAATAAACGGTTGCAGCTATAATGATGCTATACAAAGACACTAAAGCGATGGTACGCTCACCTGATGGTGATACAGATTTCTTTGACATCGCGGCTGGAGTCCTACAAGGAGATACATTGGCACCATATATATTTGTTATATGCCTAGACTACGTACTCAGAACATCTTTAGATACCATAAAAGAAAAAGGTTTCACACTAAAAAAGGCAATAAGCAGGCGATATCCCGCACAAACAGTCACAGATGCAGACTATGCTGATAACCTTGCACTTCTAGCAGATACACCGGCACAGGCTGAGTCACTGCTACATAGCTTGGAGGAGGCGGCAGAAAATATCAGCCTCTATGGGAACTCCAGTAAAACGTAGTTCATAAGTTTCAAAAAGAAATGAAAACATTTCCACACTCAATGGCACGCCTCTCAAGCCTGTAGAACAATTCATGTGCCTAGGTAGTAATATCTCATTCACAGAGAGCGATGTTAATACACGAATAGCAAAGGCATGGTCGGCGACAAACACATTTTCAGTCATATGGAGGTCCGATCTCCCTGACAAGCTGAAGCGACAGTTCTTCCAGGCTGTGGTTGTATCAGTGCTGCTGTATGGCTGCACCCCTTAGACCTTAACGAAGCGTCTTGAGAATAAGCTAGATGGAAGCTGCACAAGAATGCTGCGTGCAGTCTTGACCAAGTCGTGGAAGCAGCACCCCACGAAGAGGCAGCTGTACGGTCACTTGCCTCCCATCTTACAAACTATCCGAGTGAAACGGACAAGGCATACGGACACTGCTGGAGAAGCAGGGACGAGCTCATAATTGACGTTCTCCTGTGGAAGCCAACACATGGACATGCAGGTGTGGGGCGCCCGGCAAAGACGTATATAGACCAGCTATGCGAAGATGCTATTTGCTCAGCAGAGGACCTCCCAGGTGAAATGAATGATAGGGAGGGTTGCGAGAGATTGTCATGGATGTACGTGCTGCAAGCGCGACATGATGATGATGATGATGATGATATATATATATATATATATATATATATATATATATGAGTTAAGAGTAAGGCAATGAATCTGACGGTATAAGTATAGATAAAAGGGTATGAAAACACACAATGCTGTTAAAATGAAAATATTTTATATCATTTTCATAGCTAATAATATTTCGATTCATATCCTGTCTTGAAAACACACACAATTTGAAAGAAGACATTTACCATCACTACAACAACCGTATAAATCGAAATATTATTAGCTAGGAAAATGATATAAAATATTTTCATTTTACCAGCATTATGTGTTTTCATACCCTTTTATCTCTCTCTCTCTCTCTCTCTCTATATATATATATATATATATATATATATATATATATATATATATATATAGGACGACCAAGGAAACATTGTACCGTGTATATATATATATATATATATATATATATATATATATATATATATATTATTATTATTATTATTATTATTATTATTATTTATATTTTTGCTTGAAGGCAATTACAATGCGTATATCGCATACAATTCGATAATTATAGAAAATAATCATGACAAGTGAATCTCGGCAAAGAATTGTTCGGTGTGTAGAACATCGAACAGACTGTTTCAACTTTATTAAGTCTCATCAGCAGAGTTATAGACAGAAAGGCTGCTCGTGTGTGATTCGAATCCTGACTGTCAAGCGATTGGCCAGGGATTCTAACCATTACACTAGCTGTTTTTTTCCCAGATTTTCGATTGTTTTGAACTCAGTTATATTCCACTTTGGTGACTTGCTACACGACATATGAGAAGTAAACAAACAACAATGTGTTTGATATGGCCTTAGCCGACTCATACTATCGTGTAGCAAGTCACCAAAAGTGGAATATAACTGAGTTCAAAATAATCGAAAAATCTGGGGAAAAACAGCTAGTGTAATGGTTAGAATCCCCGCCTGTCAGCTTGACTGTCAGGGTTAGAATCACAGACAGAGCAGTCTTCCTGTCTATAACTCTGCTGATGAGGCATAATAGGCCGAAATGTACATACAGATTGACTTTTTCTCGATTGGTTTAGCCTTACATTTGAATAGGTATGCCCGTCTAATTCATTAATTATCAATTAATTTATTCTCAAAATTAGTTATGACTTCAATTAAGCACATATTCTCCCAAAAATTGTCGGCTAAGGCCATATCAAACACATTGTCTGTTTGTTTACTTCTCATATATATATATATATATATATAGAGAGAGAGAGAGAGAGAGACAGACAGAGACAGACAGACAGAGACAGAGCGTGTGAGTGAGTGAAAGAGTCTGACAGAGAAAAAGAGAGTACAGAATATGGTAGATAGATAGATAGATAAATAGATAGATAGAATCGAATATGGGTGGATAGATACATAGATAAATACATTCGAAGACAGATAGATAGATAGATATAAAGATAGATATATATAGACCAACGTTGATAGATAGATAGAATCAAAGATATATGAATATATAGATAGATACATAAATAGATATAAATAAACACACATAGATAAATAGATAGATAGATCTGTTGATATTTTTGATTTCTCTGCACGACTCACCATACACTTGATGATGTTCAATCGGTTTAACGTCTTTTGCACTCAAAAACCGAATAACTGCGGAAACTTCATACTTGATGGTAGTTTAATCGCGAGCCCTCCTGACACCATGCAAGGACTGTGCGTAGCAGGGGTACACACACACAACATATAATAATATTAATTAACTAAATAACAATTCATAACTACAATTTTAGCTATCTTATCAACGCGTTTGTCATCAACCACACACACGTGTTTCGACTAATTATCACTGCGTCTTACTTCAAGAACGATGGCTAGGACAATTGTAAGACTACCCGGACCACGTCCGATATTGATCAATCCGTTATTCGTTCGCGTGCCAGTTCACCGGAGAAAAAATCTTGCACAGTAACACATTTCTACGCCAGTCTTACACTAAACAGAATCGGAGAAGAGGTTGATTATTAACATGATTTCTCACTTTTACACATGTTCACTTGACTCTTAGTTCGTATATCGTAAAGTTGATTTACAGAAGTGCACGACAAAGTGCTACGACATCAACCATTATTTGAATTATATTATGAATACATAATTCACTCCTTGTTATTATATATATATTATTCTTATACATAATTTTTCTATTATAATATCTTATACACTATCATAACTCTAGTATGGAGTATTAAGTAATTTCGTTTAATAGATATTAAAAAATGTATAAAAATATTGGGGTCATAAATATAAGGGATATGATAAAACAAGTAATATTTATCAGACAGCTCCACAATGCCTTTAGGGAGCTTATTTTTAAAATGCAATCAATATTAGGATTGAAAACATAATGAAGGGTCGAGACATAGACATTTAATTTGTTCGTCTGACTTCCATGTTAACCTCAATAGGACCAAACAATTATCCCAGAAATCTTGTTAGACGCCTACACAATATATCGGCATACAGCAGCACAGAGTTAAATTGCGGGATGGATCGTTTAACCACTATTAAACTACAATAAAACGTTGGAATGTGGTTTTATTCTAAGGCAGTGTAGTTAACTAAGCGAGTTATATACTTGGACTCTTTGACATCATTCAGATGCATTAATTCCGCAACCATGATTGTTAATGAGGCACCGCGAGAAACGCAAAAAATAATTTTGCTTTTCTAATTATAAATATTATTATAAGCAAAACAAATCCAAACAAAAACGTAGCATCATTTTCAAGATCAATGATATAGTATCACATCTTCTAATAGATCCAACAAGGAAAGGCAATAAATAACTCTGTTATAACTGGGGTTTCACCTAAACGATTGTGCTATCCACAAACCGCAGTTTGGGAGCAATATTAATAATATTGTTGTAAATAATAAGCCCTTCTTTCATACATATATTCTACTTACACTACGTGTTCAGGTATATACTTCTATACTCATATCTGTCGGGCTTATATATATTTGCGTTTCTAATATCTATTCTATATAACATAAAATGGTTTACTGGTGACAGGATCAGGTGACGAAACAAGGTTACAGAGATCAAGTTAGAGAGCAAAAGGGAGGAGCAATGCAGTGGGAGTACCCAATTGAGATCTGGTTGCAGTTTGAGAGTGGTGTGGCTAAAGACGGGAGAGATGCAAAAGTACAGAGATTAGATCTTCTGCCTCGTTTTTCTATGGAAACATAAAACCCATAAATTTCTGTTTTGTTCCATTTGATCTTTGGTTTATCCTTATTCACATCACACTACCACACATCACACCAAATAACCTAACGCCTAGCCATCTAACACACGGTAACACATTATTAGTGATAATTAAAACAATAACTACGAAATATTTAACGTAGATTAGTTATCATTAATATATATATGTGTGTGTTGTTGTTATGAGTAGTTACTGCTGTGCGTGGCTCGTAAGTCGTGTGTGTGCTGCAAGAGAATAAGACAGATTAAAAACAGGATCCATAAATATATTGTGAGGACAACACACACCATCTTTAATAAGGGCCGGCCTCCTAAACTTTCCAACTCTTGTAAATCACTATATTCTTTAACACTGGAAAGGAAGGCTTCTAATGGATCTGTTCCGAGAGCACATTCACACCAGCTACGGAAAAGCAATGATCAGAAGTAGGAGGTTACAAGTACTGGGTATTACTGAGTCTAACACAATCACACTCACTAACTATACCCTTCAATGTGGCGTCGATCAGTGATTTTGCTGGTAGTTGCGCTACGAATATTGTTTTATATAGTATCGTTTCTACAATACCTGAGTTAGACGTCTGAAAGGCTAGTTAGTGGTCCAAGTAATTATGCGCGTGATACCTCATCAAACTTAACATGACATTTGGTACTTCAGTTTGTATATATGTTGCTAGCGTAAATGTCTCCTATCACTCCAGAGTGTTGGATACGAGCATTTTCTCGTCTCAGGTCTCTTTCTCTCTACTCTTCCATTCATTTCTCTTCTCCAAGTCATTCTAATTCTTCCTCTTCTACGTGCTTACTCTCTTCACTTTTCTTGTTCTCTCTCATATTCACGTCTGTATCATAATGTCTGTCTCCTTCTTTCTCTAGTGCGTTCTGTTATATTTAGTATATGTATATTATTTAATACATTATAAGAGTAGTATAAATTATAATACTATATATTAAACGGAGAGAGAGAGAAGAAGAGAGGTTTTCACGGAACAAATTACATGCTACATATCCAAATCTACTCGCCTAACGTCCGGATTTTAAATACAGCTAGTGAAATCCAACGAAAACACACTTGAACCTTTTATACCTTCTACATAATGCTCCTTTCTAATAATTCTATCAACATTTCTTCAG
>CM042157.1:26248104-26250604 GCA_023376005.1 Doryteuthis pealeii
ACAATGCTAATAACATGCAATTGTATTTATATATACAACAAAATAGAGGTTTTACAGTATGAATGGGAAAGGCTAGTTTGCATATTGATCTTTAAAAAATGGATTTTTAATAAAATATATGCTTAGTATTATTGATTTCTAATTCTTTGGTTTTATCTTATTGAATATGAGCAAAATCTACTCAATAAATCTTAAAAGAAATCCCTTAACAAGAAGAAATAACTAATATTATTCTTTACTTCCTATTTTAACTAAACAGTTTAATTAGGAACATTTACCAATGAAAGACGGGAGTAACGGAAAATGATGGAAGAGTTAGTTTCAAAGTTGTTCTATTTTTCAATCATACCCCCTCTATTCAAAATCTTTTTATCTACATTCTTATTCAGTTTCATTAGCCTTTCTAATTTAATATCATATTTTATTATAAAATTTAGCTAAAATACTTGCACCCGGAGGGTGCATATATTTGCTAGTATATATAATGTAAGTCGTTGGGTTGGCCTAAACTCAGTATCAGCAAGACAGCGAGGGTGTATATCCCCTTTTCAATAATGCGAGACAAATGAGATTTTTTAGCATCTGAGGAGGAAGGCCACACATACCAATAGTTCCTCACTTTACCGCACACGACGAGGGCCGGTATTGAACCAGAAAACTTATGGTTCTTAGGAGAACGTTCTACCGACTGTCCAAAACCGGCCCCATACATATAAAACCCCACAGGGATATGTAATGTAATTAAAGTCTCCGTTGTAGTGGCATTTGAAATTTATCCAGGAGAACTGGTCGATGTACGTCTTTGCTGGACCGCCCACGCCGGCATGTTCCTGTGTTCACTTCCACAGTACTTTTACCTACCCTAAACTCCAAATTGTTTTTATACAGCTATGTCTCTACTTGTGTAATGCACAGCTAGACTGTTTTCAACAATATATGCTTAAATACACTAAAAACTTTTTTTTCTGAATCTGACCCGCTGAAATGGGGGTGCGTATTATATGCACGTGCGTCTTACGAAAATCAGAACGTCTTGTTTATTTACAAGATAAATGGATTGGAAATACGAGAAAGGAGTTGGGCAATAAATTTGACACGGTGTGTGTGTGTGTGTGGGAGGTAAGCTGCATAAAAGTATGAATGGGCATCTTCCTGGAATCAAAGAACGAAGGGTGAATAAGTACTTCGTTTTATATATTGTATTCAGATATAAAGCGGATATTCCAAAGGGAATTCCAAGGGGAATTGTCCGTCGAATGGAGATCAAAAACGGTCAAACAAGCAGAAGAATTCTGAGAAATGAATCTATAAGATCGATTTCTGTTAATCAATCAAAACCAGAAATGAAATTGTAAAGATTTTTACCTGAAGAAATAATAATATCTTCTTTCTTTCTTCTTTCATTTCTCCTGTTTATAAAATGTTTTATACGTATATTTCGTAAGTTTCCAACAAAATGTAGTGTTAAACGTATATAATATTTTGTAATGATTACGCTATATATTGCTATCATTCTCATTTTATATATATATATATATATATATATATATATATCATCATTCGCATCTGATGAGTCGGGAGAATTAGACATTTTGTCTTAGCTCCCTAAAAATAGTCTATAATGCAAGATCTCTAAGTCTTTTGTTATTTATTTAAATATATATATATATATATATATATATATATATATATAATATATATATATATATTAATATATATATGTATGTATATATATATATATATATATATATATATATATATATATATGAAAAAGTGAATGGAAGTGAATCCGACCGTATGAAATAAATATTTTTAGAAAAAACAAACACTCGATGTTATATTTCGCTGACAGAAATCTGTTTCGACACTTTATTGAAGTGGTCTTCATCAAGAGCGAGATGTGTGTGATAGAGAGACGGTATGATTAAACCGTTACAAAATCAAAAATGGTACCAACGAAACGTTCAAGTTCGGAGCTGGAATTTTTTTTTTTTTAATTTTGAAAATGCATATTCTGTTTTGAAAATAAAATAAAATAGATTTTATTTTATTTTATTAAACCAGAAGCATTATAACCCCCAAAATAAACTCAAAAGAGTTTGATGTAAATATGTACAAAAATGTTTAAGAAAGTATCAATAAGTTCAAGGTTCCAGCCACTGCTGACCACGTTAGTTACCGGAAAGATGTAGATATCCTGGTATTTTGTTTTTTTTCAAAAGACAGTATGAAAAAGTGAATGGAAGTGAATCCGACAGTATGAAATAAATATTTTTAGAAAAAAAAAAACACATGATGTTATAATTCGCTGACAGAAACCTGTTTCGACCCTTTATTGAAGTGGTCTTCATCAAAAGCGATGTTGAAAAAATAAATAAAGGAAAGAAAGTATAGAATGGATAAAATAGGATATTTTAATCAATTTTACTTACACGTGTCTCGGTCTGGAGTTTATCCATGTGTATATTATTCAAACTATTCTTATTTTTAAATAACCAAA
>CM042157.1:26258104-26272158 GCA_023376005.1 Doryteuthis pealeii
GTGCTGAATTCAAATTTATAAACAGTTTTGCTCTATTCCCTCTAGTTTTCTGTCTTTTAGATAGTCTCATTTAATATATAAAGATTATATACGTGCTTATTTCAACAGTTGCAACAGCTTATTACAGATAAAACAGGATAGATAAAGAACATTGACAGAATATATATACTTGGATGACACAATGTACACAATTCATAGTACCGCAGACAGTTAGAAGTGTGTTTTCTTAGATGATCTGCTGTATTTTGCCTCCAGGATGTCACGCAAGAGCATCCAGCAGAAGTCTCCCATCATGCCCGGGTTCTACTTGCCTTGGTAATTGCTCTCCATCTTCGTAATGTCTTGGTGAAATCTTTCTCCGTGCTCATCACTCATTGTTCCAAGGTTTGGAAGGAAGAAGTTGAGGTGGGAATGGAGAAAATGAATTTTGAGTGACATTCGGCATCCCATATTCTCATAAGTCTTTTTTGCAACTTCTCAATACAGGCTTGGTAATTTGGTACGCGTGTGTTACGAAGGAAGCCACTACAGACTGACTTAAATGCTACCCATGCTCTCAGTCTCCAGCATAATAACTAAAAAAGAAGACATGTCACACAGTATTAGAAATTAACCCTCAATGCATATACACCTTTATGTACAGTATGTGTACAACATGTACAGTATGCATATCTAAAAACTAGAGGTGATGAGTAAAAACGGATTTCCAATCTGAATTCAGCACTCCCAAATTAGGTTAAAATAGCTATTTTTTTGCTTGCCTCAATTTCTTTGTAAACCAGTGTTATCAGAAAGAAAATTAACATTTCTTCTATTGTTCCTTTCAGTCTCGGTAAATACAACTTTAGTCTCGATACTTTTTGAACTCTCCTAAAATATGCATATGAGATAGCTGAGTTCTGCCTAACGGTTACTTGCACAATTCAGCCAAACGAGTCAGTAAAAAAGGGTTAAATGAGATGGCCTCGTTATTATTCTAAACAGAGAACGAATATCACAGCAAGACCCAGTGAAGAATTTAGAAAAGCCAAGAAGATGGAATAGCGAAGAACCCGGGCGGAAGAAGTTGGCGAGACGATTAGTATTAGAAAAATCTTTGCGGAAAATTAAACCGAATAATTCAAGCGTTTCTAATTCAACCAAAAGTTTAAAAAAAAAAAAAAAAAAAAGAAAAAAAAGAAATACCAAAAACCACATTCCATCCGGTCGAATTAATAGAACACCCAGAGAGAACGGAATTATGTGGGTGATTGAGGAAATATTCGGTTGGGTCTTAGTTCCAGCAGAGGATCCAAGAAAGATGAACGAAAAAGAAAACTTCCATTTCACTGACGCCATGTTAGTTCTCATTGAGCACAGATTTCAGATGTCCGTACATGGCAATGTTAAGTATCTGGTCGGCATCCTTAGTTCCAGATGTATTAAGTAAGTAAGCAAGCCAATAAGAATCCGGTTTTAGCGTATTCTTTGTAAGTCCTACGTCCAAGAGAATCCAAGTGTCAATGACATAAGTTTAGAATGGTGCCTCTATTAATATAGCAGAAGCAGCAGCAGCAGTGCCAGTGATTGGACAATAGAAATCTACCCCTGGTCACGTGGTAGTCAACGAGTCTATATTTAGGAGTGACCATTTGCCCCATGCCTTATATCAATATAATTCAACAGACAATTCATTAAGTTTTACTTTTATGCATATCTATATATATCTATACATATATAAATGTTACGTTGCGCCTTCATCGCGGCCCTAATTCGTGTATGTTAGTAGTTGGACTTAGAAAGCCACAAAACATGCGTATTGTAAAAACTTTGACTTTATTTCTTCTTCCTCGCGTGGTGGGTGGCGAGCGTTGACAATAGAAATGACCGAGGATCGACGATGACTACTACTGCTGGGATGACTGGCGATTGTGATGTGGAAGGTGGACGAACCTCACAGCCCGTTGGCTGCGATGGACCGTGGCAACGGTCGCTCACTTGTTCTCCGTCCGCCGTCTGCTGTCTGATTGACTTGTCTCTGCTATTGGCCTCCTTTTTATGTATATCAGCCGCCTACGTATTTTCTTTGTTATACTTATCAGCGGAAAAATCTATTTCCGAACTTATTGTTACCCTTCCTTCTTTGTTCGCTTTACTCGGAATAAGTCCTTTGTTATTTTTTTGGTATTTTCTTTGTTTCGGTTTAAACGGAAAATCCTACTCCCGCTCGTACAATATACAACATAAAGGGTAGTTGTGTGTATGTGTATGTCCGGAGTAAACTTCTTCAGAAAGAAAATTAACATTTCTTCTATTGTTGCTTTCAGTCTTGGTAAATACAACTTCAGTCTCGATACTATTTGAATGAAAGGGACGTGTTGATTCTGACAAAACCAACAGTGGGGAAGCAGACCCCTATCAACGTACAGGACAGTATCTATGATATTTTTTAGCCTTTCTACCTGGGTATCGACACCTGTCAACAAATAAACGGAAATAGAATTGACATGAATAGCAGGTGTGCCAGGCTATGCCCGGGATATGCATGTTTGAATTATAGGGATATAAAGAATCTGACAAAAAAAAATAAATAAATAAAACAGGCAAAACCAGCAGTGGGAAAGAGGACCCCTATCCACCCATGGTCACGACGAGAACTTTACAGCTCACTTCCCAGAATTATTTTTCCCTTCTTACTTATGAACATTTAACATATATATATATATATATATATATATATATATATATATGAATGAATTTAACATTTTTGAAAAAACAAATAATGTTTATAATTGCTGACAGAAATCTGTTTCGGCCGTTTTAATAGATCGGTCATCATCAAGAGCAACATATGAGAGAAAGACGGAATGAAACAACCCTTAGAAGAAAGGGTACAAACAAAACGCTATTATTCAATGCTGGAATTTTAAAATTACGTGTTCTGTGTTAAAACTTTCTTCTAACGGTTATTTATTCCGTCTTTCTCTCATATGTTGCTCTTGATGATGACCGATCTATTAAAACGGTCGAAACAGATTTCTGTCAGCAATTATAAACATCATTTGTTTTTTCAAAAATGTTAAATTCATACTGTCGGATTAATTTCCATTTATTTTCATATATATATATATATATATAATATATATATATATATATATATTATATATATATATATATATTCAGTGTCACCAGATCTTGCTTTTTGAGCAAAATTAATGAAGACTTGATTCGCATTCGCGAAGATAATTAAGAAATAACATTTAAATAGTAACACCATTGATTTTATTTTGCACTTAATATTTTAAATATGAAACATTAATTTTTTTTTTTCAGTGTGTCAGTGCACTTTTTTTCCTGACGCCCCACCAGACCGAATCAAAACAATGGGGCATCCTGCGAGGATCCAGCTAATGATTCAGTAATTATGAATCTGCAAGACTAACTTTTTGCCACCCTCTACCCAGGCTACGCCGGGTAGCCGCTTCTAGTACATATCAAAATTAAGGTTTGATAACGTGCGAGACAATAGTATGAATACGACAACCCAACGTCACGCTATATCAGAAGAGGAGTTTCGGAGATTCTGTGACTAATAGACAACTCTCTAGAATCAGAGTGTTTAATCTCAGAGGGTGTATTGTATTTCAAAGAAAATTAACGTTTCATTCATTGTATATTCATGACTCATGCCGATTTTTACAATACATTTTTTAAATCGCTTTAAGTGGGAAAAAAGATGAAAAGAAGTATTATCTCACATACTGTATGAGAAACCCTAGTAATAAGCATAGATATGAGTGTAATGGAAAATTCGGGATAATCCAATGAAAGCGGATATAATTCCGTCAACAGCGGCAAACTATGACGCAGCGAAGGATTAGCATGTTCCCAATCTCAGATTAAAAATGGAATAGAAAAAAGAATACATTCGAATGAGATTATATTATCAGACGTAGAATGGAAAGAGAAAGGATGGATTTTTTTAAAAGAGTTGAAAGACAGAGTACAGTAACAACGAAGTACAATGGATTGTGTACAATATGTGAAAGCATGGACTTTTTCTAAGTTGAAAGATAGAGTACAGTAGCAACGAAGTACAAAAGATTGGGTACAATATGTGAAAACATGGACTTTTTAAAAGAGGTGAAAGATAGAGTACAGTAGCAACGAATTACAATGGATTGTGTACAATATGTGAAAGCATGGACTTTTTTTTTAAAAAGTGTTAAAAGATAGAGTACAGTAGCAACGAAGTACAATAGATTAAGTACAATATGTGAAAGCATGGACTTTTTTTAAAAAAAGTGTTAAAAGATAGAGTACAGTAGCAACGAAGTGCAATAGATTAAGTACAATATGTGAAAGCATGGACTTTTTTTTTAAGTGTTAAAAGATAGAGTACAGTAGCAACGAAGTACAATAGATTAAGTACAATATGTGAAAGCATGGACTTTTTTTTTTTAAAAGTGTTAAAAGATAGAGTACAGTAGCAACGAAGTACAATAGATTAAGTGCAATATGTGAAAGCATGGACTTTTTTTTTAAAGTGTTAAAAGATAGAGTACAGTAGCAACGAAGTACAATAGATTAAGTACAATATGTGAAAGCATGGAATTTTTTTAAAAGTTGAAAGATAGAGTACAGTAGAAACGAAGTACAATTGATTGAGTACAATATGTGAAAACATGGACTTAAAAAAAGAGTTGACAGATAGAGTACAGTAGCAATGATGTACAATAAATTGAGTACAATATGTGAAAGCATGGACTTTATTAAAAGAGAGTTGAAAGATAGAGTACAGTAGCAACGAAGTACAATAAATTGAGTACAACATGTGAAAACATGGACTTTTTAAAAAAGTGTTAAAAGATAGAGTACACTAGCAACGAAGTACAAAAGACTGAATACAATATGTGAAAACATGCACTTAAAAAAAAGAGTTGACAGATAGAGTACAGTAGCAATGATGTACAATAAATTGAGTACAATATGTGAAAGTATGGACTTTTTTAAAAAGAGTTAAAAGATAGAGTACAGTAGCAACGAAGTACAAATGATTGAGAACAATATGTGAAAGCATGGACATTTTTTTTAAAAGAGTTCAAATATAGAGTACAGTAGCAATGATATACAATAAATTGAGTGTAACATGTGAAAGCATGGACTTTTTAAAAAAGTGTTAAAAGATAGAGTACAGTAGCAATGATGTACAATATATTGAGTACAGCATGTGAAACCATGGCCTTTTTTTAAGTTGAAAGATAGAGTACAGTAGCAACGAAGTACAAAAAGTTGAGTGCAATATGTGAAATCATATACATTATTAAAAAGAGTTAACAGATAGAGTACAGTAGCAACGAAGTACAATAGATTGAGTATAATATGTGAGTATACGAAAATGGAATTAGATCCAACAATTTGAAGAAAAGATAAAAGGAAAAAAAACCAAAACAATAGTATATTTTTGACATTATGATGTTTGTATAATATAATCTAAATGAAATTAATCCGTATGTTAGCACAATTGTTTTGCTTTATCTTTACTTCAAATTGAGTAGAATAGTAACAATCTGCATATCAAAATAACTCCTTTCGTCTAAACAGAGAACGTGTCAGATGTATGCAGAAATATTCCATCAAGGTATTTTGGTGATGGGAACTAGATACCAAGGTGGATTCAACTCATGTATGATGGGTGGTAACTGATGGTTTTTACAATCGGATTGACAAAGCACGACAACTCCCCACAACATCTCGTTTGTCGCTGGCGTCTACCGGATGGCTTCCGGACTGCTGTCTTGACCTCTGCGGTAATTACCTTCCAGGCGATCTGATTTCTCGTGAATTTCCACCTTTGGGTATCTAGTTCCCATCACCAAATTCCTTGGGAATGGAATATTTCTGGGGCATTACATCTGACACCTTCTCTGTTTAGACGAAAAGGGAGGTTATTTGGATATGCAGATTTGTTACTATCTACTAATTTGGAAGGTAAAGATAAAGCAAAACAAATTTGTGCTAAACATACGAGAATTAATTTCATTTAGATTAAATGCAAACATCATAATGTCAAAATATACTATTGTTTTGGTTTTTTTTCCTTTTCTTTTCTTCAAATTGTTTGGATCTAATTCCATTTTCGTATACTCACATATTAATACTCATCTATTGTACTTCGTTGCTACTGTACTCATTGTAACTCTTTTTAATAATGTATATGATTCACATATTGCACTCACTTTTTGTACTTCGTTGCTACTGTACTCTATCTTTCAACTTAAAAAAAGGCCCATGGTTTTTCACATGCTGTACTCAATATATTGTACATCATTGCTACTGTACTCTATCTTTTTAACACTTTTTTAAAAACAGTCCATGCTTTCACATGTTACACTCAATTTTTGTATATCATTGCTACTGTACTCTATAATTTGAACTCTTTTAAAAAAATGTCCATGCTTCACATATTTTCTCAACATTTGTACTTCGTGCTACTGTACTCTATCTTTAATCTTTTTAAAAAAGTCCATACTTTCACATATGACTCATTTATTGTACATCATTGCTACTGTACTCTATCTGTCAACTCTTTTTTTAAGTGCATGTTTTCACATATTGTATTCAGTCTTTTGTACTTCGTTGCTAGTGTAACTCTATCTTTAAACACTTTTTTTAAAAAGTCCATGTTTTCACATGTTGTAACTCAATTTATTGTACTTCGTTGCTACTGTAAACTCTATCTTTCAACTCTCTTTTTAATAAGTCCATGCTTTCACATATTGTACTCAATTATTGTACATCATTGCTACTGTCTCTATCTGTCAACTCTTTTTTTAAGTCCATGTTTTCACATATTGTACTCAATCAATTGTACTTCGTTTCTACTGTACTCTATTCTTTCAACTTTTAAAAAAATTCCATGCTTTCACATATTGTACTTAATCTATTGTACTTCGTTGCTAACTGTACTCTATCTTTTAACACTTTAAAAAAAAAGTCCATGCTTTCACATATTGCACTTAATCTATTGTACTTCGTTGCTACTGTTACTCTATCTTTTAACACTTTTAAAAAAAAAGTCCATGCTTTCACATATTGTACTTAATCTATTGTACTTCGTTGCTACTGTACTACTAATCTTTAACACTTAAAAAAAAAGTCCATGCTTTCACATATTGTACTTAATCTATTGCACTTCGTTGCTACTGTACTCTATCTTTTAACACTTTTTTTTTAAAAAAAGTCCATGCTTTCACATATTGTACTTAATCTATTGTACTTCGTTGCTACTGTACTCTATCTTTTAACACTTTTTAAAAAAAAAAGTCCATGCTTTCACATATTTACACAATCCATTGTAATTCGTTGCTACTGTACTCTATCTTTGGCACCTCTTTTAAAAGTCATGTTTTCACAATATTGTACCCAATCTTGTACTTCGTTGCTACTGTACTCTATCTTTCACTTAGAAAAAGTCCCATGCTTTCACATATTGTACACAATCCATTGTACTTCGTTGTTATGTACTCTGTCTTTCACTCTTTTAAAAAAATCCATCCTTTCTCTTTCCATTCTACGTCTTAATATAATCTCATTCGAATGTATCTTTTTTTCTATTCCATTTTTAATCTGAGATTGGGAACATGCTAATCCTTCGCTGCGTCATAGTTTGGCCGCTGTTGACGGAATTATAATCCGCTTTCATTGGATTATCCCGATTTTCATTAACCTCATTATCTATGCTTATTACTAGGGTTTCTCATACAGTATGTGAGATAAATACTTCTTTTCATCTTTTTTTCCCACTTAAGCGATTTAAAAAATGTATGTAAAATCGGCATGAGTCATGAATATACCAATGGTAATGAAACGTTAATTTTTCTTTGAAATACATACACCCTGCTGAGATTAAACACTCTGATTCTAGAGTTTCTATTAAGTCACAGAATCTGCCGAAACTCCTCTTCTGATATAGCGTGAGTTTGTTGTCGTATTCATACTATTGTCTCGCACGTTATCAAACCTTAATTTTGATATGTACTAGAAGCGGCTACCCGGCGTAGCCTGGGTAGAGGTGGCAAAAAGTTTAGTCTTGCAGATTCCATAATTACTGAATCATTAGCTGGATCCTCGCAGGATGCCCCATTGTTTTTGATTCGGTCTGGTGGGCGTCAGGAAAAAAAAAGTGGCACTGACACACTGAAAAAAAAAAAATTAATGTTTCATATTTAAAATATTAAGTGCAAAATAAAATCAATGGTGTTACTATTTAAATGTTATTTCTTAATTATCTTCGCGAATGCGAAATCAAGTCTTCATTAATTTTGCTCAAAAGCAAGATCTGGTGACACTGAATATATATATATATATAATAATATAATATTATTATATATATATAGGTATAATTTATAATATATATGAAAATAAAATTGGAAAATTAATCCGACATATGAATTTAACATTTTTGAAAAACAATGATGTTTATATTGCTGACAGAAATCTGTTTCGAATCCGTTTTTAATAGATCGGTCATCATCAAGAGCAACATATGAGAGAAAGAGGAATAAATAACCGTTAGAAAAAGTTTTAACACAGAACACGTAAAATTTTAAAAAATTCCAGCATTGAATAAAGGCGTTTTGGTTTGGTACCCTTTTCTTCTAAGGTTGTTTCATTCCGTCTTTCTCTCATATGTTGCTCTGATGATGACCGATCTATTAAAACGGCCGAAACAGATTTCTGTCAGCAATTATAAACATTAATTGTTTTTTCAAAAATGTTAATTCATTCATATATATATATATATAGATATATATATATATATATATGTTAAATGTTCATGTAAGAAGGGAAAAATACTTTTCCTGGTGAAGTGAGCTGTAAAGTTCTCTCGTGACCATGGGTGGATAGGGTCCTCTTTCCCACTGTGGTTTTGCCTGTTTTATTTATTTATTTTTTTTTTGTCAGATTCTTTATATCCCTATAATTCAAACATGCATATCCCCGGGCATAGCCTGGCACCTGTATTCAATGTTCAATTCTATTTCCCGTTTATTTGTTCGACAGGTGTCGATACCCAGGTAGAAGCTAAAAAATATCCATAACGAATACTGTCCTGTACGTTGATAGGGGTCTTGCTTTCCCCCTGTTGGTTTTGTCAGAATCAACACTCCTTTCATTCCATGTATCGGACTGGAAGTTGTTATTTCGCAAGCTGAAAGCAACAATAGAAGGAAATGTTATTTTTCTTTCTGAAGAAGTTTACTCGGACATACACATACACACAACTACCCTTTATGTTGTATATGTACGAGCGGGAGTAGGATTTTCCGTTTAAACCGAAACAAGAATACCAAAAAAATAACAAAGGACTTATTCGAGTAAAGCGAACAAAAGAAGAAGGGTAAACAATAAGTTCGGAAATAGATTTTTCCGCTGAAAGTAATAACAAAGAAAAATACGTAGGCGGCCTGATAATACATAAAAGAGGCCAATAGTCAAGACAAGTCAATCAGACCAGCAGACGGCGGACGGAGAAACAAGTGAGCGACCGTGCACGGTCTCGGCAGCCAACGGGCTGTGAGGTTCGTCCACCTTCCACATCACCAAATCGCCAGTTCATCCCAGCAGTAGTATCATCGTCGATCCTCGTCATTTCTATGTCAACGCTCGCCACCCACCACGCGAGGAGAAGAAAAATAAGTCAAAGTTTTTAAATACGCATGTTTTGTGGCTTTCCTAAGTCCAACCTACTAACATAACACGAATTAGGGCCGCGATGAAAGGGCGCAACGTAAACATTTATATATGTATGATAATATATAAGAATATGCATAAAAGTAAAACTTAATGATTTCTGTTTGAATTATATTTGATAAAGGCATGGGGCAAATGGTCACTCCTAAATATAACTCGTTGACTAACCAACGTGACCAGGGTAGATTTCTATTGTCCAATCAACTGGCAACGCTGCTGCATGCTTCTGCTATATTAATAGAGCACAATTCCAAACTTATGTCCATTGAACTGGATTCTTTGGACGTAGGACTACAAAGAATACGCTAAAACCGGATTCTTATTGGCTTTGCTTACTTACTTATACATCTGGACTAAGGATGCCGACCGATACTTAAACATTGCCATGTACGGACATCTGAAATCTGTGCTCAATGAGAACTAACATGCGTCAGTGAAATGGAAGTTTTCTTTTTTCGTTCACTTCATCTTGGATTCTCTGCTGGAAACTAAACCCAACCGGATATTTCCTCAATCACCCACCATAATTCCGTTCTTCTCTGGGTGTTCTATTAATTCGAACGGATGGAAGTGGTTGGTATTTCTTATTTTTTTCTTTTTTTTTTTTTTTTTTTTTTTAACTTTTGGTTGAATTGAAACGCTTGAATTTTCGGTTTTAATTTTCCGCAAAGATTTTCTATACTAATTCGTCTCGACCACTTTCCTTCGCCCGGGTTTCTCGCTATTCCATCTCTTGGCTTTTCTAATTCTTCATGGTCTTGCTGTGATATTCGTATCTCATGTTTTAGAATAATAACTAGGCATCTCATTGTACCCTTTTTTACTGACTCGTTTGGCTGATTGGTGCAAGTAACCTTAGGCGCAGAACTCAGCTATCTCATATCCATTTTTAGGAGAGTTCAAAAGGATCGGACGAAAGTTGTATTTACCCGGAGAACTGAGGAACAATAGAAGAATGTATATTTCTTTCTGATAAACCTGGTTTACAAAGAAAATTGGGCAAGCAAAAAAATAGCTATTTAACCTAATTTGGGGGAGTGCTGATTCAATTGGAAATCCGTTTTTACTCATCAACCTCTAGTTTTTAGATATGCATACTGGTAACATGTGTACACATACTGTACATAAAGGTGTATACTTGAGGGTTAATTTCTAATTACTGTGTGACATGTTCTTCTTTTTTAGTTATTATGCTGGACTGAGAGCTATGGTAGCATTTAAGTCAGTCTGTTGGCTTCCTTCGTAACAACGCGTACAAATGGTACCAAGCCTGTATTGAGAAGTTGCAAAAGCTTATGGAGAATAATGGGATGCGCGAATGTCACTACAAATTCTTTTCTCCATTCCGTCAAATTCTTCCTCCAACATTGGAACATGAGTGATGAAGCCGGAGAAGATTTTCACCAAAAGACATTAGAAGTTGGAGAAGCAATTACCAAGGCAAGTAGAACCCGGTGCATGATGGGAGACTTCTGCTGGATTGCTCTTGCTGACATCCTGGAGGCCAAAATAACAGCAGATTCATCTAAGAAAAACAAACACTTCTAACTGTCTGCGGTACTATGAATTGTGTACATTGTGTCATCCCAGTATATTATTCTGTCCATGTTCTTTATCTAAACTAATTCCTGGTTTTTAATCTGTATAAGCTGTTGCAAACTGTTGAATATAAGCAACGTATATTAATTCCTTATATAATGAGACTATCTAAAAGCAAAAACTAGAGGGAATAAGAGCAAAACTGTTTATAAATTTTGAAATTCCACACACCCAAATTGTAAAAAAATACAACTATTCAACATTCTTGCCTCAGAAACAAAAAATTTTTTTGTAAAAACCAATGTAAAATTGCGGGATTCGGAATTATCCTACCTTTTCTCAAGTCCTTGTTCCTGATGATCTACTGCCAGGGAAGAGTTAAGATACACTGTTTTATCCCCATTAAAAGGATGTCCTTTAGACTAATGCTTAATTGCATCTGATGCAAAAGTCAATTTTGGCACTTTTGTGAATGAGAGTTACCTCCTCATTGCTATTTCCTCCTCACAGTTCAATAAATGGTAGAGTCCTATCTTTAGGGCAAATAGTTCTATTCAAAGCACACAAAGAGTATAACAAAGGCACTGGTGGGGTCTTGTGGCATGAGTTAAGATGTTAAAACTGCAACTAAATAAGCGTTGTTTCTAATTCCGGAGCCACTGGGGGTCAACATTACTCCAGGCTACTCTGACCGAGTGGTAGTACTGTGAGGGTTCCAATGTATGGATAATAGAAAATGAGTGTAAAATTATGTTTTCGAAACATTGAGTTTTAAATAAAAGATGTTGACTACCTCAAGAAATGAAATAAACAATGTAATTCGGTAAAATCACCCACGGAAGTTTGGCATGCCGGTAAAATACAGCCGAGTTTATATCTTTCAATACAATCATTAAAGTTATTTCCCACTGTTTTACCGCTATTTTCGCATTTTTTCTTACCTTCCCTTCCTATCACTCTTCTGGTCCTTTTTGACCTCTCTCTTCTCTCTCTCTCTCTCTTCTCTCTCTCTCTCTCATCTCTCTCTCTCTCTCTTGCCCCTCTATCTTTTTTTTCGGTTCTAATTCATTGAAACAGGATTAGTTATCACTTCCACTTTTATAAATATAATTTATATTTAAAAAACGCGAACCTAACAATAGTTATGCGAAGACAATATCCCTTCTCTAGACTAGCAAATATATCACCACCGGTGCAAGTATTTAGTTTTTAATATAATAATACATGTTAAATTAGAAAAAGCCAAAAGAAAACTGAATAAGAAATTCAGATAAAAATATTTGAACAGAGGGGGGTATGATTTTAAAAATAGAACACTTTGAACTACTATTCCATCATTTTTCCTTACTCCCCTCCTTTCATTGGTAAATTTCCTAAATTAACTATTTAGTTAAAATAAGAAGGTAAAGAAGAAATTACAGTTATTTCTTCTTTTTAAAATGAATTTTCTTTTTTAAATTTTCCCCGAAGATTTTGCTCATATTCAATTGATATATAAACCAAAACAATTAGGGAAATCAATATACTAAGCATAATATTTATCAAATCAAATTTTTTAAAGATCAATATCAAATTAGCCTTCCCATTCACACTGTAAAACCGCTAATTTTGTTGTATATTAAATATAATTGCATGTTAATTGTATATAGATGTGGTCAACAGACTTAAGATGTAAAAACAATTTAATATAATTAAGGTTTTAAATAAAATAAAATCAATGGAGAATGTGATGGTAATATAAACATAAGGAAAAATTGTGACTTGAATAGTAAAATATAGTTTCGGTTACAGACATACAACCCACAATCTCCATTAAGATAAGATGTCTAAAAATAATATGCATGCTTTAAAAATTTATTAATATATTTAAAAATTATATATATATATATATATATATATATATATATATTAGACAGTAGATAAGTAACTACGGACTGTAGCCTTAAGACTTATTAAAAAAATAATTTTAAAAGTAATTACGGTTTACATAACAATATTTTCGACTGATTTTTAAAAAACTGTATAAATAATTAAAAGCCAATCAAGTGAGGAAAATCTATCTCCTTTTCAATAGCGCTAGACCAAGAGATGTTTTAGCGTCTGAGGTGGAGCGCCACACCTACTATCAGCTCCTTACTTAACCGACACAATCCCTGTGCTACACATACGCTGAGTTGGCGGGGCCGGTATCCAACTAGGCAACTTGTAGTTTTTAGTACGAACGCTCTATAGTCGATTAGCTAAGACTTTAAGCTTAACGACCATCTTCTTTTCTGTGGTAATAAGTTGACAGATACATACAAAAAACAGGCGGCGATGGCTTTTTAATATATATTATATTATAATATATATATATATATTATATATATTATAATTAGTATAGTAGATATATATGGGTGGATTGAAGACAAAAGAACAAAAAATCAAGAAAAAAAAGTCTCCATGAATCCTGCTTGAAACCATTCAAAACCTGCTTCCACACATAACGCCTACCAGCCACTTGTAACCTCCTCGTCCTATCCACCTCCTCCCGCCACATCTACACCTTCTAATAAACACTTGTATGAAAACCTGAATATCATTAAAACGACTGATGATGCACGCTCAAAGCTCTAGCGAAATTATCGCTACACACTTTTGTCTGAAGTTTTGTTCTTTTGTTCCTGACACTCCACCACATTCTGTCGATTCATTCCAATCATCTTTCCATATTATATATATACTATAATATATATAATATATATATTTATAGAGAGAGGAGAGAGAGCGAGAGAGAAAGA
>CM042157.1:26272258-26292258 GCA_023376005.1 Doryteuthis pealeii
CCATGTGTTTTTTCCTTCCCCTGTCGTCTAAGTTTTTTGTATCCGCGTTAAAAACAAGACCAGAAGAGTGATAGGAAGAGAAGAGTGAAGTAAAAATGTGAAAATAGCGGTAAAACAGTGGGAAATAACTTAATGATTTATTGAAAGATATTAAACTCGTTGGCTGTATTTTACGGCATGTCAAACCTTGTTGGGTGATTTTATGCCGAAAACATTTTGTTTTATTCATTCTTGATGGGTAGTCAACATCTTTTATTTAAACTCAATGTTTTCGAAACATAATTTTTTACACTCATTTTTTTCTATTTAATCCATACATGGAACCCTCACAGGTACTACCACTCCGGGTCAGAGTAGCCTGGGAGTAATGGTGACTCCCCAGGGCTCCGGAATTAGAAACACGCTATTAGTTGCAGTTTAACATCTTACTCATGCCACCAAGACCCTCATCCACTGCTTTATAGTACTCTTTAGTGTTCTTTAAATAGATCTATTTGCCCTAAAGATAGGACTCTACCATTTATTGAACTGTGAGAAATAGCAATGAGGAGGTACTCCACGTTCACAAGAGCACCAAAATTGGAACTTTGCCATCAGATGCAATTAAGCATCATGTCAAGGACACCCCTGTTAATAAGGATACGGAAAGCTTATTCTAAGCTCTTCCCTGGCAGTAGAGCATCAGGACAAAGACTTCGAGAAAAGTGATGAGGATAATTCCGAGAATCCCGCAATTACACTGGTTTACAAAAAATATTTTTTGTCTGAGGCAAGAATGTGAATAGTTGTTTTTTACTAATTTGGGTGTGCTGAATTCAAATTTATAAACAGTTTTGCTCTATCACCTCTAGTTTTCTGTCTTTTAAATAGTCTCATTTTAGTATATAAAGAGTATATACGTGCTTATTTCAACAGTTGCAACAGCTTATTACAGATAAAACAGGATAGATAAAGAACATTGACAGAGTATATATACTTGGATGACACAATGTACACAATTCATAGTACCGCAGACAGTTAGAAGTGTGTTTTCTTAGATGATCTGCAGTATTTTGCCTCCAGGATGTCACGCAAGAGCATCCAGCAGAAGTCTCCCATCATGCCGTGGTTCCACTTGCCTTGGTAGTTGCTCTCCATCTTTGTAATGTCTTGGTGAAATCTTTCTCCGTGCTGATCTCTCACTGTTCCAAGGTTTGGAGGAAAGAAGTTGAGGTGGGAATGGAGAAAATCAATTTTGAGTGACATTCGGCATCCCATATTCTCATAAGTCTTTTTTGCAACTTCTCAATACAGGCTTGGTAATTTGGTACGCGTGTGTTACCAAAGAAGGCACTACAGACTGACTTAAATGCTTCCCATGCTCCCAGTCTCCAGCATAATAACTAAAAAAGAAGACATGTCCCACAGTATTAGAAATTAACCCTCAATGCATATACACCTTTATGTACAGTATGTGTACAACATGTACAGTATGCATATCTAAAAACTAGAGGTGATGAGTAAAAACGGATTTCCAATCTGAATTCAGCACCTCCAAATTAGGTTAAAATAGCTATTTTTGTGCTTGCCTCAATTTCTTTGTAAACCAGTGTTATCAGAATATATATATATAAAATTTCTTCTATTGTTCCTTTCAGTCTCGGTAAATACAACTTCTGTCTCGATACTTTTTGAAATCTCCTAAAATATGCATATGAGATAGCTGAGTTCTGCCTAACGGTTACTTGCACAATTCAGCCAAACGAGTCAGCAAAAAAAGGGTTAAATGAGATGGCCTCGTTATTATTCTAAACAGAGAACGAATATCACAGCAAGACCCAGTGAAGAATATAGAAAAGCCAAGAAGATGGAATAGCGAAGAACCCAGGCGGAAGCAGTTGGCGAGACGATTAGTATTAGAAAAATCTTTGCGGAAAATTAAACCGAATAATTCAAGCGTTTCTAATTCAACCAAAAGTTTTAAAAAAGAAAAAAAATGAAAAAGAAAAAACAAATACCAAAAACCAAATTCCATCCGGTCGAATTAATAGAACACCCAGAGAGAACGGAATTATGTGGGTGATTGAGGAAATATTCGGTTGGGTGTTAATTCCAGCAGAGGATCCAAGACAGATGAACGAAAAAGAAAACTTCCATTTCACTGACGCCATGTTAGTTCTCATTGAGCACAGATTTCAGATGTCCGTACATGGCAATGTTAAGTATCTGGTCAGCATCCTTAGTTCCAGATGTAATAAGTAAGTAAGCAAGCCAATAAGAATCCGGTTTTAGCGTATTCTTTGTAAGTCCTACGTCCAAGAGAATCCAAGTGTCAATGAAATAAGTTTAGAATGGTGCCTCTATTAATATAGCAGAAGCAGCAGCAGCGGTGCCAGTGATTGGACAATAGAAATCTACCCCAGGTCACGTGGTAGTCAACGAGTCTATATTTAGGAGTGACCATTTTCCCCATGCCTTATATCAATATAATTCAACAGGCAATTCATTAAGTTTTACTTTTATGCATATCTATATTTATCTATACATATATAAATGTTACGTTGCGCCTTTTTCGCGGCCCTAATTCGTGTATGTTAGTAGTCGGACTTAGAAAACCACAACACATGCGTATTGTAAAAACTTTGACTTTATTTCTTCTTCCTCGCATGGTGGGTGGCGAGCGTTGACAATAGAAATGACTGAGGATCGACGATGACTACTACTGCTGGGATGACTGGCGATGGTGAGGTGGAAGGTGGACGAACCTCACAGCCCGTTGGCTGCGATGGACCGTGGCGACGGTCGCTCACTTGTTCTCCGTCCGCCGTCTGCTGTCTGACTGACTTGTCTCTGCTATTGACCTCCTTTTTATGTATATCAGCCGCCTACGCATTTTTTTGTTATACTTATCAGCGGACAAATCTATTTCCGAACTTATTGTTACCTTTCCTTCTTTGTTCGCTTTACCCGCAAAAAGTCCTTTGTTATTTTTTTCGTCTTTTCTTTGTTTCGGTTTAAACAGAAAATCCTACTTCCGCTCGTACAATGTACAACATAAAGGGTGGTTGTGTGTATGTGTATGTCCGGAGTAAACTTCTCCGGAAAGAAAATTAACATTTCTTCTATTGTTGCTTTCAGTCTTGGTAAATACAACTTCAGTCTCGATACTATTTGAATGAAAGAGACGTGTTGATTCTGACAAAACCAACAGTGGGGAAGCAGACCCCTATCAACGTACAGGACAGTATCTGTGATATTTGTTAGCCTTTCTACCTGGGTATCGACACCTGTCAACAAATAAACGGAAATAGAATTTATATGAATAGCAGGTGTGCCAGGCTATGCCCGGGATATGCATGTTTGGATTATAGGGATATAATGAATTATATAAACAAAAAAACAAAAACAAATAAAAACAGGCACAACCAACAGTGGGAAAGAGAACCCCTATCCACCCATGGTCACGACGAGAATTTTACAGCTCTCTTCACAGAATTATTTTTCCCTTCTTACTTATGAATATTTAACAATATATATATATATATATATATATAATATATATATATATATATATGAATTTAACATTTTTGAAAGAACAAATGGTGTTTATAATTGCTGACAGAAATCTGTTTCGACCATTTTAATAGATCGGTCATCATCAAGAGCAACATATGAGAGAAAGACGGAATGAACAACCGTTAGAAGAAAGGGTACAAACAAAACGCTATTATTCAATGCTGGAATTTTAAATTTGCGTGTTCTGTATTAAAACTTTCTTCTAACGGTTGTTCATCCCGTCTTTCTCTAATATGTTTGCTCTTGATGAAGACCGATCTATTAAAGTGGTCGAAACAGATTTCTGTCAGCAATTATAAACATCATTTGTTTTTTCAAAAATGTTAAATTCATACTGTCGGATTAATTTCCATTTATTTTCATATATATATATATATATATATATATATATATATATATATATATATATATATATATACATTCAGTGTTAACAGATCTTGCTTTTTGAGCAAAATTAATGAATACTTGATTCGCATTCGCGAAGATAATTAAGAAATAACATTTAAATAGTAACACCATTGATTTTATTTTGCACTTAATATTTTAAATATGAAACATTAATTTTTTTTTCATTGTGTCAGTGCACTTTTTTTCCTGACGCCCCACCAGACCGAATCAAAACAATGGGGCATCCTGCGAGGATCCAGCTAATGATTCAGTAATTATGAATCTGCATGACTAACTTTTTGCCACCCTCTACCCAGGCTACGCCGGGTAGCCGCTTCTAGTACATATCAAAATTAAGGTTTGATAACATGCGAGACAATAGTATGAATACGACAACCCAACGTCACGCTATATCTGAAGAGGAGTTTCGGAGATTCTGTGACTAATAGACAACTCTCTAGAATCAGAGTGTTTAATCACAGAGGGTGTATTTCAAAGAAAATTAACATTTCATTCATTGTTTATTCACGACTGATCCCGATTTTTACAATACATTTTTTTAAATCGCTTTAAGTGGGAAAAAAGATGAAAAGAAGTATTATCTCACATACTGTATGAGAAACCCTAGTAATAAGCATAGATATGAATGTAATGGAAAATTCGGGATAATCCAATGAAAGCGGATATAATTCCGTCAAAATCGGCTAACTGTGACGCAGCGAAGGATTAGCATGTTCCCAATCTCAGATTAAAAATGGGATAGAAAAAAGAATACATTCGAATGAGATTATATTATCAGACGTAGAATGGGAAGAGAAAGCATGGATTTTTTAAAAAAGAGTTGAAAGACAGAGTACAGTAACAACGAAGTACAATGGATTGTGTACAATATGTGAAAGCATGGACATTTTAAAAGAGGTTAAAGATAGAGTACAGTAGCAACGAATTACAATAGATTGAGTACAAAATGGGAAAGCATGGACTTTAAAAAAAAAAAGAGTTAAAAGATAGAGTACAGTAGCAACGAAGTACAATAGATTGAGTACAATATGTGAAAGCATGGACTTTTTTTTAAAGTTGAAAGATAGAGTACAGTAGCAACGAAGTACAATAGATTGAGTACAATATGTGAAAGCATGGACTTTATTAAAAGAGAGTTGAAAGATAGAGTACAGTAGCAACGAAGTACAATAAATTGAGTACAACATGTGAAAGCATGGACTTTTTAAAAAAAAGAGTTCACAGATAGAGTACAGTAGCAATAATATACAATAACTTGAGTACAACATGTGAAAGCATGGACTTTTTAAAAAAGTGTTAAAAGATAGAGTACAGTAGCAATGATGTACAATATATTGAGTACAACATGTGAAACCATGGCCCTTTTTTAAGTTGAAAGATAGAGTACAGTAGCAACGAAGTACAAAAAGTTGAGTGCAATATGTGAAATCATATAGATTATTAAAAAGAGTTAACAGATAGAGTACAGTAGCAATGAAGTACAATAGATTGAGTACAATATGTGAGTATACGAAAATGGAATTAGATCCGACAATTTGAAGAAAAGATAAAAGGAAAAAAAACAAAAAAACAATAGTATGTTTTTGACATTATGATGTTTGTATAATATAATCTAAATGAAATTAATCCGTATGTTAGCACAATTGTTTTGCTTTACCTTTACTTCAAATTGAGTAGAATAGTAACAATCTGCATATCAAAATAACTCCTTTCGTCTAAACAGAGAACGTGTCAGATGTAAGTAGAAATATTCCATCAATGTATTTTGGTGATGGGAACTAGATACCAAGGTGGATTCAACTCATGTATGATGGGTGGTAACTGATGGTTTTTACATCGGAAGACAAGCACACCCCACAAGCACAAGACTAACTGTCTCAAACCCTGTAGAACGCTATTACCCTCTGCAGAAGGGTAAAATTTCCCCAATGCAACCCTTGTTAATCGTGGGTGGCGACTCATGGGTAGCTACTTAATTAAAGAATCCTGGTGGCTGAGCTGCAACACTTCACTTTGGCCCTTGGACAAAACGGGCATTTGGAGAAGCTCCCTCCGATCAATTAGCTGACCACATCAAGCCCCAAACCTATTGTTTTTGTGGAAACCACCAATTATTTGTATCATATATGTGCTAGAAGTCGGTGGCTGAGGGTTTTAGTGTACCTTGGACAAGACGGGTATTTGGAGAGGCCCCCTCCGATCAATTAATTGGTCATATCAAGCCCTAAGACCTATATGATTGTCCCAAACCTATTGCTTTTTTTGGCAACCCCCAATTATTTTTATCATATATGTGCTAGAAGTCAGTGGCTGAGGGTCTTAGTGTTCCGAATATAATGTTAAACTGGAGCTTTGGAGAGTGTAGAGTATTCTTTCAATGCCATTACTCCCAGATCCACTCTGATCCGGAGTGGTAATACCTGTTAGGGTCCCATCTATGATTTAAATAGAATAAATGAGTTTTAAAAATATGTTTTTAAAAAATTGAATACTCATCAAGAATGAATGAAACAATGCGTTTTCGGCATAAAATAACCCAACAATGGTTGTCATGCCGTAAAATCTAAACAACCAACCAACCTATAAGATTGAATGTGGACTAACATTGTGTATATCACATCTGAATGTGCATAACTTATACAAAGTGACGGGATAGCTAAATTCTAACTTCAGTATCGAATTTAGTGGCCCGGATTCAATTAAGAAGAGAAGAAATACATTTCAGACGGGAAATTCTTTTCTGTTTCTCAGTGTTATTAATATCATATTCATAGTTCTGTATTATTAGACTCACTAAGATATGCATCTCAAATATTTCAAACCGTAGGTCAGGCAGTTCATGAAACCTCATCTACTCTGTGTTAAGTAAAAGAGACGAACAGCATCGCATACTTGAATTAATTAAGAAGAACAATCTGCACAGTAATCCTCGACAGTGAAATGAAAATATGCCAGTGAATTTGGTCTTTATTGGATGCAATAAGAGATTCAATTCAGACCAAGAAATATTCACTCTTTTTGTGTTGTCATCTTTCCGTCTTCTAAAGACAGTAGCATAGTGTCCACTCTTCCTTTCTTTTATCTGCAATTGCGTGAGTGGCTGAACATACCAATTTTTGAATGGCAATCTCTGGTGCACTGACTGCAAAGTTGCTTTTGATACTAATCAGGTGGAGTCGCTTATCCGCCGAATTCTTATTTCTTATGAGTGTCGTCACCTCAGCTAAATAATGGACCATTCCGCTTTTTATTGTTGTTGGCATCCTTCCGTCTACTAAAGACGAGGGCGTAGTGTCCATTTTTAAAAATCTGCAACTGAGTGGCTGAATAGATCAATTTTTGAATGACAATCTCTGGAGCAGTGAATGCAAACAAACAGTGATGCTGTTGTCTCTCCTTCCTTTTGGCTTTCTTTTCCGTGGCGGCTTCTTTCCTCTCTTTCTCACTCCTTCTCGTTCCTTGTTTGACGAGGAATCGCCAGGTCTCACGATCAGAATTCAGAGCTTTCCTTCTCCTAGACTGGTTACCTAGCCATGGTTAAAGAGTCCGGTCTGCACTACTATTTACCCATAGCTGGTGGGAGAATTGGATTCATACCTTTCCCAAGGGTATTAGCGCTAAGTGAAAATGCAGTTACCGCGTCCAGGATTTGAACTCGTGGCGACGAGTCCATTTCCCATGACTTTAACCATTACCTCACACGCTTCCGTGCACCCTATAATCCGGTGCACCTTATGTATGAATCCTGGTTGTGCTTAGGCCTTGTGACCTCGAACCAATTTCTATGTTCACACTGCTGTAACGGAATCACTTGTGTGGTCTCTTCAAAATTCGGTCGAGAAAAAAAAACATTCAAGGGAGGCAACGCCACTAACTGCCAATGGATCGTCGATGCCTGGGCCAACGTATCGGTCTTCAACTATCGTCAAAACTTTCACGAAGGCCGAAATTACGACTGAACAGCCAAACAACAGCAATGAAACAGAGGATGACGAAAAGGGATTCAGGTTTGGTTGATGCAGTTAAACTCCGACATCGAAGATGAAGAATTTAACGGATTTGTAGAAGAGGAATGATTGAAAAAGTGAGCGTATTTTTCTGTTCTTTGTGTGTTACAAGTGAACAATATTGATAGTTATTTTTAGTGACTTGAATAAATCTGACTTATCCAACTGATTTGATCTGCTTTATGCGCCTGATACTGCGCTGCGCCTTATATATGAAAATAGATCCGTTTACTGATACTGCGTCTTATAATCTGGTACCCCTTATCGTCCGAAAAATACGGTATTCTGAATAAGTTGTTTTTTTTTTTTAATTTCAAACTCTGATCATTGCCTGTACATGAATATATATATATAGATAGATAGATAACTATATGAACAAATAAAAGGTTTAGCTTTTATTTATTAACATATAAACAATCTTTAGGACCGAGCGGTTTCATGCTAGTGTCTTCGTCAGGTAAACGAAATAGCTTTTAAAAATGAAAGAAATGGTACAAATGGTTAAATTTGTGCATTTTTTAAACTTTATTCGCGTGTTGCATGTTTACGTGTTTACGTGATGTCGAATGCGCCTTTTTGTTTATTACGTATGCGTATTTTTGTTTGTGTGTGTGCGTATTTTTGTTTGTGTGTGTGCATATGTTGTCATGCGCATGAAAATGCGTATAGACTGTGATGTTATGATCGTATCCTTGCGCGTGTGTGCGTATGCATATGCGTATGAATATATATATATATATATATATATATATATATATATATATATTTATAAAAGAAAAAGATCCGCAAAATGTATTATGTTCTCAGAATTTTTTAAAATTCTTTTTATCTTACCTACGCGACACGTGTTTCTGATCCTTTGTCTTCTTCGGGCATTGAGTTATTAATTTGGCAGAATATGTCCGATATTTGATAGGTTATGTGTGTTTCTGCAATTTTTCTATTATAATGCCCATTACAATAGAAAAATTGCAAAACACACACAATCTATCAAATATCGGACATATTCTGCCAAATTAATAACTCAATGCCCGAAGAAGACAACAGATCAGAAACACGTGTCGCGTATGTAAGATAAAAAGAATTTAAACATTTTTTTCTTCTGAGAACATAATACATTTTGCGGACCTTCTTTTTCATAAAATATTAAATTTTCTCCTGTAGGAACCAGAACAACATAGGGGCCGGGTTAGCTCAGTCGGTAGAGAGTGCGGCTAGAAACCACAAGGTTCCTAGTTGGATACCGGTCCCCGCTAACTTAGCGTATGAGTAGCACAGGGATCTGTGCGGTAAAGTAAGGAGCTGATGGTAGGTGTGGCGCTCAGATGCTAAAAACAATCTCCTTGGTCTAGCGCTATTGAAAAGGGGATAGACTCCCTCGCTGAATGGCTGATACCGACTTTAGGCCGCCCCGTCGACTTTACTTACTTTATATATACTAGCAAATATATGCACCCTCCGGGTGCAAGTATTTAAGTTTTGGTGTAATAAAATATTGTATTGAATTAAAAAGGATAACGGAACTAAATAAGAAGGCAGATAAAAAGATTTGAAACAGAGGGGGTATAATGGAAAAATTGAACAACTGAAACTTACACTTATCTCACTCCCGTGAAGGGAGGATCAAAGTGTAGTATCTGTTCCAGATTCTATGCTTTGAGACTTGCCTTCTGTACCCGGCCTCGGCTGGGGGTCCAGTGTGCTTCGGCCTCTGGACCGGTGAAGTGCAGTTAATGGCATCGATCTAGGGGGCCATCCCCCCAGATCCTTGCAATTTTTATATGCCCACGTAAAAACGAGACCTTGTGTCCAGCCCTCATAAGTGGGATGAGCAGGCAAATACCCTTATCTCACTCCCGTCTTTCATTGGTAAATTTTCCTAATTTAACTATTTAGTTAAAATAGGAAGTAAAGAATAAAAATACGGTTATTTTTTCTTGTTAATGGATTTCTTTTAAGATTTTATCTGAGATTTTAGATAATATTCATTAAGATAAAACCAAACAATTAGAAATCAATAATACTAAGCACATATTTATTAAAATCAGATTTTTAATATCAATATGCAAATTAGCCTTCCCATTCACACTGTAAACTGCTATTTTGTTGTATATATAAATACAATTGCATGTTATTCTTAAGTAGATATGGTCAACAGTATTAATAATGTAAAACAATTTTTATTAATAATTGAGGTTTAGATAAAAATAAAATCCTATAGAATGTGACGTGAGGGAATTGTTACTTGAATAGTAATATAGTTTCGGTTACAGACAGAAAAACACACAATCTCCATTATAATAAGATATATATATATATATATATATATATATATATATAGTAAGGAATGAGCGTCAGCTCAGTCTTCTTCTTCTTTCAAGACCCTTTTAAATGCAAAGCAGCTGTCGGGTGATACGGGTGTGCATTTTTTTTTTTTTAGATTTCAAAATCGTTTATTAAGATAGCTCCCGTTTTAAATTCTATTTCAATTGCATCCCCCAGGGCATCGTAGACAACTGCATGTTGAGCGAACGAAGATCAAGTGTAAGCGAGAGGGATTTCTTGACTCGATCAGAGAAGAGAGAGAGAGAGAGAGAGAGAGAGAGAGAGAGAGAGAGAGAGAGAGAGAGAGAGATGACGGCGCGACGGAGATTCGTGAGGGTGATACCTTTTCGCTAATTGCTGCTATTTATAAATAGATAAAAAAAAAACATTTTAATGCATTCATGTCAGGAATTGACGGAGATGGTGCCAGCGAAAAGAAAACTGTATCACTCTCAAATTACGAAAGGACAACATGGAGAGCCGTTAAATTAGCCCAACCTGGAGAGAGAGAGAGGATTGTAATTTTACTTATGTGCCCAATGTAAGTACAAATGATGCAAACCCATATCAGTGTGCGTGAGTCATTCAATATACAAGGGATGTCATGAAAGTATCGAGATTGAAGCTGTATTTACCAAGAAAGATTTAAACAATGAATAGAACGTTAATTTTTTTTCTCTGAATTAGAAGGTGTGTAAAAAAGTACAAAAAAGCTCGATACTCTTTGGCACACATTGTATATATATATATATATATATATATATATATATATATATATATATACATGGTTCCTAGTTCGATTCCGGTCCTCGCCAACTCAGCGTATGAGTAGCACAGGGGTCTGTGCGGTAAAGCAAGGAGCTGATGGTAGTGTGGAGCTCCACCTCAGATGCCAAAACAATCTCCTTGGTCTAGCGCTATTGAAAAAGGGATAGACTCCCTCGCTGATTGGCTGATACCGACTTTAGGCCGCCCGACGACGACTCTTCACTACATATATATATATATATATATATATATATATAGAGAGAGAGAGAGAGAGAGAGAGAGAGAGAGAGAGATACAAGATGTGCCAAAAAAGTATCGATATATATAAATATATACATATATTATCATAGAGGTACACGGTAATAACCTACTCGAGTTTCCCCATAAGGATCTTCAGGGTTAAATCCATTGGATTAATCAAGATATTGATTCATTGTAGTCGATTTCACGTGTGTATAAAAATACACACGTGAAATCGACTGCAATTAATCAATATCTTGATTAATCCAATGGATTTAACCCTGAAGATCCTTATGGGGAAACTCGAGTAGGTTATTACCGTGTACCTCTATGATAATAAATTTGCTCTGCTAACGTATTGAGCACTTTATATTTATTATATCGCTGTCTTATCATTGTGAAACTTGCATCAACTAACGATTGTGGCCAATTTCACCGGTAAGTCACTTTTTTCACAAATACCATAAAGAAATATATCCATCTATATATGTATATGTACACACACAGGATGTGTCAAAAAAGTAGTGATATATATATATATATATATATATATATATATATATATAATACTAATATTATTATTAGAGGAAAAACAAGGGGTCTAACATGGTTTCAATGAAATTTAAATGATTTCAGTTTGATTGAAACCATTGTAGACCCTTCATTTTTCCTATAATAATAATAATATTATTATTATTATCATTACTGATCTATGTCTTTAATATATTGAGCACTTTTGGATTATTTATTGATGACTCTGCGACGGAAAAGTTAAAGCGGCAATTGGATACTATATATATATATATATATATATATATATATATATATATATATATATATATATATATATATATATATATATATATATATATATATATATATATATATATATATACCCAAGTGAATGGATAGTTACTCTATCTATATGCGGAAAGTAAGCTCAAATGATGCAAATATATCTCAACGTATGAAACATTCAATATATATATATATATATATATATATATATATATATATTGGTTTGGAGGTTGATTTTGAAGACTATCACAATGCAGGTGTAAAGAAAAAATAATAATAAGGTAACAATGGTGTTGTGTGTTAATCTGTATTTTATTCTTCTTTATAAAAATAAAATACAAGTTAACACACAACACCATTATTACCTTATCATTTTTTTCTTTACACCTGCATCGTGATAGCCTTCAAAATCAATCTCCAAACCAATATATGCACAATGCTTCAAGCAAAATATAAAACTCTCTGATATATATATATATATATATATATATATATATAATATATATATATATATATATTGTTGGAGGTGAGTGGTGCAATGGTTATCGTCGTAGAAAATGGACATAGTGACACGAATTCAAATCCTAGACGAGACTGGATTTTCATTAAAAAATGTTTTAGGTCAATTCAAAATGCTCCTAGCTTGAACTAAGAAACTCATTCAATATTTTTAGACCTTTGGAGTAGATCTATATATATTCATATAATTACTGATGAAATAGCAGCAACCTATCGATCACTCCTACTCGAATGTTCACCAAATTTGCTTAATTTCCAGGGTTATTAATGTAATCACTCATGAATTACCGTCATAATTTCCTATGAGCCTGCTACATTCAACACATGTCGTGATGAGAAAAATATATTTATATAAAAATTATTCACGGCTCCTCAAGTTATAATTCATAAGAAATCAAAATAATTACTTCGAATGTAAGTCAATAGTCTTGAAGTTTACCAATTCGGAAGAAGAACAAAAAGATAAGTAGTGTAGTTTCTTAATTAAAATTTAATTGAAAGGCATATTATATTTTAAGTAGTGGAAATTCACACAGGGCGATATTTGTTAGTGCACTAAATAAATTTGATTGGTGTTTTGACATTTCGTAACTGGAACTTTGCCAAAAATCTCTGGTTTGTGGGTTAGTTATTGGGTTTAATGGCATGTCAATCCTTGAATGTTATTTAATGCTATTTAATGCTGATTTTATCTTATGTCTACGCTACCTTAATTTATATATATATATATATATATATATATATATATATATATATATAATATTTATATTTTTGCTTGAAGGCAATTACAATGCGCATATTGCATAAAATTCGATAATTATAGAAGATAATAATGACAAGTGAATTTCGCAAGGAATTACTCGGTGTGTAGAACATCACATGTGCGAAATTCACTTGTCATTATTATCTTCTATAATTATCGAATGTTATGCGATATGCGCATTGTAATTGCCTTCAAGCAAAAAATATAGATATTAATATATACTTTATTAAACAATGCTTCTAAAATAAACAAACATCCAAAAATCTTATATATATATATATATATATATATATATATATATATATAATATATATATATATATATATATATATATATATATGGGGGGTGGGTGTAGTATATTAAGAAAAATTGAAAAAACACAGGTTTAAATGAGTTAAGTGGTAAGTTTATTTGCCGACGCTGCAGTGTTTCGATTTATTAATTAGATCATCTTCAGGGCATTTGTTGGTATATGGAAGGTGATATTAATAGATCGAAACACTGCAGCGTCGGCCAATAAACTTACCACTTAACTCATTTAAACCTGTTTTTTTCAATTTTTCTTAATATACTACATACCGTCGGATTCACTCCCCTTTCTTTACACACACACACACACACACACACATATATATATATATATATATATATATATATATATATATATATATATATATTTATATATATATAAGGAAAAGGGGGTTGGAATGAATCCGACAGAATGAGTATAGTATATTTTGCTGGAGTATTGAACTCGTCTTCTTCAGCTTTTATTGAATTATTCGGATCATACAAGTGTTTTATAGAAGGGGTAAGTAGGTAGGTGAGTAAATTACTTCCCTTCTATAAAACACTTGTGTGATCCTGATAATTCAATAAATTTAGGATGTAGAATGAATTGGCTGAAATGTGGTCCCCCCCCACAAACTCCTTTTAGAAGCCCGTCGCAGACAACGATGACGTCACTCAACTTTTTTCAACTGTTGTGGACCCTCTAGTGGCTAGTTAGACCAATTCAGGATTTGCAGATGCAATCACACACATTGCAAGGGAAATTCCCATCTGCATTTGGTGGTTCATGATGACGAAGACGTCACCGCTCTGCAGCCCTGTTAATCGCGATATTGAGCCACACACACACACACACACACACACACACCACACACACAATGGGCTTGACAAATTGAAAAAAATCAATTTGTAAATTTAATATCCTATCACATTATTTCATCCAATATTTTCTTTTTTTTTTACAGAGTGTTTATTTTGTGTGCCACACTTTAACGACCTGCTTTCTCGTACTTTCCCTAAAAACATCGCGTCGTTTTGGGTGAATAACGCACATTATTTTTAGAAGGTCGTTCCCCAACAATGTAGTTCTTGCTGCCAATTTTTAAATCAACTGCTAAACATGCTCTACTAATTTGCATAATGAATGGGATTATTAATTATTTGTTTCACCCTCAAGTTGATAAAAATTTACAATATGTGACTGACTTGCTTCAGATAGATCTTGTTTTTTTAACTGATTCTCTAAAATGATATTCTAATATTAATTTTTAATATTTGGAAATTTCGACATTTACTTGAGGCAATTGGAAAAATAATTTCCGCTCAATTCCTATATGATTTTGACAATTAATAAAACATTGGATTAACATTTTTTTCTATCTTTTTTTTAATTGCTTTTTCGGATATTCCCTGTGCATATTCTCTTTTACAATTTATCCTAGGTATGGCGCTAAATAGTATCCGGTGGTGAGGTTCCAGTTCCTGAAATGTAATGAGAGTAGAGTAACTTTTCATTATCATTACTTCTAGGTCTGCTCTGTCGTGGAGTAATAGTGCCTGTTATCTATTTCAGGGTGGTCCTTGAGACGTAGTGGCCTACGTGCCGGACTGTGACGTCGTAGGAAGCGAGTTCGAACTCCGGTCGCTCTGTTACGTTCACCTTCCGAATACTACGATCGGAAAAATTATAAACCCTTTAATAGATATAGGTTAAACAGTGCCACAACTGTTCTTCTGCAAGGAACGCATTGGCATTAAATAACCTACGAATGTTGATATGCCGTTAAACAAACAAACCAAACCAACTATTTTATTTCTCGATACTTATCTTTTCGTAGAGAAAGAGCACATTATCAACTACCAATATATTTTTCCTTTCATTTGTTTTTTTGTTTTCATGTTGGTATTTATCCAACCCTTTTGAAACGGGTAGGATTAATGCAAGGTCGAAATTATGATGCCCCCAGCGAATATCTGACTCGCTATTCAGTAGTAATGGATATGCGAAACTAGCTTACTAAACATTGTAATGTTATATACTGATGTTTTCACGGTACCAAATCGATATAATGTTGTATACCCTTCTTCATTTCATTTACTTCTTTGGTCGTATTTTCTTCTGGTCGGCTTTGGTTCTATCTTCTATCATCTTAACTTGGTCTGGTCTTTAACATCTTGCATCTGGGTGTAGCGTCTGGTGTTGACTTGGGGATTCCGGTCTGGTCTTCTATGGGGATTTCTCGTTATCAGAAGCCCTGTGTCATTGTTAGTTTTTAGATAATAAACATAAGACTTCGATTTACTTTGATGTTCTTTATTTTATGTTCCCGAGTCCGACAAGAAATACCTTAAGAAGGCCGGAGGGCATATCGGCCGAAACGTTGTACAAATAACAATGAAGATGGGGACAATAGTCCGAATAACACAGATAACACTCAAAAGAGCAAGATTGACAGCCAACTCAACAACAGATCCCACAACCAGATTCCAGCCTCGAAAAAACCAACAAGGAAAATAAGATAAGTACATTATGATTTTTATTATCACTCCTTTCAAATCAGAGCTGCAACCCTACAGAATGTTTTAGATAAATTGCAAAGAGTAACGAGAGTGACACTTAGTTTAGAAGCAAATTGTATTCAGAATTTATTTAAGATAACACTTCTCTTTCCCTAAGCGAACAAAAGAAGGGCTGTTCATTCAATTCACCATATTTGCATATATATGAAGCGAAATGCATCCCGTGGGTCAGCTTTTTTATTTATTCTGTAGTCTTTTAAGAATGTCTAAATAAATACATGACATATACAAAGAGAAAATCGGCATAATTCTTGCCCATGGCCGAGACATTAGTGGCTACCAAGAGCAATACGCAGAGTTAACTGTGAACAAATTATCTTTAAATATGATAACACAATTAAAACATGTATTTTAATATATTTCTTCTTAAACAGCACTGAAGAGAGGCGAGTGATTTGGTAAAGGTAGGCGTTTTGGAATTCTACTTACAGCCAGAGAATAATTATTATTTTAATAATGCATCATATTTCCTACTGAACTTAATTAAATTATGTGTAATCTTCGGTTTGGTTTGGTTTGGATTTCTATCTTTAATAAAAAAAAAAGAAAAATTAAAAAGTATTCGGTACATGTTGGATTACTTTTGGTATCAATTAAACTAGCAAATACAAGTTAACCTGCCATTTTTGACGGGTACTACATTAGTTATTATTATCATCATTGTTTGTTATAGCTCTTAGTCTTAATATTTCTGAATCCATTTGTAAAGGTTCTAACTGTTGGAATTTTTTTGTGATATATATATTTACCGACCCCTCCGCACGAGCAGGATATGACACAAGGTCAATTTCTTAAGCGAAGTTTAACAGGCTTGAATTCATAGTTTTCCTTCTCCTAGACCGGTTGCCTAACCAAGGTTAAAGAGCCCAGTCTGCCCTACTATTTACCCATAGCTGGAGGGAGAGTAGAATTCATACCTTTCCCAAGGGTATTAGCGCTAAGTGAAATGCAATTACCACCTCCAGGATTTGAACTCGGGGCGACGAGTCCATTTCCTATGACTTTAACCATTACACCACGCGCTTTCTTTTTTTTGTGATATAAGGCGTGTGGTAGATACCTACTTCTAAATATAGGCTCGTTGACTACCACGAGACCAGGGAAGGCAACCTATTATCCAATCACTGGCAGTGCTGCTGCTGCTGTTGGTGTATTTATACTAGCCGATTCTAATCTTAGCTCATTGACACTTGGATCATCTAGGACGTCGGACCTTAAGGACACACTATCCCACAAGGACTTATTGGTTTACTTACTTGTTTACTTTTAGTTATTTTACAACTGGAACCAAGGATGACGGTTAGTTACCCAACACTAACATCGTTACATATCTGGACTGGGATACCTGCTAATAAATAGCGATGTCCCTATTCCTCCGAAAACATCCACTTTTTATTAGAAAAATCTTCCTTCCCATCTGTGATGGTTCTGTAGTTGAATGCTATTCCGAAACCTCAAGAGTTACTGCCCCTGAACTGGGCAGTGAGATATACACAATAAAACATGGCTACTGCATCCCTTCACACGTCGTTCTCGTGTTCCTCATTGTAATTCAGATAACTTATCATAGTGGCAGCTCTGGGATATATACCCTCAACGAAAACAATGAGAAAAACACAGAACAAGACTAACTAAAAAAAAGTTATGTCAACTTTTTTGACAAAAAAACCTTTTTGGACGAATTAAAAAGTTATGTCCTCTCGCCAAACGCAACCCGACACGAAGTTCTAAAAACAAAACAAAAATTTCCCTATTCTTCCGAAAACATCCACTTTTTATTAGAAAAATCTTCCTTCCCCTCCACCAAGTCTCAGAAAACCGGTAATTATCCATTTTACCGAAAGTAATTTCCAATCAAGCCCACCCATAGAAACCACTCATTGTTTTTAGCCCCCACAAATCCGGCAGCTTATGGGAATAAGTCTTGCGTCAGTAAAAATGGAGAGAGATCAAAACACAACTAGTTGGAAATACAGAGAGAGACTTTATTAACAAACCGTTACCAAGGACGCCAGAGTCCAGACGCCAAGAACTTGGGTTTATTTTCTGCGCATGCCCGGAAGGTTCTTCCTGTCCTAAGCCCTTTGGGAGATTATTATTTTTGTGTCTTTTTATTTATTTATTGTATTTAATTTGGTTTTACTTTTGTTTTTATTTTTTTTATTTTTATTAATCCCCACAAGCTTTTCGGGGCGAGGGAGTTAAAGACACTTTTTCGTCAACAGAATGCTTCTTGGTCGGCCATTATAAGACAACAGACGACCAACGGGTCTTCTCCCCCTCTCCTGCTTCATTTCCGGCACGAAAAAATATTCCCACCGTTCCTTCGAACAGGTTTGCTTCGAGTGTTTCCATATATGTTTCAAAGTCCGAGGTATTTTCAATTTGCCGGCCGTTAGCTTCGCTAAGAGCATTGCTGTCACCTGACATGCAATGGATTCACTCGCTGCAGGAGACGTGTCGAGGCTTTTTCGAGGCCCTGTGGTAAAAACTGAAACCGTACAAGGTATCGTTGCTAAAGAGGAGATACGGAGATCCTGATGGTGTTGTATAGCCGACTACTGGACTTCAATAGAAACACAGACACGTGTATATAAAAATATGACCCGTCTTTATTTTCTTCGGTGTGTGGGTGGTGCGGGGCGACGAGTGTTAACAATGAAAATGTCTAGGTAGGATGGTGTTTGATGACGGGAGGCGACGAGGTTACCTTCTCGGCTGCTAGCTGGGGACGGAATGCTTGACCTTCGAATCCGCTAGGCTTTATATACGATAAATATGCCCACGCATTTTTATCGTTTGATTTGATAACGGACATTTTTTTTATTATTTCTTTATCTTTCTCTCCACCTCCTCACCGGAAGAGGAGTCTTCCGTTTTCCTTTTTTCTTTTATATATTTCTTCATCTTCTCCCTGCTTCTTGACCGGAAGACCCCTCTTCCGTTCTCCCTTTTTTAAATATATATCTTTATCTTTCTCTTTTTGCCGGAAGATTTCTCTTTCGTTGCACGAAATGCAACAATGGTGATGAATATTTTGATTTTCTTTATACTTTGAAATAGCTGTCTGAAATCGGCTGTTTGTTGAGTTATTTAGGTGTGGCTGATTTCTGACGTGATATTTGGCGGGAAACAATATTGGAGTTATTTCTTGTCCTGGTCCGAATACGTGCGGAATTTAGCATTCGTTCATTTACCGAATTATCATCATAATCATATTAACTTACAATTCTATAGTATTGAAGCATTTATATGAGCAGTAATAAATTATCAACTTATATAAAACACAGTAGGTACATCAACATTATATATATATATATATATATATATATATATATATATATATATATATTAACCTGAGCGCTTGGTAAAATCTAGCTTCAAATCAGAAAGAATGCCGTAAGACATATTTCGCGAGACTAAAGGTCTTTGAAGAAAATAGACTGAAGCATCGAGATCAGCTCCGCCTAAGTTTAAAACAAAAACATCTGACTCCCACCTTAGAACATTTCATCGGTCAGTTTGGCTTCATAGCTCGCAGCAAGGCTGGGCTGCTATCACACGCAAGGAAACACAAAATGTCTTCTTGATAGCATGCACAACATGGGAAGAAACAAATCACTCACTGCTGACACTCATCTATCGTTCACGATAGGAGAGTCGACCATATATATATATATATATATATATATATATATATATAAAGTAAGTAAAGTCGTCGGGGGGTCCTAAAGTCGGTATTAGCC
>CM042157.1:26297258-26348359 GCA_023376005.1 Doryteuthis pealeii
CAAAGGTAAATCGAAGTCTTGTTGTTATTACTAAAAGCTAACAATGACACAAGGCTTCTGATAAGAAATGGTCCCCAGCAGAACCAGACACGGAATCCCCATACAAGAAGACCAGACGAGACCTGTAGAAGATATACCAGACCATTAGAAGATAGAAGAAGCAGATTCGGCCAGAAGAATAAAAGAGGTATATAACAATATAGCGGCTTCTTCAAACTCACGCTGCTAAATCGTGTATGTTAGTAGTAGAGTATAAAGATCACAACCAGACGTAGAGTAGGAGATCTGACTTTATTTCTCTCATCGGCTGTACGTGGTGGGTGGCGAGCGTGACAATGGGAACTACTACTGCTGGGATGGTGGAAGGTGGTGTCTCACCGCCCTTAGCCGTGGCGGTGCGTGACCGCGTCGGTCCGCCGTCTCTCTCCTGACTGTCCCTACTGACCGCTGACTGTTTAACCCTCTCGCTTTTGTATTGACGACACGCCTACGCATTTTTATCTTTCTCTTTGTCCCTTAGCCGGAAGTTCCATCTTCCAGGCGAGGACAATACAACAACGATGCTTAGGCCCCGAAGCCCTGCCTAAGCCCAGAGTTATCATCTGATGAAGGCTTTGTTGGTTGCAATGCTTCTGTGTAAATAGCACGAATTCTCTGAAGATTATTAGGTGTAATATTTTTATATTCATTCTTATTTAGTTTCGTTAGTCTTTCTAATTTAATTAAAAATTTTATAATATTAAAATTATTTGTTATTAGTTGATATTAAAACTTAAATAGTTGCACCCAGTGTTTGCATACTTTTGCTAGTGTGTATAATATGTATGCGTTAATAAATACACTATCGAATGATTTATTAACATTTTTCTATTTGAAAAAAGAAATTGTTTCACAACATTACATTTCGTTGTTATCAGTTTTGATTATAATGACAGTAGTTTATACTAACCTTTTCACCTGTGTTTTATTTTAATGTTAAAGTGTATCTCTATATATATTTCTCTGGAGAAGGTCAGATGAAATAATCAGCTTTTCAGAAGACTAAAACCGGTTTTTGTTGTCAGTTCAAAGCTTAGTAACTAGAGATACTTATATATATAGTTTTTATATCTACTCAAAAGCATTTATGTTCTCGAGGTTTCTTTCAAAATTGAATTACTGGGTTTGCCTTATATTCGGAAATTAGAATGCTTGTTTCTGCATATATATATATATATATATATATATATATATATATATATATATTATATATGTGTGTGTGTGTGTGTGTGTGTATATATATATATATATATATATATATATATATATATATGTATATATATATATATATATATATATTATATATATATATATATATATATATCATTTTCACTCCTTTTCAGTTTTTCACTTCAGCGTTAGCTGATGGTATTTCACTGGTGTCTGAGTGACAATAAGTCTCCTCAGGTCTCCAGGACTCTTCTGAGTATTCTAGTCGATTGCAGCAGTACAGTAGTCTGGATGGTCTCAATTCTTCCTTGATTTCTAGATCCTCCAGTCTTTTTTCTAAGTTTATTGATACCGTTCCAAGTGCACCAACTACAATTGGTATCACTTTCACTCTGATGTTCCACAGCTTTTTCAATTCTCTGGCAAGGTCCAGGTATTTATCAATCTTTTCATTATTATTATTATTATTATTATTATTATTATTATTATTATTATTATTAATATTATACTAAAGCTGAGTGAATCAATAATTATTTCCAAAAGGCCCTTTTTTTTTCAATTTAGTTTAAACATGAAATACATGCCAAAATATTCCTTAGTTCTGGAATTGTTCAATATCATTGATAGAGCACGTATATCTAAGTTTGAGTACGGGATTTTCAAACAAACTCAGTTTGATAATTGCATAAGCGAGAAACCGACAGTTACGAAGTGGCTTAGAAACGTCCATATATATATATATATATATATATATATATATATATATATATATATATATATATATGTGTGTGTGTGTGTGTGTGTGTGTGTGTCACTCAGTCTCTATTGAAAGACAACCAGTAAACAATTTTTGCAGTTCCAGCATATCAGAGTGTGAAAAGAAGGAAAACGAAAAGATAGACAAATACCTAGACCTTGCTAGAGTATTGATAGAATTGTGGAATATGAGGGTGAAAGTCATGTCAATACTAGTTGGTGCACTCGGAATGGTGCCCAAAAGTTTAGAAAAGAGACGAGAGGAAATGGAAATCAGAGGGAAAATTTAGACCATCCAGACAACAGCATTGTTAAAATCAGCTGGAATACTGAGGGGAGTCCTGGATACCTGCGGAGACTTGTTGTCATTCCAAACCCAGTGAAAGACCATCAGCTAACGCTGGTGTGATAAATCCATAATAATGATAATAATAATAATAATAATAATAATAATAATAATAATAATCTTATTATAATGGAGATTGTGTGTTTTTTTGTCTGTAACCGAAACTATATTACTACTCAAGTCACAATTCCCTTAGTTATTTACGTCACATTCTCCAGGATTCTATTTCTATTTAAACCTCAATTAATAATAAAACTGTTTGACATTATTAATACTGTTGGCCTCACCTAAATACTAATAACATGCAATTGTATTTATATATACAACAAAATACCAGTTTTCAGTGTAAACGTAAAGCTAAGTTGCATATTGATATTAAAAAAACTGATTTTAATAAATATGTGCTTGGTATTATTGATTTCTAATTGTTTGGTTTTATCTTCATGAATATGAGTAAAAATCTCTTCAATAAATCCTAAAAGAAATTCATTAACAAGAAGAAATAACTGTAGTTTTATTCTTTACTTCCTATTTTAACTAAATAGTTAAATTAGGAAAATTTAGCATTGATAAACGGAAGTGATGAAAGAGTAAGTTTCAGTTGTTCTATTTTCCGATTATACCCCCTCCATTTCAAATCTTTTTATCTGAATTTTTCTTCAGTTTCATTAGCCTTTCTGATTTAATCTAATATTTTATTACATTTAAACTTAAATACTGGCACCCGGAGGGTGCATATATTTGCTAGTAATAATAATAATACCAGACCTAGTGTTGATTAACAAAAAAAAAAAGAGAACGTGTCAACTGGTGGATTTTGCAGTTCCAGCATATCACAGGGTCAAACTAAAGAAAAATGAAAAGATGGATAAATACCTGGACCTTGCCAGAGAACTGAAAAAGCTATGGAATATGAGAGTGAAAGTGATAGCAATTGTACTTGGTGCATTTGGAACGGTCCCAATAAACTAGGAAAAAAGACTGGAGGATCAGGAAATCAGAGGAAGAATTGAAACCATCCAGACTACTGCACTGCTGCAATCGGCTAGAATACTCAGAAGAGTACTGGGTAACGAAGGAGACTTGTTATCCCTCAGCCTCCAGTGAAATACCATCAACTAACGCTTACTCAAAAGGAGTGAAAATAATAATAATAATAATAATAATAATAATAATAATAATAATAATAATAATGTAATTCTCTTAGACCATTACATCAATAAGGAGTGTTTATGATAAATATTCTACTGCTGCATAAGATAAGCCTCTTGTTTCTCACTGAAGTTTGAAAACAAGCGAGCTGGTTTTGCAAAGCCTGTTATTTAATGTCTTCTCAGAAAATATAAAAACGTAGCATTCTTAAAAGGATCCTTTTTTTTAAATATGTCTTTATTGTCTTTCATCATTCTTTGCTCTTCTTCATCTCAATGCACCATGGATTGTTTACTGTCTTCTAAATATTCAAAACACAAACAGACACACACACACACGCACACACACACACACACACACACATATATATATATATATATATATATATATATATGGGAGTAAATATGGAAATTAAATCCGACAATATAAAGAAAATTTGAAAAAACAAGTATTCCGAAATTGGGATGAATTTAATAATCGATGTTTAAAAATTTCGGTTACATTGAACCTTCATCAGGATGTCTCTTGGGGTGAAGAAAATGATGGATGTTTTTATATGTGACAGGAGATGAAAATCTTTTTAGTTATATAACTGTATTTGATCAGCTTTTTAATTTTGAAAGGCAAATAATCAGTCCATTAATACCTTTTCTCGTCTTTTGCATGTCTTCGAGTGGCGTCACGCGTCATGACACCTTCGCGTGAGTAGATCGCGACTTGCCTTTCAAAATTAAAACGCTGATCAAATACAGTTATATAACTAAAAAGATTTTCATCTCCTGTCACATATAAAAACATCCATCATTTTCTTCACCCCAAGAGACATCCTGATGAAGGTTCAATGTAACCGAAATGTTTTAAACATCGATTATTAAATTCATCCCAATTTCGGAATACTTGTTTTTTCAAATTTTCTTTATATATATATATATATATATATAATGGACTCTCCCGTCGATTTTCGACGTATGAGGGTTCATACACACAATGAACTCCCACACGGGGATTTGTTTATAGTGGTGAAGGCTTTTGTTGGACTATCCACACTTTTTGGCACAGTCGATAGGAAAGAATTGGTGCATCAAGGGTTGCCACAAACCCAATCAACGACCGACCTCAGGAATTTTGAATTCAGAGTTATCCCTCTCCTAGACTGGTTACCTACCCAAGGCTGAAGGGCCCAGTCTGCCCTACTATTCAACCCATAGCTGGAGGGAGAATAAATCGATTCGTATATATATATATATACATATTACATATATATAAGTATCGAGATGTTTTGTACTTTTTGATACACCTTGTCTTCTGAAAAAAATTAACGTTCCATTCATTGTTCATTTCTATCTTTGTAAATACAGCTTCAATTTCGATACTTTTATGACATACCTTATATATATATATATATATATATATATATATATATATAATATATATATAAACTTCCGCACGAGCAGGATATGACACAAGGTCAATTTCTTAAGCGGAGTTCAACAGGTTAGAATTTAGAGTTTTCCTTCTAATTTGGTTACCAAGATAAGGATAATGAGACCAATCTGTCCAACAATTTTGCTATAGTTGGAGGGACAATAGTTGGATGCATACCTTTCCAAATGGTATTAACGCTATGTGAAATGCAAACAGCATCGTGAAAAATTTGAGCACGGGTCGACGAGTCCATTTCCTACGACTCTAACCATTATACTACGCGCGTCTGTGACCTCATTTACGTTCTCGGTGAATTAAGTAGTCTTTAACTAGGACTGGCAAAATATAAACACCCTTTTTTTATTTATTTAAAAAAATAAAATGTTTAATGTTTAAAAAAATACTTGCTTAAAAAGCACTCTACTCTACTGAAGTATTTGTTTTGTTTTACGATAGTATGGACTTGGAAAATGTTTCAATAAATTCTGATTTAATTATGCAGACTCTTATCTTTATAGAAAAATATAAAAATCGTTCGAGTAAAATAAGATAAGGGTGGGGGTGATGAACTAGTAAAAAGAATTCCCCTGATATATTTCAGGAAAAAAAAACATAAATTAATTTAAAGGTGAAAACAATTTCGTGAAAATTTGACTCTTTTTTCATAGAATTTTAAAAACGAATTACTGTGACGTAAGTAGTGGCGTAGTTTCGGTTACAGACAAAAATAGACCGAATCTCCATTATTAATAGAAATAGAATAAAGATTAGCATAGATAATCCAAAATAAGATACTCAGCGTGAACTGACCTCATAAATTAATTTAAAGGTGAAAACAATTTCGTGAAAATTTGACTCTTTTTTCATAGAATTTTAAAACGAATTACTGTGACGTAAGCAGTGGCGTAGTTTCGGTTACAGACAAAAAGAGACTGGATCTCCATTATTAATAGACATAGAAGAAAGATTAGCATAGGTTGGTACTAGATCCAGAATAAGATACTCAGCGTGAACTGACCTCAATAACAATGGTCTTCTATCCCCGCTGGCTAACCATTATATCCAGCGAGGTACCTTAATGGTTAAGTCATTTAGCACAGAAGTCGGAAGCGCTTATTGTCTATTTAAAGTTCACGCCGTTTACTTTAGAGGTTAAATTGAATGTTGACCTTTAACGCAGTCATAAATCTCAACAATAGATGAAGATGTCAGTGAATAACTCGAAGAACAAATAGAAACATTTCTTAATTAGAAAGAAAAATACATATACGTGTTTCGTGAATAATCAGTAGGAAGTTGCTTGAGATCGGAGTGGTAGTACCTGTTAGGGTCCCATCCATGGGTTAAATAGAAAAATGTATTTATAAAAAAATGTCTATCCATTGAGAATTAATTTATTTCAAAACCTTATTTCAAAACTTTATCGGCATTAAATGACCCACTGAGGTTGATATGCCGTAAAACAAAACAAACCAAACCAAATATATATGTTAAAAACAATAATTTCTAGATATTTACCACGTACCCCAGGTGTGCGGGTTAGGCACAAGGCCCTATTAATGTGGGATCACCCATGAGCCGAGATCTGTTTGCAAGTTAAAGAAAAGTATTTCTACTATTATATTGATACAGATGAAGTTAATGATAAATCCAACATGAGAATTATTTCTGCCAATATATTGATACACATTGAGAAGAGAAAATGTCAAACCGGCATAATTGATTTAAAAAAAAGATCAGCCCCGGCATTAAATAACCCAACAAAGGTCGTCATGCCATAAAACCAACGAATCCGCCATCTTATGAGAGACGAGCCAAGAGTTTAATGATAATTTACATGTTGTATATCAATTTAAAATGTGGAGGTGGGTTATGTAATGGTTATAAGTAAGTTAAAAGATCGTCGGGGCGGCTTAATGTAGGTATGAGCCATACAGCGAGGGAGTCTACCCACTTTTCACTAGCGTTAGGCCAAGCAGATTGTTTGCGTTTTTTGGCGTCTGAGCTGGTGCGCCACACCTACCATCAACTCCTTACTTTACCGCACAGATCTCTGTACTACTCATACGCTGAGTTGGCGAGGGCCGGTTTCGAAATAGGAACCTTGTGGTTTCTAGCCGAACGCTCTATCAACTGAGCTAACCCGGCCACTGTAATGGCTATTAACTCGGTGACATGAGTTCAAAGCCTGGGTGAGGCTGTTTTCATTTCATATAACGCTGATAACATTGGGCAATTTAGGCATCGAAATATTCTCCCTCCAGCCGTGGGTAAATATTATTTTTTTCTTTTTCTTTTCCAAAGAGTATTTTTCAATGTACATATATATATATATATATATATATATATATATATGTGTGTGTGTGTGTGTGTGTGTGTGTGTATGTGTGAGAGAGATTATTTTAGCATCTGAAGTGGAGCGCCTCACCTACCATCAGCTCCTTACTTTACCGCACATATCCCTGTGCTACTCATATGCTGAGTTGGCGAGGGCCGGTTTCGAACAAGGAACCTTGTGGTTTCTAGCCGAACGCTCTACCGACTGAGCTAACCAGGCCACTGTAATGGTTATTGACTCGGTGACATGAGTTCAAAGCCTGGGTGAGGCTGTTTTCATTTCATGTGTGAACCACAAGGTTCCTTGTTCGAAATCGGCCCTCGCCAACTCAGCATATGAGTATCACAGGGATATGTGCGGTAAAGTAAGGAGCTGATGGTAGGTGAGGCGCTCCACTTCAGATGCTAAAATAATCTCTCTCACACATGAAATGAAAACAGCCTCATCCAGGCTTTGAACTCATGTCACCGAGTCAATAACCATTACAGTGGCCTGGTTAGCTCAGTCGGTAGAGCGTTCGGCTAGAAACCACAAGGTTCCTTGTTCGAAACCGGCCCTCGCCAACTCAGCATATGAGTAGCACAGGGATATGTGCTGATAACATTGGGCAACTTAGGCATCGAACTATTCTCCCTCCAGCCGGGGGTAAATATTATTTTTTTCTTTTTCCTTTTCCAAAGATTATTTTTCAATGTACACACACACATATATATATATATATATGTGTGTGTGTGTGTGTGCGCGCGTGTGTGTGTGTCTGTGTGTCTGTGGAGGAGATATATTAATATGTATTTTATTCCTTGTTTTTTAGCAATATTGATATGGATTAAATGTGCACGCACACTTTTACTTAAACAAATTAGGTATTCCCATTAAGTACTTGTTTATGAGACTGTTACATAATCTATGCGGTTGCATAAGATTATTGTCAATCCCTTGTATTTCTAAAGGGGTGGCCCTTTTCATATCACGTGCGGGACTTTCCATGGAATATTACAGAAAGCCCGCGAAATACGTGAAGTCACGTGAGACCTGGTTGGGTCTTCAGTTTCAGTTTGGACGTCAGGCAGAGAAGATGTACTGCCTGAACTGGAACTCACCAGCATACGCGCGCTATGTTTAGTTACATGAAATGTTTAGATAAGTAAATAAAAGCTTACGAAAATAACACGGTTTTGTGGTTGGTGAATGTCTTGGTAACAAGACTGATGAAGAAGAAGAAATGAGTTAAGTGCGACCGACCACCAAGACGAAGTCCAGACGCTAGAAAAACAGTAGAAGAATAGAAGTAAGAAAGAAAGGAAAGGGGTATGCAACAAGACACCTTGAAGGTAAAAACATTGACACGAATCTCCAAATATCCTCGCTCTCATCGATTCACACAAACAACCAACCCAATAAAGGGGACTCTTTTTTTTCTTCCTATTTTTAATTCGTTGCTGACATTCGTTAATAAAATTTCATCTTACCTTCGGAACAATATAAATCTCTTAATTTTCAACGTTATCAATCATCGTTAACCACTTACCTAAAAGAAAAAGAAAAGAAAGGAATATTGTATTATTTAGTCAAAAAACGTTATTCATTCATCAGTACGAAATAGTGTCAAAATGTTCAGCTTCAGCTCCTTTCATACGAAATGTTCAGCTTCAGCTCCTTTCATGCAAAATGTTCAGCTTCAGTTCTTTTCATGCAATTTTTATGGTGAAACAAACGACTGGTTAGTTGGTAGGATTTTATCGCATGTCAACATTTGTTGGGTTATTTTATGCCGAAAACATTTTATCTTATTCTTTCTTGTTGGGTATTAAACTATTTTTTCAAACACTTCTTTTTTGACATATTCTAATAGGTATTTTTAAAACTATTTAACTTATAGATGGGACCCTAAAAGATACTATCACACTGGGCAAGGGTGGACCTGGGAGTAATAGCGATAAAAGGATACTCCACATTAATTGCAAATATTTGCAGAATTGGAACTTCACAACTAAATGCAGTTTAACGTTTTCACTAGCACAAGGAGATTATTTTAGCATCTGAGGTGGAGCGCCACACCTAACATCAGCTCATTACTTTACCGCACAGATCCCTGGGATACTAATACGCTGTGTTGGTGAGGGCCAGTATCGAACTTGGAACCTTGTGGTTCTCTAGCCTAACGCTCTACCGACTGAACTAACGCGGCCCATTACAAAAGTAATACAACAATATCTCCGGATTATAATAACCCAATAGGTTTACATGCTGTAAAACCCAATCAACCAAAAATTCACTAACCTCTCGGGTGATGGGGGACTGTACCCTCATTCCCGACTCGTATGCCTATGATTTAGATCAATGGTTCTCAACCTTCTTTTTTACCTACCATCAGCTACCGTCAGCTCCCCCTTTTAATCCTACTTTACTCTGGTGGATCCACCATAGCCATTCGATATTTTAAAATCCCATCGTATCTTTATAGTTAATTACATTTTGCTTGCCTGTTTCCCCCAAAATTTTACATGGTCCGAGGGGGTCCATAGGGACCTCGGTTGAGAACCAGTGATTTAGATAGTCATTCAGTAGGTGGAAGAATACCATATCTTAATGACCCACAGATGGAAAATATGTTAAAATGTCTAATATATATTAAATGATGTGTATGTGAAACAGCATTTAAATATAGTTTGCTGATTTTTTTTTAACATTTTTTCTAACACCGAATATTTAATGTTTGAAAGTAAAAAACAAAAAACAAAAAATAAAATAAATGAAATAAATGAATAAATTACGACAACAACACAAAACATAAGGTTAAAATATCAGACAACATCAGCACGTGTAAAAACAACATTTATATTTGTAATTCTGTTGAAGACTCTTTTTTTTTTTTAAACCGTGGCTGCACCCTCAGACCAACAATATCATTTTGCTAATTTCTCATTCAGGACATTAAATCTTGACGCATTGAAACAGAGATATACTCAATTTACTGTTTAGTTTCAAAGAAAAATGAAGTGCTGAACGAATACAAACTTATATTCTAAGATTTATGAGAAACAGATGCCGTTACTTCAAGAATCGGACAAGATATTAAAGACCAATGTCAAAAAAAAAAAAAAAAATATATATATATATATATATATATATATATATATATATATATATATATATATATAAGACAAGCCTATTACTGTAGAAGCATTAAAAAAGCTAAGTCTGATACTTAGTTTCTGTACAGAATTTACACGTTCACTTAGAAGCAATCGGCTGGTCACGTCAAGCCCTAGCACCTATATGATTTTCCCAACCCTATTGCCCTTATGGCAAGTCCCAACCCCTTTTTATCATATGGGTGCTAGAAGGCGGTGGCTGCGGGTCTACATGTCCTGGGAATGACGTTAAATTCTATCTTATGGTGAGGTTCCAGTTTTGGAGGTTTGGGGAATGTGGAGCACCCCTTCATCACCATTGCTCCCTGGTCCACTCTGACCCGGAGTGGTAGTACCTGTTAGGGTCCCATCTATGGGTTAAATACAAAAATGTATTTATAAAAAAATTGTATTATCCATTAAGAATTGATTTATTTCAAACCTTTATCGGCATTAAATGACCCACTGAGGTTGATATGCCGTAAAACAAAACAAAACAAACAAATCACTTAGAAGCGATTTGGTTTGGTTTGGTTTGGTTTGTTTTACGGCATATCAACCTCAGTGGGTCATTTAATGCCGACAAAGTTTTGAAATAAATTCATTCTTAATAGATAATCAATTTTGTTTATAAATACATGTTTTTCTATTTAACCTATAAATGGGACATTAACAGGTGCTACCACTCCGGGTCAGAGTGGACCAGGGAGCAATGGTAATGAAGGTACTAAAAGTGGGTTGCGTAATGGTTATGGTCGTAGAAAAAGGACACGGCGAAACGAGTTCAACTCCAGGATGACCCTGTTAGTATTTTATATAGCACAGATATCCTTATGAAAGGAATGAATCCAACCATTTTCCCTCCAGCTATGGGTAAATATTTGTTCAGATTGGGCTCTTTGAACTTGATTTGTGTTGTGAGGGAGAATAATTCACTACAAGAAGTTGGACTCGTCCAACGAAAATCATAGATAACAAGATATTTACTACACGAGTGGATTAGTAGTTAACCATGCCGGCAACACATTAGCCGTTACTGCTATATAAAAACTGAGTTTATAGGAGATCGCTTGAGGCATAAAGTTTGATCCGGACTAGAGTATTTATCTAAAGATATATATCATTATCATCATCATGTCACGCAAGTAGCACGGATATCCATGACAATCTCTCGCCAACCTTCCCTATCATTCATTTCCCTGGGAGTTCTTCTGTGCAGCATCCAGCATCCTCACATAGTTGGTCAATGTAGGTCCTAGCTGGGTGGCCCAAATTAGCATGCCTAGGTGTTGGCTTCCATGTGTTAGCTTCCATGTATATATATATATATATGTGTGTGTGTAGTATATTAAGAAAAATGAAAAAACACAGGTTTAAATGGGTTAAGTGGTGAGTTTATTGGCCGACGCTGCAGTGTTTCGATCTATTAATTAGATTAATTAGACGACTACCACTCGCCTTTTCTCGTTATTCTGTAATAAATAATTTTTTATCACCTTCCATATACCAACAAATGTCCTGAAGATGATCTAATTAATAGATCGAAACACTGCAGCGTCGGCCAATAAACTCACCACTTAACCCATTTAAACCTGTGTTTTTCATTTTTCTTAATATACTACATACCGTCGGATTCACTTCCTTTCTTCACATTATATATATATATGTGTGTGTGAGTGTGTATCTATATATATATATATATATATATATATATATATAATATATATATGTGTGTGTGCGTGTGTGTGTGTGTGTGATAGGTCATTAGGCATTTTATACTGATACACACCTGTCAGTTGTTCATAAAAAAACTGTTTTGTCCCACCCAAATGTGTTATATAATATTTTATTCCCCATTGAATAATTATGATATTCTCTTCATGAAGTTTAGCATTAATTTCTATTTCTGAATTGCGAGAATAACCCAGGTTTGCGTCGAGTAATGCCTCGTGTTGCCATGACGGAATTTCATATTTTCCAGGTTAGTGACCAATATATATATATATTATATATATATATATATATATATATAATATATATTATAAATAAGTAATCCACAGACACGTGTTTCGAAGTATCACTTCTCATCAGTGTGGTTATACCTTAACAGCTACACCTGGCTGGGTTTGAGACCCGAATGAACATTCGTTCGCCAATCCTCTTACCCGTGCGGCCAGAGGCAGCTGTCAAATATAGGAGAATATTTAATCGCTACATTTCTAAGCGGAAATCAATTCACTAGAGGCCTCAAACATTTGTAAACAAAGCGAGGTTTAGCTACACCTCAGAACGGTGAATCTGCAATTAAATCCCTATTTAAAGTACTCGATCAAAGTGGGAGTATATATATAATAAATAAGTAATCCACAGACACGTGTTTCGAACTATAACTATTTTTGGTAGAGCTAAATTTGTACATAATTTTTAAAAGTACCATACCTTATTGATAATAAATAAATGAAGTAAAAAGAGAAGAGAGCGAAAGAAGATCGAAACTTAAGGGCCCTTTCGATCGGTGCTTTTTGAAAAGTAACAACCGGTGGATCGTTTAAACGTCAAATTGTATATATCGGGAGAAAGAGGGGGATAAGACCATGTAAATGTTGGAGCAACATGAAGGAAAGAGAGAGAGAAAAAAAACAAAGAGAAAAAATGTATTTATTTTACCTTCACGTTACCCATACTTCAGCTACCACATCCCCAGCAAAAATTATTGGGGAGTGTTTTAGATGTCTACACAAGGTCAGGCAGTGAGAAAAAGTGACAACCAGGAGGACATTTAAAATTACTGATTATCAATAAAGTATGATACTTTTTAATATTGTATATATTATATATATATATATATATATATATATATATATATATTATATATAGAGAAAAATGAGTAAAGAAAAGAAATGTAGATGGATTAAAGGAATTTAATCGATATCACATTAATCGATATCACTTACACATGTGTTTCGGTCAGTTTATCTGTGTCAAACTATTTCGCACACAGAGAAGATTCGATCTTCATCAGAGTGAAATTTTATTTTGAATATATATATTATATATATATATATATATATATATATATATATATATAAATTTTATTTTGAATGTATATATATATATATATATATATATATATCGTTATATATATATATATATATATATATATATATATATATTATATATATATATATATATATATATATATATCGTTATATACATATATATATATATATATATATCGTTATATATATATATATCGTTATATATATATAATATATATATATATATTATATATATATATATAGTTATGGTAGCGTTTACATGGAATCAACGGTGCTTACTAACTGGCAGTTTTTCGGCAATGGGATTTTCTTGTCGACGCTACTAAGGCCATATATATATTTATGCTTTGGGGTGTGTGTGGTGTAATGGCTAGAGTCGTAGGAAATGGACTCGTCGACCAGTGTTCAAATCCTGGACGAAGCTGTTTGCGTTTCGGATGGCACTAATACTCTTGGGAAATGTTTGAATCTATCTAGCTCCAACATTTTAAACTGTTACCTGTGTAGTGCAAGTGGCAATCTTAGCATCATCTAGCTAATGTATTACAATTTCTTCTTTTCGATTATTACTTGTTTCGATTCATAGTTAACTTCTTGGGGTCGTAACGCTTCAACAACCAAGACGAGTTGGAAGCTTCAGGGAAGGAGTTCTTTGCCTCAAAACAAAAAAGAACTGGCATCTTCGTGTGATATCAGAATTGGAAGAAAGGTGGCTTCACCAAGTTCCTTCAGATTATTTCTTGTTTGTTTGTTTTTTTTTTTTGTTTGTTTATTGATTTTAACGGCATATCAACCCGTCCAGGGTTATGTCATGCCTAACGATTAGAAAGTAATACATATCATGAATTTATATTTATACATTTTAGTAATTAGTTTTAACAATGTGTTAGCATTATTGGGGATTATGTTTTATCGTATTGATTTGCTTCATGTCTATATTCTATGGTATAATTTTATTTCCCTCAAAAAAGAGAGAATATCCCCCATGTTGTTTTCAAAAATATATTGTTTCACACTCTTGAAGAGTTTTTAAAGGGAGAAAACACCAGTTTTCTCTCCGTCGGAAGGAAACGATTTTGTAAACTTGGGTTAATAACTAAACATCATGTAAATATAATGTAATTGACAGTTGACATTGTAAACAGGGGTGTTTATATTTGAAAGGAAATTTAAAATATAAACATATGCGCTGATATGTGCAAATATCATCTACTTGATAGACGACATAGTAAACAGGGATGTTTATATTTAAAAGTAAATTCAAATATAAATATATTCTCTGGACATTTTGTTCAGTATGGCGACCCGAATAGCAAGTAAGGAGTAATCAGCACTGTATGCACACACACACACACACACACAGACACACACACACACACACACATATATATATATATATATTACTTAGTGCTAATACCCTTGGGAAAGGTATGAATCCTACTCTCCTATATATATATATATATATATATATATATATATATTATTATGGACTCTCACGTCAATTTTCGAAGCATGAGGGTTCACACACACAACGAACACCCACACAGTGTTGGCATTTCACATAGCGCTAATACCCTTGGGAAAGGTATGAATCCTACTCTCCCTCCAGATATGGGTAAATAGTAGGACAGACTGGGTTCTTTAACAATGACTAGGTAACCAGTCTAGGAGAAGGAAAACTCTATATTCAAACCTGTTGAACTTCGCTTAAGAAATTGACCTTGTGTCATATCCTGCTTTTGTGGAGGGTTGGTAAATATATATATATATATATTATATATATATATATAATATATAGAGAGAGAGAGAGAGAGAGAGAGAGAGAGAGAGAGAGATATGTAGTTTGGACATGAACTCAACGGCGCTTGATTCCCGAGGATTTCTCGCTTAGACGAGTAGGACGTAACACAGGGTCAATTTTTAAGTGGAGTCTAACGGGTTTGAATTCAGGTTTGCTTTTCAAAAAGACTAGTTACCATACACAAATAGTTCAGTCTATCCTACTAGTTACCCATAGCTGGCGAAAGAATTGTTAAATGCTCACCTTTTCTAAGAGTATCAGCGCAATGTAAAATGCAAATAGCATCATCAAGGATTTGAACTCGGGTCACCGTATCCATTTCCTACAAACGATCACGATTACACAAGAGCACTTCTTTTTATGTGGAGTCATAGAAAAGCTGGAAACTGCTGATATAGATAATTGGGTCAGGGCACCGAAGAATTGGAATGCGGAGATTAGGTTGGCATTGAAGATAGCAGAAATAACTAAGTCCCAGGCGTACTCAATAAAATGTATATTTGTGTCATAAAAAAAAGATAGAAAAAGAAGTATATATGTGTATATTTATAAGTGCTTTGCTGCAGGCAGTTTAGATATATTTAATTCTACTTGACGTAAACGTAGAAAAGGAAAAGGAACTAGGAATAAAGAGAGCAATTCCTTTTCGTTTGAATAAATGATTTTGTACTAAAGAACGTGAGCGAATTTACCGATATAGTTATCGATTGGAACTAATAGACTCAGTTCTAGAAATCACCATTCAATTTTATAGGTATGACTGAAATTTCCGTACGACAATACCTCGCCATTCCTTTCAACTCTTAAGAAATTGTGAGTTGTTGCTTATTTTAATTTATCTTTAAAAACAGAGTATAAACTTACATATAATTCTTTTCTATGAATTTATTAATTAGTACAATTAAATAAATCCCATTAAAAAGTGCACATCTATACATATATAAAGAGCAGTCGTGTGTATATGTATGTCCGGAGGAAACTTCGAAAAAAACAACAACAATTAACGACAAAGTAAATATATATACACATTAAATATCACCAGGGCTTGGTTTTTGAGCAAAAATAATAGAGATTTTATTTATATTTGTGAAGATAATTAAAAAATAAAATTTAAATATAACAACATGGATTTTTTTTCCATTTAATATTTTAGATAGTAGACATTAACATATCTTTTCAGTGTAACTGGATAAATGCAAGGTCTATTTTTTTACATAAGGATTTAAATGGGGCATTTAATTCAAATCACGATTGCTAGAAGGCGGTGACTGAGGGTCTTAGTGTCGAGGGCATGGCATTAAACTGAATCTAATGGTGAAGTTCCAATTCTGGAGCTCTTTGGAGTGTGAAGTATTCGTTCATTGTCATTACTCCTAGATCCATTCTGACCCGCAGAGATAGGACATGTTAGAGTCACATATGTGTTAAACTAAAGAAAATGTTTGGCATAAAATAATCCAACAGGGTTTGAGATGCCGTAAAACCCCGCAGAGCTAGGATCTGTTAGGGTCACAGATATGTTAAACTAAACAAAATAAGTTTTTAAAACTTTTGTTTAAAAAAATTGAGTTAAAAAAATTGAATACCCTTCAAAAATGAATAAAACAAAACGTGTTTGGCATAAAATAATCCAACAGGGTTTGAGATGCCGTAAAACCCCGCAGAGGTAGGGTCTGTTAGGGTCACAGATATGTTAAACTAGACAAAATGAGTTTTTAAAACTTGTGTTTAAGAAATTGAGTTTAAATTTTAAAAATTGAATACGCTTCAAAAATGAATAAAACAAAACGTGTTTGGCATAAAATAATCCAACAGGTTTTGAGATGCAGTAAAATCGCGCTGAGGTAGGATCTGTTAGGGTCATAGATATGTTAAACTAGACAAAATGAGTTTTTAAAACTTGTGTTTAAGAAATTGAGTTTAAATTTAAAAAATTGAATACCCTTCAAAAATGAATAAAACAAAACGTATTTGGCATAAAATAATCCAACAGGGTTTGAGATGCCGTAAAACCCCGCAGAGTTACGATCTGTTAGGATCACAGATATGTTAAACTAGACAAAATGAGTTTTTTAAAACTTGTGTTTAAGAAATTGAGTTAAATTTTTTAAAAATTGAATACCCTTCAAAAATGAATAAAACAAAACGTATTTGGCATAAAATAATCAAACAGGGTTTGAGATGCCGTAAAACCCCGCAGAGGTAGGATCTGTTAGGGTCACAGATATGTTAAACTAGACAAAATGAGTTTTTAAAACTTGTGTTTAAGTAATTGAGTTTAAATTTTAAAAAATTGAATACCCTTCAAAAATGAATAAAACAAAACGTGTTTGGCATGAAGTAATCCAACAGGGTTTGAGATGCTGTAAAAGCCCGCAGAGGTAGGATCTGTTAGGGTCACTGATATGTTAAACTAGAGAAAATGAGTTTTTAAAACTTGTGTTTAAGAAATTGAGTTTAAATTTAAAAAATTGAATACCCTTCAAAAATGAATAAAACAAAACGTGTTTGGCATGAAGTAATCCAACAGGGGTTGAGATGCCGTAAAACCCGGCAGTGGTAGGATCTGTTAGGGTCACAGATATGTTAAACTAGACAAAATGAGTTTTTAAAACTTGTGTTTAAAAAAATTGAGTCTAATTTTTTTTTAAATTGAATACCCTTCAAGAATGAATAAAACAACACATGTTTGTCATGAAATAATCCAACAGGGTTTGAGATGCCGTAAAACCCCGCAGAGGTAGGATCTGTTAGGATCACAGATATGTTAAACTAGACAAAATGAGTTTTTAAAACTTGTGTTTAAAAAAATTGAGTCTAATTTTTTTTTAAATTGAATACCCTTCAAGAATGAATAAAACAACACATGTTTGTCATGAAATAATCCAACAGGGTTTGAGATGCCGTAAAATCCCGCAGAGGTAGGATCTGTTAGGGTCACATATATGTTAAACTAGACAAAATGAGTTTTTAAAACTTGTGTTTAAGAAATTTAATTTTTTTTTAAATTGAATACCCGTCAAAAATGAATAAAAGAAAACCTGTTTGGGGGTGACACGCAAAAAAAATCCAACCAACCAACCAACGTGACAGCTGTCCTAATGTGTGACCAGGACAGGTGATGTCAACTGGAAGATTAATCAGATAACCAGATCTCAAATCGAAGACGGCACATGTAGATGAAGATTGCATATTCAAGAAGAAAGACATCGATCAAACAATCGATTTGTCTGTTTCATAACCTGAAAGGATATTCAATAATACCTTTTTTTTATTTATATTATTACTGAAACTTTGGGAAATTCGATATCCGATTGCAGGATTCATGTTTTATGTCAATGAGATAAATATGTCTTGTCGTAATATATCAAGCTTGGTGAATATCTCATCGGTCTGAATTGAAGACACCAGCTCAATAATTGAATATATATATATATATATATATATATATATATATATATATATATATATATATATATACGTTACGGTCCTCGCCTGTAAGCTTGACAGTCAGGGTTCGAATCACGCACAGAGCGGTCTTCATATCTATAGCTCTGCTGATGAGGCCTAATAGGCCGAAATGTACATACAGAGATTGATTTTTCTCGATTTGTTTAGCCTTGCATTTGAATAGGTATGCCCGCGTAATTAATTAATTATTAATTAATTAACTTTCAAAATTAGGTACGACTTCAATTAAGCACATATTCTCCCCAAAATTGTCGGCTAAATAAAAAAGCCATATCAAAACACATCGTTTGTGTATTTACTTCTCATATATATATATATATATATATATATATATATATGAGGAGAAAATATTTTCAAAAATATAACAAACACAGAATGTTACGATCAGGGGAAACGATTTTATGTGTCAATACTTAAGTATTTCGGTATTAAACCATCATCAGGACACTGTTAAGGAATGTTTTTGTGAGGGACAAAATGAAAAATGTTAAGTGTATAGTGAATGTGTGAATATAATGTTATTAACCGTTAATTTCTATATGTGCGTTTGTTTACGAAAGCTGATGACGTGATCATTGCATGTGAAAAAATGGAAAATGAAGATCATAGGATGACGCATGCAGAACGTAAATAGGCGAAGAACGAAATGCTAACACACACACACACACATATATATATATATATATATATATATATATATATATATATATATAAGTAATCGATTAACAAAATATCTTGATATATATATATTATATATATATATATATATATATATATTTGTTAGCATTTCATTCTCCGCCTATTCACGTTCTGCATGCGTCTATCGATTACCTTATATATATATATATATATATATATATATATATATATATATATATATATAAGGTAATCGATGAACAAAATGTCTTGCTCATCCCAAAATACAGAGGCCAAAACCTTGCCTGCTGATATTTGCGTCTTTGGTTACTTTGGGCGGCTTTCACCTGCTGCTGTCCACTCAGCTGATTGCTGATTTGACTCCGGAGTGAAGTGGTGGATACATATTTCATCCATTGTCACATATTTACGCAAAAACACCTTGTTGTTGGGTGGAAGCAGTTGCAAAAACGCTCTGAATCGTCGTCGCGTTATTGTTTTTGAACGACTATGAGCAAATGTGGCACCCACATTGAACACAGCTTACTCGTTGATAAATGTTCCTGCAGAATGGTGAATACACTGCCTTCTGATATCTTCAATTCCTCTACTATCTCACACAACTTCAATTTACGATCGGCCAAAACGAGTTTGTGGAGTTTGTTGGTGTTTTCCGGGACAACTGCCGAATTTGGGTGACCTGAGCGTTCAGCATCATTTGTGACTGTACAACCGCGTTGTTTCTGACGGAGCAGACTTAACACTTATCAAGCCATTGCTTTGCTTGAACTGTATTTATTCCCATCAGAAAGCAATGCTTTATCAACACACGAAATTCAGATTTTTCCATTGTTTTGAAAATTTGCAACAGTAGCTTCACTTAAATAACAGTAATTTGTAAACTAATAATCGGATTGGGCTCAGATTTTGACACGTGCCATTTAAAGGTTGGTACTTCATAACAATCGTATATATTTTTTTTATTAGTGGCGCCATCTATATGTCAGGTCCGGGACTTATTGAGTGATGTGTTAGCAAGTGTTTCGAAGCATTTAAATTCTATATCACAGAGATTTAATTTTTTTTAAATTTCTCCAAATATTTCCAACATGATTCCTAGAAAATTTAATTAGAATCAAATAACACTAATTAATGAAAATCCAATAACCTATTTTTTATTTTATTTTTTTATTTTTCCTGGACAGAAATTGATATTTCCCAACTGCTTATACATAAAATCAAAAACGTAAAAGTAAATGCGAAAAACCTTTTTTTTTCGTCTGCAAACTCTGTTTTAGTCACCTGAATAATTACATTTTAAAATTTACCTATTTTCCTGAACTCTCCAGGTAAGGGAAAACAAAACTCGAAAAACAAAAACTAGCATCTTCTAAACATTTATGTTTATTTTTGAATGAATTAAGTTTAAATACATATACATTTTTTTCTTCATATATTGTTTTATTCCGATTTATGCTGCTAAGGAAATGTTTTATATAGAAAGTAGCTTAATTTCTTCATTTAATTATCCAGGTCAAAAGTTGAAGGGAATAATGGTTATTTTCTATTCATCTATACAAATATAAAGGGCAGTTGTGTGTATGTATGTCTGAGGGTCATCTATACATATTTAAAAGGGGAGTTGTGTGTATGTATGTCCGGGGGTTATCTATACATATATAAAGGGCAGTTGTGTTTATGTGTATGTCCGAAGCAAACTTCGAAAATAAAACAATTAACGTAAAATTAAATATATATACACATTGAATATCACCAGGGCTTGGTTTCTGAGCAAAAATAAAAGATTTGATTTATATTCGTGATGATAATTAAAAAATAAAATTTAAATGATAAGAGCATGGATTTATTTTTTCATTTAATATTTTAGATAGCAGACATTAACATTTTTTTTCAGAGTAGCTGGATAAATGCAAGGTCTATTTTTTTATATTGGGATTTAAATGGGGCATTCCACGAGGATTCAACTGGCGATTCAGTAATAATGGATCTGCGGGACTAACTTTAAAAAGCCTACCCAGGCGACCAGCATTTTCGGAGGCATTTTGCCTAAGCTTGAACTTATGCATCATTAGAAGGCGAAGGTCATTTTTAGGCATGTTCATCTTTGAAGGTTCCTATTTTTCAAAAATAGTTTCTATCTGAGAATAAATTATATTTTATTTTTGAGCACACATTAATTATTATATATGCAAAAATTTACCTGAAATAAACAACAAATTTTATGTTAAAATGACATTTCAAAACCGATCACTTTAATCGACCATTATTTTTGTAACAACCTAATATATATATATATATATATATATATATATATATATATATATATATATATATATATATATATATATATATATATATATGAGTATGAAAATGTGGAATGAAAACATCACACAATGCTGTTAAAGAGAAACAATTTATAATATAATCTTTTTCTCTTTAACAGCATTGTGTGATGTTTTCATTCCACCTTTTCATACTCATATTGTCGGATTCATTTCCTTTCTTTTAACTTATATATATATATATATATATATATATATATATAAGATTTTTGGATGTTTGTTTATTTAGAAACGTTGCTGAATAAAGTATATATTAAATTTTTACTTGAAGGCACTTACAACGCATGTATCGCATAAAATTCGATACTTTTTCTTATAGAAAATGAACTTGACAAGTGTAATCCCAGCAAAGGATGGCTCGATGTGTAGAATACCGTACAGACTGTTTCGACTCATGAGACTTAATAAAGTCGAAACAGTCTGTACGGTATTCTACACATCGAGCCATCCTTTGCTGGGATTACACTTGTCAAGTTCATTTTCTATAAGAAAAAGTATCGAATTTTATGCGATACATGCATTGTAAGTGCCTTCAAGTAAAAATTTAATATATATATATATATATATATATTATATATATATATATATAGATAGATAGATAGATAGATAGATAGATAAAGATATATATATATATATATGTATATATATATATATATATATATATATATATATATATATAGAGAGAGAGAGAGAGAGAGAGAGAGAGTTTCTGTTTGTACGAGGCTCCCTACATTAAAAATAACTTGTATTTATCAAGCCTGGTATGAAGCAAAAAAACAACAAAAAAAAAACAAAACAAACAAACAAAAAAAACCGTAATAAAAGGTAATACAAGATGCTTATTGGGCGCAAGACATTTGAAAAATATATCAGTCACCCCCTTTCCAATCATGATACACCCCCCCCCCACCAACTTTCAATAATGTATAATTTTATAAGACCTCAAACACGTGTCCTTCCTTACAGCTATGTATTTATCAACCCCTCCACACGGGCCGGATGTGACAAAGTACATTTCTAAGCTGAGGTTAACAGTTATAAAACGAGGGGTCGGTTTGTGGGAGAGAGACGTGGGAATTAGTGCTGTCAACACAACATGATGAGGATGACCACTAGTCACAATAATAAGACTGCCATTCTGACAATTCCTTTTCTAAGAACACTTTGTTTTGTTCTGAATTTGACAGGAAATGTCTCTTGCGTGACACAAAGAAAAATAAGGAGGTAGAGTAATGTAGTCTCCAACCCCTGTTGATCCAAGACAGGTTGATGACAATAAAGATGCTGGGAATGTAGCCCTGTTTATTTCATATGGGAAAAAAAGCATCTCAGTATGTAACTCTTTGTCTACATAAAGCTGTTCACAGCGGCTCTACCACCACTGCATTGCTACCGTAAGCCGCTGGCACCGGCTCTCGCATGCGTCACTTGTCTGCGCGAAAAAAACTTTATTTGAATAGAATGACTATATATATATATATATATATATATATATATATATATATTGTTGTAATGGAGTATTCTACGCAGTCTCTCACCCATGTTGTCTAACTATATATATGTATAGTGAGCACAGCATTATACTGGGCTGGCTTCGAGGATTACATATATATACAACGGTGTGATAAAAAAAACTTTTTAAAAAAGTCAGGCCTGTTTTGTTTTGACCAACCCGTATATGGAGGCGCGTGGGCCAGGGGTTAGAGTCGTGGAAAATTGACTCGTCGATTCGAGTTCAATTCCTAGACGAAGCTGTTGGCATTTCACATAGCGCTAATACCCTTGGAAAAGGTACGATATATTCTCCCTCCAGCTATGGGTTAAATAGTAGGACAGACTGGGCCCTTCAGTCTTGGGTAGGTAACCAGTATAGCAGAGGGATAACTCTGAATTCAAAATTCCTGAGGTCGGTCGTTGATTGGGTTTGTGGCAACCCTTGATGCACCAATTCTTTCCTATCGACTGTGCCAAAAAGTGTGGATGGTCCAACACAAGCCTTCACCACTATAAAAAAATCACTGTGTGGATGTTCATTGTATGAACACTCATAAGTTGATCGATGGGAGAGTCCATCATAATATATATATATATATATATATATATATATATATATATATATATATATATATATATATATATATATATGGGCATACGATTAAATATATCCATCCCAACTTAACCCTAAAATATAAATTATGCCCCCACATTAACCGTCCAAGTAAAATAATGGATATTTATATATACATGTGTATGTGGGTGCATGTATATATGGATGTGAATGTGTATAATTTGATATATCCACTCTGAATCATACGTATGTATATATATATATATATATATATATATATATATATATATATATATGTGTGTGTGTGTGTGTGTGTGTATAACAATGTGTCTTGTGCTATCTGTAACAAAGTCTGTAAGCCAGCTTCTGGTCTTAAGAGATATATGGTGGTGCATAAGTATAACATTTCACCATCTGATCCATCTGATATAACGAGACGGACGTCCTTCCCATGTCATATTTGCATCAAACCTTGTGGATCTGCAGCGGGTTCGATGAGTCATTTGAGGGCTCATGAGAGGAAAGGTTATGGTGGTGGGGTTATAGGATTGTAAGGGACGGCAGTGATCTGTAAAGATTATGCTATTGCTATGTGTATGAGCATGTGTGTGTGAGTGTGTGTGTTTGTGTTCGTGTGTGAATCTAGGGATCACGGCCAAACACAAATTCCGGTGGCCCCACGTCGTTTGTTGTTGAACGAGAATGAAACAAACAAGCACAAGTCGTAAAATTACCTGAGATATCGCAATATAAAACAGTAGCCGGGTAGAATCAAACATTGTTAAGAGACATTAACGTCATCTGTGTTTTAGAATCGAAATATTTATTGGTAAGTCGGAGATAAACATGAAAACAATCTGGTCAAAACTTGAATCAAATGCTTCGCTTCTTTGTCTCCTTTTTGTATTGTTAGTTGTGCATATTATAACAATTGACGTTTATTTAAGCAAATCAAGAAGAAGGTGCCGTTTTATTGGTTCCTTTTGTAGATTTAACCTGCAATCAATGGCTTTCGAGATATAGAGTCTGCTGTTAAATCCTTTGACAATAACACGTATAATTTGGGTGGCTTTTTTTTTTCAGAGACATTTTTCTCTTGGTGTACCGATACCACTTATTCCTTTAACTCTCCTCTCTCTTCCCCCCCCTCTCTCTCTCTCTCTCTCTCTCTCTCTCTCTCTCTCTCTATGTCTCTATGTCTCTCTCTCGTACACTCTCTTTCCTCCCATTCCTATTGGCCATCACTAGGATGTGACACAATGTCAAATTGTAAGGTTTGGATTCAGAGTTGTCCTTCCGCTGGACTGGTTGTCTAGCCAATGCTAAAGAGCTCAGTCTGTCCTACCCATAGCTGGATGAAAATCGTTCGATACATACCTTTCCCAAGTGTATTAGCGCTGTGTGAAATACAAATAGCCTATTACTTTTATCGATTCACATAAATTTGAGGATACATCTAACATGAAAACTATTTCTATCAACTTATTAATACCCATGAAGTTAATAAAAATTATTTATACCAATAAACCAAAACTAATAAAGTTAATGAAAAACCTAACATAAAATTATTTCTACCAGTTTATTATACATGAAGTTTTCAACATTGTATAATCTATCATGGATATTATTCTTTTTACTTAGCTGGTTTGTGTGTTGTTATTACCTCCCCTTTGTGTAAATCTTTGACGTTTTGAGAGTATATAAACTCCAAGTTAATTGTAAAAGTATTCTAAGTAGAATGTGAGTCTTTTTCATTTCGGACCCTGGTTGCCTTTTACAGGCACCAGATCAAAATTAAAATTCTGTCCGAAAGGAGGAGACTCTCTCCATTGGAGTTTAGCGAAATGTGGATGAGGTTAGCACGAATGTGTCGCATGGATGGCGCTGACATCACGTTCATGCTTGAGATTGCTGGTACCTAAAGAACATTGGGTAACCGGAAGTCCATTGTCGACCCCTCCCAGGTAAGGTAGGCTAGAATTTTTTTACCTTTTTGTTCATTCTGATTAACTTAGCTAGAGAATGTAAGGTCAATGGTCCCTTTTTATTTTTTTAGCCCCCATGATTTTTCTTTTTTTTTATTTCCCCGACCCCACCCCCATTAGATGACAGAAATTCAAGTTCTCCAGCTGCGTGAGGAGACGTTTTTCTATTTTTAAATGTCATTATTATTTTTTTCGTTTTTTCCTCTATGCATTTTTCGAACCGGTGAACTAGCTTTTCTGCCATAAATATTAAATGAGGGGAGCCCATACTAAGAATCATTTTATTTTTACAAAAATGTTTAATTTTTTGTTCATTCATTTATATCATTGGGGTTTTTAATTTTACATATGTATCATCATTCCCCCCTCCCTCATGAATATGTAAATATGGGTTAGGTGTAGGATTTTCATTGAGTGAATTAGAAGTTTTGGTGACTGTTGTAAAACGAATTGGGTCACGAATGAGAATAGTTAAGTTAAAAAGATAAGATAGTGATGACCAGCCTCTTACCCCCTTCCACTTTTAGGCCTTATGCTGCATTTATGCGTTTAAGCATAATACATACTCTAAGTAGAATGTGTTCGTGTGCTTTCAATTATTATTACAACCTGCTGGTACAATGAGTCTCAGAATTATTTTCATATATAATGAGTGAAATTTTAATGATTGCATACAGTCAGGGTTTTTGTCAAACTTTCAATTTTGGAGAAAAAAAAAACTTACGTAAACGAAGCTGCACACACAGAACAGGCTTTGCTAAATAAAATGATATAAAGAGTTCTTCTATTTCTTGTATGCAATACAACAGCAGGTATTTAAAAAGGTATTTTTTAAATCCAAAGTGATGTTATTTATATAAATTAATACTATATATGTGTATATATGATATATTAAAATGAAAATGTTGAATAATCTTGGGTAAACTTTAAAAAAAAACCTTGATATCCCTGCAAAGTTTTATCAAAATTGTTCCAAAAATAAAGAAATGGTGAAGGAATTACTAGATTTTTGGTTTTTAATTGGTCCGTGATTTGACATATTTTTAACAAAATCAGACACACGTAAAATGTTCGACTAAACTGGCAATTTTCACATCTTTTACGATTTTGTGTTGAATTATTTTCATTGTTTTATCATAATTATTTATATTTGTGTTGTATTTTTATTTTTAGATTTTGCTCTGGCCATTTTTCCAACAAAGGTTGATTTGACAACAAAATAACCAACCAACAACCAACCAACCAGTGAGATATATTTCGAATATGCTTCACCCTCCTCTTGGAAATGTGATAGAATAATCCCACCATTCGAGATCTTATTGGACGCAAGTAAATACGGTAAATAATATGATAAAATGTGAGTTATATACGATGTCAATGAACTTTCGGAAGATGGGGAAATAAAGAAAGGAAATAAAATATTCAGTCCCTCCCATTTTATTCTGTCGGAATGATATCTTTTGTAAAGGCACTGGCCGAACCTATAGACTACTTCAACAAAATAAAAGCTAAAAAAAAAAAAAAAGAAAGAAAGAAAAAAAATGAATTGAAGTTAACCAAACGAGCCACCATACCCAAATGAAAGCAGACCCTCCTCGATTCAACCGCCTTTTTATTTATTTATTTATTTTTTTTTTTTTCAAAGATTCGCTGACTGGTGTCAACCAACTAATCTGATTAAGACACGAAGCGGACAACGCTCCATTGATTCATGTGTGTATTTTTCGATATGTTCCTTTTCGATGAAAAGCACCAAATTTTTCAACAAAGCCGACACTCCCCGACGTATATCGCAACTTCAATTCTACTCGCTGCACCTGACAGTGTATTTACAGAAAAATAAAATAAATAAATAAATAAATAGAATAACATGAATAAAACAACAACAAAAACAAACAAACGAAAAAAAACAACAAAAACAACAAAACAAGAACAAAAAAGAAAAGATCCCTTAAAAAATATAATAATAATAATAATAATAATAAGTTTACCGTTAAGTTACGTTGAAAGCACTGGTTCCCGTAGGTCATCAATGTTAAATAGCGATTATTCTTTGTTTTGTTTTGTTTTACGGCATATCAACCTCAGTAGGTCATTTAATGCCGATAAAGTTTTGAAATAAATCAATTCTTAATGGATAATACATTTTTTTATAAATACATTTTTCTATTTAACCCATAGATGGGACCCTAACAGATACTACCACTCCGGGTCAGAGTGGACCAGGGAACAATGGTGATGAAGGGGTGCTCCACATTCCCCAAACCCCCAAAACTGGAACCTCACCATCAGATAGAGTTTAACGTCATTCCCAGGACATGTAGACCCTCGGTCACCGCCTTCTAGCACCCATATGATAAAAAGGGGTTGGGGCTTGCCATAAGGGCAATAAGGTTAGGAAAATCATATAGGTGCTAGGGTTTGACGTGACCAGCCGATTGATCGGAGGGGGCCTATCCGACCGCCCGTCTAGCACAAGATAGGGCCAAAGTGGAGTATTGCAAGTCATGAACTGCTCTATCCTTAAGCATCACGGGTCGCCACCCACGGCCAACAGGTGGCCCCATTGGGGGAGTCTTACCCCTCTGCAGAGTTGCAGTCGGTGCATTCTAACACCCCAGCCGACAGGGCGGAAAATAGCGATGAGTATGTTCGATATTTAGCTTAGATGGGTGACTATTTAAGCAACAGCGGGAACTGTTAGAAACACGAATATCAAAATGGCGCTCCACTTTACACGCAAAACAATCTTCCCAGTCTAGTGCTATTTTAAAGAGGAACAGACTCCCTAGTTGTTCGGCGATAACTGACGATAGACTATTCCGCCTACTTAACTAATGCCGAATCAAGTCATTTTGATATCAAGTTTGTTACAGCAGGTAATGCTGTTGCTTAAATAGCCACTCATTTAAGGACCGAACAGGCTCATTGCTGCTTAACTTTGGTGAGCTATGGGTAAAGAGTGAGGCACTTAGTGAGAATCAATCTCACAACACCTCCAACCGTTGCACCACTACAAAGTGCTGTGCTAAAATTTGCTACTATGAGAATTAGCGGTGTGTTGACTCGTAGCTAACACCCGTACACTTATAACGCAATAGGTTTTTTTAAAATAGGTTAATCTAACAGGGAATATTCGGTAGGGAAAAAGACAAGTCAATTAATGCGATATATATATATATATATATATATATATATATATATATATAATATATATATTATATATATATATATATAATTTAATATACCAAGCGTGTTGGTAGATCCTTGCGAAGAGAAAAAAACCCGGCAGAGAGTTTGATTGTAAAAATATACTACCAAACATCAACCAGGAAGAAAAAAAATTTTTGAAAAAAAGAAAAGACCAAGATATTCGTACCAACAAAAAATAATCTATTGGTATAGTATTTGGCCAAAAGAAAAAACAATTTATATGTATATATATGTATATAAGATACATATATATTCATATAACCGCTAGGAGAAGCTAATTTGTAAAAAGTGCTCGATACCTAAGTAGAGCCAAGTAATAAAGATAATCTACTGAGTCAGACGAACCTACTATTAGTTTCGCATAAAGCTCTTCAGGGCTAAAATCTGACTCAGATTTTAGCCCTGAAGAGCTTTATGCGAAACTAATAGTAGGTTCGTCTGACTGAGTAGATTATCTTTATATATATATATATATATATATATATATATATATAAAGTGTATTTTGGCAGCATTTTTTCTTTTATACAAGTTTTGTTGAACTGTACAGACAATTCTTGTGGGACAAGTTTTTGGTGGACCCTTTCTAATTTTCGGGCCATCTTTTTGGTGTCGGGGTGTAACTGGTGTAACAGTCCACCAAAGGTTTCAAAACGAGCGCTTTCGGCAATTCAGTTTGCCATCATCAGGTAGGAAACGATGGTATGGTTTCGTGTCTCGTTTTTAATGAGAACGAGTAGTAGCAAGGAATTAGAAGTGGGAGGTAATAACAATTGGTAGTGGGAGGTTGTAGGAATGGTAGTGGTTCGAGCGAGCGATGCTGTATTGATTTTTTTGTGAAAGGATCAACCAAAAACTTGTCCGACAAGAATTGTCTGTGCAGTTCAACAAAACTTATATATATATATATATATATATATTACCACCCCCTCCACATGAGCAGGATGCGACACAAGGTCAATTTCTTACGCTGAGTTTAACAGGTCTGAATTCAGAGTTTTCCATCTCCTAGACTGGTTACCAAGATGAAGTTAAGAGCACAGTCTGCTCTGCTATTTAACTATAGCTGAAGAAAGTAATTTTGATACATACCTTTCCCAAGGTTATTAGCGCTATATGAAACAGCTTCGACCAGGATTTGAACTCGGGTCGACAAGTCCATTTCCTACTACTCTAGCCATTACACCACGCACCTCCATAAATACGATGTAACATTCAGTTACACAACATGCAAAGATGGAACATAGTTCTCATTACAAACTATTAAACTGACATTAGGTGTTCCAAGAAAGGTTTAAACATCAAAGGGGTGGGTGAGTAGCCGATTCTAATCTAATAATAACGACTTTCGATTTTTTCTTTTCTTTTCTTTTTTTTTTTTTAAATAGGCGATGTTTACAAATAAAAGTGAAGGGCATTTCCTTGGACTCCAACATAAAGAAAGGGGAACCACTCTTGACTGATAAATTATTGATTTATTTTCCCATGAAATTTACCCTAACCCTAAACACTAACCCTAACCCCGTCTTCTTCTTTCCTAGTAGATCAATAAATAAATAATGTATCACTTATAATCAGAGGGGGGGTCACGGTCAAGTCTGACTCAAGGCTCCAATCGATAGTCCAACTACTTCCAACTGTATCTCGCTCCAATTCTCCAATTCTGATAACCGTTGCAGTAACCGCTTCTCGAACCGACTTCACAACCTTCGCACGGACCTGGCAGCAAACACTTCTTGCAAGGTTTACGAACGACTGTCCAAGCCTCCGACACACTCATTATATAGGCCACGGCGAGGCGACCAATTGGGCAATCTGCAGAGCTTCAGATTTTCATCAGTGCACCTCGGCCCAGCACGCTTCCAAACTGCTCCACAACACGCGCATGCAAATCGCGGACGCTTTCGTGCATGATGTCGCGTATCTTGCTCACGACAATCACATCACTCAAGAGTGGTCCCTCTTTGTTTATGTTAGACTTATAGGAAATAACCAAAGTCAAATATGCAAATCAGCTAAAGATAACAGGAAAATATGGCAAGTTTTAGTCAATTTATATCGCAAGCTACGAAGAGATGGAGAGAATCGATACGTTATGGCGACAGAATGTTATTCTAAACCTGAATCCAGACAGACAAACAAACAAACGGACAGGCATTGGTGCTTACTGTGCGTAGGTTGTATGGACATGTTAGGTATAATTCCTATGCTTGCTTTTTTTATTTTTTATTTATTTTTTTTTTTACTTGAACCCATACGGGCTAATGCATTTAATGGTAGCTGATCCTCGAAGGCAGATATAGCATACACGGGTTAATGATGAAGTAACCGATAATTGGCGAGATGGACAACCTCCTCTCTGGGCAAAAACGCCGCTTTGAAGTTTGGATGACATGTCTTAACTCTCTCTTCTCTCTCTTCTCTCTCTCTCTCTCTCTCTCTCTCTCTCTCTCTCTCTCTCTCTCTCCTCTCTGCATGGGTATATGTAAGTACTTGGCCGTCTGACCAGCAATATACGTAGAAGTAATTTATTTAACATTTCTAAAAATCCGTCTTTATTAATACACACATGCACACACACATACATATACACATGCACACACACATACACACACACATACATACATACATACAGGCACACATGTCGGTCGGAAAATATGTAATCGTTTCCGCTTCGAGGCAGATGCAGCAAATGTCACGAATGTAAGACACAAGGCAAGGTATATGGAGCTTGAAAGAAAGAAAGAACCTAAAGAAAGAAAGAAAGAGAACTAGTAGAGTACACAAAAGAAAGAAAAGAAAGAAAGAAAGAAAGAAAGAAAGAACCAGTAAAGAAAGTAAAGAAGAAAGAAAGAAAAGAAAGAAAGAAAGAACTAGTAGAGTACGCAAAAGAAAGGAAAAAAGAAAGAAAGAAAGCACCAGTAAATTACTGAAGAAAGAAGGAAGAAAGAAAATACACAAGAAAGAAAGAAAGAAAGAAAGAGAGAAAGAAAGAAAGAAAAAATAAAGTACATATACGAAAGAAAAAAAAGAACCAGTAAATTCCTAAAAGAAAGAAAGAAAGAAAGAAAGAACTAGTAAATGCTGGTATGTTTATTGATTTTAACGGCATATCAACCCGTCTGGTGTTATGTCATGCCAAACAGTTAGAAAGTAATACATGTCTTGTATTTATATTTATACTTTTTAGTAATTAGTTTTAACAATGTGTTAGCATCATTGGGGATCATGTTGTATGGCATTGATTAAGTTTATGTCTATATTCTATGGTATAACTTAATTTCCCTAAAAAAGGACAGAATACCCTCCATGTTGACATTTTCGAATTGATCTTTCATATTGTTTGCAGTAAAATAACGGTTTCTGATATGTCTGACACTGATCATAGCTTTAATTTCAATGGTGCCACAATATTAGCTCATATTCCCAACAAAAGACTAAGACAGATTTTTGAAGTCAGTGCAATTTCACTTTTGCCCTCCCTTAATAATCGACCTGGATTTTTCAACATGTCACCATTTTTACCTAAAATAGTTTTAAATAGCTACAAAATACCAGGCTTTATTTAATTATTTTCCCCACTTTGTTCCCATTGTTCTCATAAAATCGGTCTATTAATACTTTTTCTCGTCTTTTGTTGAACGCATTTCTTCGAGTTACGTCACGTATCACGGCAACTTCGCTTGTGCGGATCGTGGCTCGTCTTTCAAAAAAATATAACGCTGAACAAATACAAGGTTTAGAATAAACCGAAACGTTTGAACGTCGACTTATTCGCATAAATAAATTCATCTTATTCTGGAACACTACCGTTTTTCAAATTTTCACACACACACACACACACACACACACACACACACACACATATATATATAATATATAATATATATATATATATATATAATATATATATGGACGTTTTTAAGCCACTTCTTAACTGTCAGTTTCTCGCTTATGCAATTTTCAAACTGAGTTTGTTTGAAAATCCCGTACTCAAACTTAGATATACATACTCTATCAATGATATTGATCAATTCCAGAACTAAGGAAAATTTGGCATGTATTTTATGTTTAAACTAAATTGAAAAAAAAAGGCCTTTTGGAAACAATTATTGATTCACTAAGCTTTAGTATAATAATAATAATAATAATAATAATAATAATAATAATAATAATGAAAAGATGGATGAATACCTGGACCTTGCCAGAGAATAGAAAAGGCTGTGGAACATGAGAGTGAAAGTGATACCAATTGTAGTTGGTGCACTTGGAGCGGTCACAATAAACTTTGAAAAAAAGACTGGTGGATCTGGAAATCAGAGGAAGAATTGAGATCATCCAGACTACAGCACTGCTGCAATCGACTAGAATACTCAGAAGAGTAATGGAGACCTGAGGGGACTTGTTGTCACTCAGACTCCAGAGAAATACCATCAGCTAACGCTGATGTGAAAAACTCAAAAGGAGTGAAAATAATATATATATATATATATATATATATATATATATATATATATATATTGGTTTGTTGGTTGGTTGGTTGGTTTTTAAGGCTATCACAATGCAAGGGTAAAGAAAAAAGAAGGTAATTGTTGCTAGTGGCTGTTCTAGTAATCTTCTGTAGAAGGTAAATATTAAGAATTGAGAATAAATCACAGGTTAACAAACAACACCACAGTTACCTTCTTTTTTTTACACTTGCATTGCGATAGCCTTCAAAACCAACCAACAAACCAATATAAACACAATGCTTCAAGCAATCATAAAACCTTATATATATATATATATATATATATATAATCAGTATCAAGTTGACTCAAGGTTCCAATCGACAGTCTAAACACTTGTATCACGCTCCAAAATCCAATATCCAAAATTATTTCTTTGTACAACAAAAACTACTGCATATAAGTCCTTTAAATACACCTCAATTTCACCACATACTACATAACTGTCCGTGCAGCACGTGCGACACTCGTCAGCAACCACCTACATCCGTATGCTATTTCTTATTTCACTAATCGTCAACAGCTCTCACATTCTGAAGGAAGCGGGTTCGACTCTACGTCAGTCCTACACGCCAGGCAAAGCCTAGCCCGATTCCTTCGAGAATCGACAAGTGCCCACCACTCTCTCTGTCACACCATGTTGCACGAGGTAGACTACAATATATATATATATATATATATATATATATATATAAAAATTGATAAATATAGTGTGGTATAAGGGAATAGTCTGAAAATCAGATAGGCGAGGAGCTGTCAGTTTACAAGCACCGTTGAATTCATGTATACGCTACGCTAACTTAAATAAATTGTTTGAAAATCGCGTACCTAAACTTGGATATAAATGCTCTCTCAATGATATTGAGCACGATTTACTTACAAATATAGCAAGCTATATCATCAATACATACGCACAACAGACAGACAGACCGACAGACACGCACGCACGCACATACACACACACACACAGAGACATACACACACACACACAATATATATATATATATATATATATATATATATATAATATATATATATAATATTGATAATATACTATCTCTGCAATTACGACAAGAAGGTTCCAGAGTTCGAAAAGAAGGTTCCTGAGTCCGACAACAAATATCTGAAGAAGGCCGGAGGGCACATCGGCCGAAACGTTGTACAGATAAAATGAAGATGAGGGCAATAGTCCGAATAATGCAGATAATACTAATTATTGATAATCTAGTGTACCATAAGTAAATAGTGTTTGGTCTAAAAATCGCATAGGCGAGTAACTATCAGTTACCAATGGCCGTTAAATTCATGTCCACGCAACCCTAACTTTAATATACACGCTCTATCATGGATATTATTCTTTTTACTCGGCTGGTTTGTGTAATGGGGTTGAAATGAGCGTATAACTACTTTTTGTGGTGTGCTGCTACCAAGACTTGTAGGCTATAAAAACGTATTGCTCATAAGTTTTTAAACGACCAGGAGCTGTTGGATATTTTTATTGTCGGAGATTGCATCACTGCTGTTTATGTAAGTGTTTACATCGTTTATATAGTGTTTTGTCATTATGTTCAGTCAAGCCGACTTTGTACGTCCAACTGCCTCGGTTATAAACAGATCCAGGCAAATATTTTCCATCCCAGTGATGTCGTTTGAGACAACAGCCGAAGATATTTAATGGAAAAATCGATCGTCTAGAATCCGCGCAGACATGAGAAAACACACACTTAGCAAACTTCTTTTAAAATAAACAAACATCATATAACATTTAATGAGAAAAATAAGTTTGGTTTGGTTTGGTTTGGTTTGTTTAATGACATTTCAACCTCAGTGGGTCATTTAGTGCCGATAAAAAAATAAAAAAAATAAAATATAAATAAAAACAAGAGATAAGTCAAATAACCATCATCATCATCATCATGTCGCGCAGTTGGCACGGATATCCATGACAATCTCTCTCCATCCGTCCCTATCACTCATCATTCTCGGGAGGTCCTCTATGCAGCATCCTATATCCTCACAGAGCTGATAAATGTACGGCTTTGCTGGTCGGCCCACACTGGCGTGCCCATGTGCTGGCTTCCACAGGAGGAGGTCGCTTATGAGTTCGACCTTGCTTCTCAGCAGTGTCCCGCCTGTCTTGTCCGTCTTACTCGGATGGTTTGGGTGATATGTGGCAGGTGGCCGTATTACTTGAACCTCTGTAAATATCTATTAATAATGGAAATTCGACGCATTTCTCTCTGTAATCAAAACTACGTCACAACCTACGTCACAATATTTTCACTGATTGCATAAGTCTATTAATGAGTGTTTAATTCATAATCAAAATCTTTAATACATAGAATAAAAGCAAGCCTGTGTTATATAATTCTAAATTTGAATGAGCAATGTTAAATTTTGGTTTGGCTTGTTTTATGACATTTCAACCTCAATGGGTCATTTAGTGCCGATAAAAAACAAAAACAAAAACAAACAAAAAATAAAAACAAGAGATAAGTCGAATAATAAAGAGTTATAAACAAAGTAGTTGGACAACAAGGTATTACTTGAACCTCTGTAAATATCTATTAATAATGGAGATTCGATGTATTTCTCTCTGTAACCAAAACTACGTCACAGCTTACGTCACAATATTTTCAATGATTGTGTAAGTCTATTAATGAGTGTTTAATTCATAATCAAAATCTTTAATACATAGAATAAAAGCCTGTGTTATATAGACTCAAAATTTGAATGAGCAATGTTAATTCTTTTTTTATCTAGTACTATAGAGATTCGATGTATTTCTGTCTGTAAGCAAAAGTACGTCACATCTTACGTCACACAATATTTTCAGTGATGAATGAGTATTTAATATATAGTCAAAATCGTTCATACATGGAATAAAAACAATATAAACTGAAAATTTGAGTAAACAATTTTAAAGATTGTTTTTCCTTTCACCCTTTGTTCTGATCCATGCCTAAATAATCCCAATAATCCCATATTAAACGTTATGAACTGTGTTTATATATATATATATATATATATATATATATATATATATATCAGGGTGGCCTAAAGTCGGTATCAGCCAATCAGCGAGGGAGTCTATCAACTTTTTACCAAACCTACCACCAGCTGCTTACTTTATCACATTTCACAAACGTCTATATCGGCACCTTGTTGATTTAACGTTGCAAAAATCAAAACATTATTTCCATAAGCTGAAAAAACTTTCTAAAATCATCATGAGTTTGTTTATTGTTTCTTCTTTCGAATGGAAAAAAAGTCAAGATAATCTTGAGTTTTATGGGGTAAATTCCACAGGGAAAATTGGTGGTACCTAGGATATTATTATTTTTGTTACCTTACAATTTTCAATTCTAAATGGAAATGTGGTGCCGGTATTGACGTTTGTATATTGTCAGAATTTTGCAGGCAACATGATTTTGACTCGGCGAATATTTCGAACTGGAAGCTCAAATTTGGGGGATTGTCTAACTTTAACCTAGTCTACACCTGTAAAAAAATTCAGAAAAATTGAAGGGGTGAGTGACAATCTTATCTTTTTTCCTTATGATTTGACATGGAATTACCCATATATGGACAGGGTTAGCTTAGTCGGTAGAGCGTTCGGCTAGAAACCACAAGGTTCCTAATTCGATAACGGTCCACGCCAACTCAGCGTATGAGTAGTACAGAGATCTGTGCGGTAAAGTAAGGAGCTGATGGTAGGTGTGGCGCTCCACCTCAGATGCTAAAACAATCTCCTTGGTCTAGCGCTATTGAAAAGGGATAGATTCCCTCGCTGACTGGCTGATACCGACTTTATAGGCCGCCCCGACGACTTTACTTTACTTAATATATATATATATATTTATTTATAAATCCGATATAATATAACTATTATAATGTGACATTGTGTGGGATGTGATGATGTTTAGCATGAAACATAATGAACATTGATCCCATACTCCAACCCATAGGAAAATATAATGTTTCTTCAAGATGCATTTATTTTGAAATGACTTCATATTCGAATTATTTGCTCACATAATTTCATTCCAAAGAAGTTTGTAAATTATGATATCTAATACTATCTAACACTGACTCACACTCACACACACACACACACACACACACACACACACATATAATATATATATATATATATATATATATATATAGATAGATAATAGATAAATTTAGAGTGAGAGAAAAAGAAAGAGGGAGATACATACATGAAAATAGGAAAATACATTTTTGTTTAATTATCTTAATTTTCGCCGTTGGAAATTACTTAGAACTAATTGGGGGAATGTAATATCTCTAAAATAAAATAATTACTGAGAAAAATATTTTTTAAATTGGTACTTACATTTTTGTCACCCACCCACACACACACACACACACACACACACACACACACACACACAGTCTATCTATCTATCTATCTATCTCTATATATATGTAAACAAATATAAATTAATTAAATATTTGTTATGTAAAATAAAAGGAAATTAATCCGACAGTGTGAATTTGATATATTGAAAAAAGAAATGATGTTTACAAATGCTTGGGATCATCAGTAGAGAATGTGCACCGTTTCGGGGCCTTCCTCTCAACGAATTTTGCATTCTTCTTCTAACGTTCGTTTCATCCCGTATTTGCTCTTGTTGATGACCGTTCTATTACATACGGTCGATACAGATATTCCGAGGGACCTCACAACTGTGAGGGGGACTGATGTGCAGTTAAAACCGTTGAGAGGAAGGCCCCGAAACGATGCACATTCTCTCCTGATGATCCCAAGCATTTGTAAACATCATTTCTTTTTTCAATATATATATATATATATATATATATATATATATATATATATATATATATATATATATGATATTCAAACCTATTCTCAACAGATATTACAAAGGTAAGAGACGGATTTTATTTCTGTAATAATTTATAGAATAATTATATTAACTTGATGCTTCAAAGGAGTCTAATAATAGATGAGAAAAACTTTCTATGAGGGACCCCACTCAAAAAGTGTTTCGATACTTTTGAGAAGGGTCCCTTGGAAAGGATTTTTCATTTATCTCCCTCATTTCATTCATTACGTAATATGGACATGGAGTCAACAGTGCACGGTTACTGACAGTTTCTCGCCTATGCGACCTTATAGCATATATATATATACATATATATGATTTGATCAAACAAGGAACGAGAAGAAGTGAAAAAGAGAGGAAAGTAGCAACCGCAGAAAAGAGAGCCAAAAGGAAGGAGAGACAACAACAACTCCAGCAAACATCTGCGAACTATGCTCCGGCTCAGTATTACAGTCGTCGAAACTGCCCGTTCCAACCTCCCGTTCTTATGTTGTCTGTTGATTTACAGGAAGGCTGAAAAAGAGCTTGTTTCGTTTTTTTTACCAACTCGGCTGAAATAGGATTAAATAACCAAAAGCTGTCAACGGATCAACAAAACAATTGAACACAACGCTTTTTGATGCTTATGTATAAAATATATATATTTATTTTACAAAGGAGCGAGGTGATTTCTTGTCCAGCTGATTGGCGATCTACAGCTAGTTTTTGGCTAAAGTTATTTAAAATTCCGATTATATATATTAAATTCCATAATCTAAAGAATTTATGCTTACGTGAGGATTTTTCGTTTAGATAAATATATACCTCCAATATAAACATTATTATTATTATAATTATTATTGCTTTTCTTATTTTTACTTTTAATTTTAACAAACCACCATAATTAATAATTAGGGTAGTTTTAATTAATTAGTAATTAATTAATAGGTCGCCAATCAACCCATAACACAATAGTGTTACACATCACTGTTTGTTTGCAGTCACTGCACCAGAGATTGCCATTCAAAAATTGGTCTGTTCAGTCACTCACGCAGTTGCAGATAAAAAAAAATGGACACAACGCCATTGTAGACGGAAGGATGCTAACATATGAATTGATACTCATTATTTGTTGGCTTTTCACTATTTTCAAGTGAGGAAAATATTTGAGATATTATCTTTCTATTTTCTATCAACGTTTGTACAGTTTTATATATTTTTATGATTTTTTTGAAAAATCAAATTAGCATCCAAAGTGCTAAATTTGAACAATGTAGTAAGGAAAGAAAGAGACGCAGAGACAGGTAGGTAGGTAGATGGTAGGCAGAGAGAGAGAGAGAGAGAGAGAGAGGGGGAAAACGAGCGAAAAAACAGAAAGAGTAAGAGTAAGAGAGAGAGAGAGAGAGAGAGAGAGAGAGAGAGAGAAAGTAAGAGAGAGAGAGAGAGAAAGTAAGAGAGAGAGAGAGATAAAAAGAGCGAGAAACAGAAAGAGTAAGAGTAAGAGAGAGAGGAGAGAGAGGAGAGAGAGAGAGAGAGGGGAGAGAGAGAGAGAGAGAGAGAAACAGAAAGAGTAAGAGAGAAAGAGAGATAAAAAGTGCGAGAAACAGAGAGAGTAAGAATAAAGAGAGAGAGAGAGAGAAGAAAGAGTAAGAGAGAAGAGAGAGAAAGAGAGAGGGGGAATCGAAAAACATAAAGAGTGAGAGTAAGAGAGAGAGAGAGAAAGTAAGAGAGAGAGAGAGAGAGAGAGAGAGGGGGGTGAGAGAAACAGAAAGAGTAAGAGAGAGAGAGAGAGAAAGATAAAAAGAGCGAGAAATAGAAAGAGTAAGGTAAAAGAGAGAGAGAAAAACTGAAGGAGTAAGCGAGAGGTGGAGAGAAAGAGAGAGAGAGAGAAAGAAAGAGAGAGAGAAAGAGAGCGAGAAACAGAAAAATTAAGAGTAAGAGAGAGAGAGAGGAAAAAAGAGCGAAAAACAGAGTAAGAGTAAGAGAGAGAAAGAGAGAGAGAAAGAGAGAGAGAGAAAGAGAGAGAGAAAGAGAGAGAAAGAGAGAGAGATAGAGAGAAAGAGAGAGAGAGAGAGAGAGAGAGAGAGAGCAGAACGAGTGAGGGAGAGAGAGAGACAGAGAGACAGACAGAGAGAGAGAGAGAGAGAACGAGTGAGGGAGAGAGAGAGAGACGGGTTGGAAATGAGGTTTCTGTTTATATTGGATTATGCATGGGTAATTATTTACATCCCCCAGGCAAAGTTATGCATAGGAAATGATGCAGAATTGCAGGTTCCAAGATTTAGCGATCTAGTTAACAAGTGCGCCGGTCTTATACGCATGTCTGCAGTCGAACATACAAACTGAAATCTTTAATTTGCCTAATTTGCATACCAGGACATCAGAAAATGCGTGATAATCCCCCCCAACCCAAAAATATATAAAAAAGACGGTGAACACATTTGGTTCATATTTGTAAAATAAAGAGTTACATGACGATACTGACATTTCCTGATTACTTGTTTTATAACAAAACTCTTTCAATACATGTCCTGGATTTTGTAGATTACAGGAGTTAGAAGAATATATTATATATATATATATATATATATATATTATATATATAAATTGTCAGAGTCCATTTTTCTAACTCCTGTCAGCTACAAAACATCTATCAATTTCTTCAGCCCATAACCTATCCTAATGAAGGTTTAAATAAACCGAAACGTTTAAGCGTCGAGAAATAAATTCATTTTATTTTTGGAACACTTTTTTTCAAATTTCTTAATATTGTCGGATTTATTTCCATATTCACTCTATATATATATATATATATATATATATATATATATATATATATAATGGAGAATGAATGTGAAAAGTATTAGCACATGAAGGTGCTAAATGCTAAAATAGCAGAGATAAAATATTATGGTGTTGATTATATATATATATTAAGAATGGAAAGGATTCCAACGGGCATGTTTATAACACCTAAGATTAATCGTAAACTCGATTAATTTAAAGTAACCCTGAAGAATCAATCGACGAAACTCGAGTAGGTTACTCCTTTCCATTCTTAAAATAAATTTATGCTCTACATTGTATTGAGCACTTTGTATTTGTTTTTTCTCAACCTTAACCTCTGGATATTGTGCGCTTCTAACGATCGTTCTTATACCCACCGGTAAGTTAATACTTATACATATACAAATATATATATATATATATGTATATATATATATTAAGAAATTTGAAAAATTATGGGGTGAAGAAATTGATGGATGTTTTATAGATGACAGGAGATGTCATAAAACATCAATCAATTTCTTCACCACATAATTCATCCTGATGAAGGTTTAATCCAACCGAAACGTTATTACGTCGATAAATAAATTCATCTTATTTTTGGAACACTTGTTTTTTTCAAATTTCTTAATATTGTCGAATTTATTTCCATATTTACTCCCATATATATATGTAAAAATTATACAGATTTAAATATAATTATTAAATTCATTGGCTAATTATTAACCAAAAAAAATAGAAAATAAAATCATATCATTTATAATTAAAAGAAATCAAAAGGAAGCAAATTAGAGTTAGGTAATTTTTTTAGTAAAATAAATCACCAATTATGATTGAGCCTATTCTAGTATTGACCACACCAATCGGAGTTTAATAGGTTTGAATTCAGAGTTTTTCTTCTCCTAGACTGGTTGCCTAACCAATATTAAAGAGAGCCCAGTCTGCCCTACTACTTACCCATAACTGGAGGGAGAGTAAATTGGCTTCAAAATTAATATAGCAAAGAATAAATAGCCTCGTCCAGAAGTTGAACACGGCACGCAGAGTTTATTTCTAATGGTCATAACCGTTATTTAAACAGCGCCACCTCAAATAAAGGATCGGCATGGAAATAACACGGAGTTTTTGTTGTTAAAAATTGATTGCCAAATAAAATTTCAAGAAAGAAGAGAAACAAAACAAAACAAGACAATATCAAAGAAAAACGGTAATTCAATTCTGAAATAAGATGAAACAATTTTTGAATAATGGACTCTGACAATTTTAAATATATATATATATATATATATATATATATATAATATATATATATCCAGAAAAATATATATGTACATATGTCTCGAAATGATAGAGTTGAAACATAATATATATTCAATGGCATAAATAAAATACATATTAATATTTAGGGATGGACAAAATAAAAAGAATGATTGAAAGAGAACAATCGAAAGGCGCCATTTTAGATTATCAGGAAAATCTCAACGAGTTTATGGGCAAAAATTACGAGGCAGGATCAAAAGAAGATACGCGGCCGTAGTATCTACTTTGTTTGTTTTTTTTTTATCAATTTAACAATAAACAAAAACAACTTCTCATCTTCATAGAAATTTTTAATGATATTTTGATATTGACTTTTGTAATTGCATTTGTCGCTTTTTGTAAATGATACTTCCAGCATCCTCTTGAAAAACTTCTGTTTTAGATTGTGATGAAGACAACGTGTCTGGAAAATCAATTCTAATCTGTTTTAATCTTCATCGAAATAGTTTACTTATTATATAAAACTCATTTGAAGCCGCTTCTGCTCAGTCGGTAAAGTATCCGCCTCGGAATCGTAAGGTTCCTGGTTTGATACTGGTCCCGCCAACGCAGTGCACGAGTATCAAAGATAGGGTTATTTTATCTCTGCGGTAAAGTAGGGAAGCTGACGGTAGTGCATTGATCCACCTCAGCAAAAACAATATCCCTGGTTTAGCGCTAGCAAAATAGGGATAGACTCCATCGTTGTCCTGTAGCGTAATTTTATAGTCTACGGAAAAATTGGGGATTTCTAGGAGAAAGAGAGGAAGAAAAAATAAGAACAAAGGTTAAAATGTGGAAGAGTAATGTGCCAGTAATGTGACCAACGAATGACCCCGGAATAGGTTTAGAAATAACAACGGAAGTGCCGGATTTTGACCGGAAACGGATGTGGCTCTTCCACCCCCGGGGACGTGAAACGGAAGAATAAGAAAATCGGTCTCTTTTCGGCTAGGCTCGTGAGAAGCGGGTGAGACCTTTCGCGGCCCCCCTATGGGCTCGATATAGTAGTAGTAGCAAACATGGTTTATGACAGAGTAATTTGACCGTACCCCCTCTCTCTCTCTCTCTCTCTTTCTTTCTCTCTCTTTCTCTCTCCTTTCTCTCTCTCTGAAAAAGAACACACGAGCCTAGAAATAAATAACTGTGAATATATAAACTTGAGTGTATGTTGTTTCTGACCTAACAGCCACTAATAACGGCGACTACTACTAACGGCGACTACTGCTACAACTGTCCAGATGACACACCTCATCCGGATACATATATCGTTCTGGAGTTATGCTACATGTTCGGCTGATACCGACAATAGGCAACGCCTGCAACTTTTTTTATAGTACTCATTGTTCTATAGAGCTCAATGGAGGTGCGTGCTGTAATGGTTATGTTCGATACGGCGAGACGATTTCAAATCTTGAAGACGCTGTCTGAATTTTACATTGCGGTAAAAAAAATATTTATGTGACCTCTCATTTGGCCTTAGGGATTTTTAATGAAGCATCCAGCGAGAATTGAACTCGCTAGTCAATAGTAGTGGTTATGTGAGACTAGCTTTTAGTCATGCAATTAATCAACTCACAAGACTTTTATTTTCTTGATCAAGATTTATTCCTCTAGCCCATGTTCTTCCGCGCGGGGAGATAACAAACCCAGCAGCGGGATACACGTGCTCTCTGCTTCAGTGTCAGTTTGTATCTGAATCTAACTAGTTACGTTTCTCATGAAGCGCGAGATTAGCGCCTCTCTAGGGGTCAGTTGGGGTCATCCAACGGAAATCTACCCGCCTACGCTTTTAACTCCAGCGAACCTATTTCAAACTAACTACAGGGTCTTGTCAATAACCCATGACACAACATATGTAATAAATACATATTGTTATCTGAATATCTCCACTCAAAAATGACAACTATACTACTTTGTTGCACGATTGTCTGATCGTATTGTTGGGGTTATCTTCCCTTTGACTGGAAGAGTTATCTTTCCGCTGGGTTTCCGAACCGACCACCAGGGGACCTCTGGTATTTAAGCGCGGGTTTTGAAACTTCCTGTCTCTTTGCTACCTCTTCTCGTAGGTACCCACATGGGTTAGACACATTGTCACATCCTTCTCGGTGGGGGCTTCTGCCCCCAACACTATGCAACTCTCCTGGGGGCTTCGGCCCCTCATCACTAGTAAGTTATTTTCTATGTACGGACTCTCCAGTCCTTTAATCTCTGCTGTTGTATGTTCATGTACATGTATTTCATTGTTACTATATCTTGTCGTATAAATGTGCAGTTTATTATATAAAATGTTATGTCCAGCCCACGTGTTGTAGTTTGTTTCGTTTCAACAAGTTATAACATTGTTATAACCTTGAACCTGACAGTATCAATGGATATACTTGCTATGGTGACAAAACACTGGCCGATTAATGTTATTATAATTTTGGTTGAACAACTATTTCTTTTGTGTGAAGCAAAATCTAGACATTTCTAAGTACTTCAGCCTATCAATATTTGACTTAATTCATTCTCGAACACTTCTCACTTCGGGTAATATTCTCCAGTGACTAACATTGAAAAAGAAAGTTACATGTCTTCTATGCTTAGCAGGAGACAAAAATATTAGCACTTAATAGTATCTAGGTTCACTGGATAATCCGTATTAATGCGGAGAGCTTTTAGTATGTTAATATTTTACTAGCAGGACCGGTGGATATACCACAGTATGATAATATAATTACTACAAAGTTTGATTTAACCCCTAACCCTAACCCTAACAAATAACCGGATGTTGACGGTGTAAAGCGAAACATGTCCTACTGAATCCAGGTCGACCCCGGGGTGTTTAAAGGTAACTTGGACCGACTATTGTATAGAATACAACAAAAATCATACTAAGGTTTATAGTAAAGTAAAGTCGTCGAGGCGGCCTAATGTCGGTATCAGCCATACAGCGAGGGAATATATCCCCTTTTCACTAGCGCTAGACAAAGGAGATTATTTTAGCGTCTGAGATGGAGCGCCACAACTACCAACAGCTCCTTACTTTACCGCACAGATCCCTGTGCTACTCATACGCTGAGTGGGCGAGGGCAGGTATCGAACTAGGAACCTTGTGGTTTCTAGCCGAACGTTCTACTGACTGAGTTAACCCGGCCCTATGAGGTTTATAATACTGCTTACTGAGGTTTATAATACAGCTTAAAATACCATAAAAGCGATAAAAAGGTATGTACGATGCACTTGTTAAAACTAACACATTTTCTAAAATATAGGGTAGAATAAGACAGTTCTGCAAAGATATGATCCGAAAAAGTTTTAATTCTGAGTATAGATTTCTGAAGACTAGAAACATTATTCTAAAGTGTATGATTACAATAGTTTATGGTCGGGTGGTGGGGTCAGTTTGGTTTGGTTTGTTTTGTTTTACGGCATATCAACCCCAGTGAGTCATTTAATGCCGATAAAGTTTTTAAATAAATCAATTCTAATGGATAAGACATTTTTTTTATAAATACATTTTTCTATTTAACCCATAGATGGGACCCTAACAGGTACTACCACTCCGGGTCAGAGTGGACCAGGGAGCAATGGTGATGAAGGGGTGCTCCACATTCCCCAAACCTCCAAAACTGGAACCTCACCATCAGATAGAGTTTAACGTCATTCCCAGGACATGTAGACCCGCAGCCACCGCCTTCTAGCACCCATATGATAAAAAGGGATTGTGGCTTGCCATAAGGGCAATAGGGTACAACAAAAATCATACAATGGTTTACAATATTGCTTAAAATACCATAAAAGCGATAAAAAGGTAATGTACGATGCACTTGTTAAAACTAACACATTTTCTAAAATATAGGGTAGAATAAGACAGTTCTGCAAAAATATGTTCCTAAAAAGTTTTAATTCTGAGTATAGATTTCTGAAGACGACAAACATTATTCTAAAGTGTATGATTACAATAGTTTATGGTCGGGTGGTGGGTTCAGTGTCTACGCCACAGAAAAATTATTGGGTACGAATTTTGCTTTTAATACAAAAAGATTTTCACAAGACGTAAAATATTTATAGATAATAGTCGAGAGCCAGAAACCCCTTCACAGAATAAAAAATCTTCGGGATTTATTTTGTTTTGAATACAAAAAACTTACTCCAATACGTATAATAATGCTAGCTTATAGTCTGGGTTTATTATCTCGTCACAGAAAAATATTGGCAGCGGTTTTCGTTTTGTGTACAACAAGAATTACATTAATCTTATTATAATGGAGATTGTGTGTTTTTCTGTATGTAACCGAAACTAAATCACTACTCAAGTCACAATTCCCTTAGTTATTGACGTCACATTCACCATGAATGTATCCTTATTTTAACCTCAATTATTAATAAAATTGTTTTACATTATTAAGACTGTTAACCATATCTACATACTAATAGCATGCAATTGTATTTATATATACAACAAAATAGCGGTTTACAGTGTGAACGGGAAGGCTAATTTGCATATTGATATTAAAAATGTAATTTTAATAGTTATATGCTTAGTATTATTGATTTCTAACTGTTTGGTTTTATTTTAATGAATATAAGCAAAAATCTCTTCAATAAATCTTAAATGAAATCCATTAACAAGAAAAGAAAACTGTCATTTTATTCTTTACTTCCTCTTTTAACTAAATACTTAAATTAGAAAAAATAACAATGAAAGACGGGAGTGATGGAAGAGTAAATTTCAGTTGTTCTATTCTTCGATTATATCCCCCTCTGTTTCAAATCATTTTATCTGTATTCTTATTTAGTTTCATTAGCGTTTCTAATTTAATACGATATTTCATTACATTAAAACTTAAATACTTGCACCCGGAGGGTGCATATATTTGCTAGTACGTATAATAATGCTAGCTAATAATCTGGGATTATTACAAAAATTACACTAAGATTTAATAATATATTTTTGAAGGCGAAATAATGCAAATTTATGTTTAAAAACATATCTATTTTATTTAAAAAAAATTTTTTTTGTCCTTAATATTTTCGGGCTATGCCCATCCCGCGAAACAAAACGCAACACGGGATCTGACGGAGTTTTACGATCTTTACCGAGCGGAAATTTACAATCTTTGCCGAGCGTTTGAATTTACAGTAAAACATTCAACGGATTAACATCACAGTTGAGTTTAACAAACACAGATGAAAATTTTTCAACTCTCTGAAGATGGGCATAGCCCGAAAATATTAAGGACAAAAAAAAGAGAAAAAAATTAAATAAAAATTTTTTAAACATAAATTTGCATTATTTCGCCTTCAAAAATATATTATTACATTTTAATTAATGCTTCTAACACACTATAAAAATAAAATAAAAATCTTTATTACACTAAGATTTATAATACTGATTGTTCCTTCCAAGTCTGGAGCCACAAACTCCGCTAGAGAAGAGATATATTTTGGTGACATATTCTATTTTGAATACTTCAACATTTAAACTAAACCTATAATTATGCTAGCTTATAGTCGGCAGTCAGTATCTCCCACATAGAAAACAGTTATTGTGTATGAATTTTGTTTTGAATTCAACACAATTAACACCTTCTTCTTCTTCTTCTTCTTCTTCTTCTTCTTCTTCTTCTTCACTTAAGAAAGCGCGTGGTGTAATGGTTAAAGTCATGGGAAATGGACTCGTCGCCCTTAGTTCAAATCCTTAGGAAAGGTATGAATCCTACTCTCCCTCCAGCTATGGGAAAATAGTAGGGTAGACTGGGCTCTTTAACCTTGGTTAGGCAACCGGTCTAGGAGAAGAAAACTCTGATTTAAAACCTGCTGAACTCCGCTTAAGAAATTGACCTTGTGTCGCATCCTGCTCGTGCGGATGGGTTGGTAAATATATATACTAAACTTAGCCCTAACACTAGCCACAACACTCACACTAACCATACCCGTAAATGATTGAAAGAATTCATCATTTACGGATAGGGTTAGGGTGACTTCTATTACTAATACTAATGCGAAATTCACACCGAACCATAGCCGTCAACTGAACCTTAACCATAGCCGTAAATGGATAAATGAAAAAAAAACTTCGAAATTCAAGGAAATTACACAATTTCTTCTTCTTTTTGGCAACATATTTTATTTTGAATACAAGATTTAAACAAAGACGTATAATTATGCTTGTTTATAGTCGGTCCTTCATAGAGAAAAAAAAAGGTTATTAAGTACGAATTTGTTTTGAATAGAATAGAAATTACAATCCATAATCAAACAAATAAAACATTCACCGCATTTTTAAATGTTTTAATTGCATCAAATTGCCGATGAAAACTAAAGTAGCGTGACGGAGTAGGTTGTTTGTAAATAACCAGAATGCTAGGGATCAATCGCGTGATGCAACTTCTATCAGTAGGTCGATTTGATCGTGAGAAGAAAGCGTGGGAGGACGAGACTTTTGACGTCCACGAAGACGCAGGATGAGGTTTCAGGATTTTTCAAGAGACAGTCGCCAGGATGATAGCGAAAAAAAACCCAAAAAAAAACCATCATTGTATTTTGTACACGTTCTAAGCTTGGAACTAAGATTACACTTCAAGACATCGGGGTTGAGTCTTAGGTAAACGGATCCAGGAAATATAAGGTGTTTACCAGCAGGACCAGTGGATATACCACAGTATGATAATTTAATTAGTACAACGTTTGATATGTTTACTTAACAGCTATTTGTAAATTAGTTCAATATGTAAAAAAAAAGGGGCGGGTTAGATAAGTCGGTAGAGCGTTCAGATAGAAACCACAATGTTCTTAGTTCAATACCGACCCTCGCTAACTCAGCGTATGAGTAGCACAGGGATCTGTGCGGTAAAGTAAGGAGCTGATGGTAGATTAAAAAACAATCTTCTTGGTCTAGCGCTAGTAATAAAGGGATAGACTCCCTCGCTGATTGGCTGATACCGACTTTAGGCCACCCCGACGACTCTTACTCTCTCTCTCTCTATCTCTATAATACTCTTGATTTAACTCTCTCACACTCTTTCGAAAGGGGGAGGGGTTGTAAAATATTTACATTCGTTTGTAATTAAAGAAATATGTGGGAAAGGCTTTAAAACATCTACGTAATTCGCCGACAAAAATGACAAAAACACGAGTCGGAAGATATCTAAGTTTGGTCAGAAATTACAAAAATATATTTTCGTAATTCCCTTATGCTGGGTATCGCCTAAGAAGCAGGGACGAACTCATAAGGGACGTTCTCCTGTGGACTCCCCTTAGTTAGACCAACACTGATATTGGTCTGAAAGTGAACCTGATAGTTCGACTGGAGTTCGAACTGGCTTGCAACAATATCTCAGTCCAGCTAGTTAACCGCTTTACCATGAGGACCCCCAAGTGTAAAGAGCAGTAACTATTATCCAATATTTGAAGGGATAATCGGTTTCATATCTTTCTAAAGAATATACCGTATTTGACGACATATAAGACGCACGGGCATATAAGACGCACCCCCGTTTCAGCAGGTCAGATTCAGGAAAAGAGTTTTTTTTAATGTATTTAAGCATATATTGTTGAAATCAGTCGAGCTGTGCATTACGCAAGCAGAGACATAGCTGTATAAAAGCAATTTGGCAGTACAGGATAGGTAAAATTACAGAGCGTAAGCTGGGTTAGTGAACATCATAGAGTAGATTAGCTTAGGCTGATGGAAGGCGTCAAACTTCAACTACGATGTATAAGACGCAGGGCAATTTTTTAAGCCAAAATTTTGGGAAAAAATGCGTCCTATATGCCGTCAAATACGGTAAGTACAATGGGAAATGCAATCAGCCTCATACAGGATTTGAACTCGATTCCCCGTGTCCATTACCTTCGACGATAAATGTTCCACTGGTGTTACATAATTATTAGACATTAGATGTATTCATAAACACATACAAAATGCACAATGCTTTTTTCGATACAAACACTTACACACTCTCATACTCACACCGCAAAAAAGATATTTGACGTCATATTTCAAACCGTTCATTTTTTCAACGTTCTTTTTTCTCAGACTTCAAATTTTAAAACAGACCGATAAACAAGGACTATTACTCGCCTTTCTCCTTATTCTGAGATAAAAAGTTGTTGTCACCTTCCACATACCGACAACAGCCCTGAAGATGATCTAATTAAAAGATCGAAACACTGCAGCGTCGGCCAATAAACTCACCACTTAACACATGTGTTTTTTTCAATTTTTTATTATACTACATGTTGAACTGAGGCTAACTCTGATAATTTATATTTACGGAGGAGGATATTTTAGTCAAAAAATGATTTTTACCATATGGGTTCGTCACTAGGAACATGAATCGAAAAGGCAGTCCATGGAATGGAAACATACTGATATTCCGATACCCTGGGGTATTCTGTTTGATTTGCTACCATTTTGAAAAGCCTAAAACAATTTTCTTTTACAAAATTGAAATATTCTTGCGATAAACCAATTATAAAGAATTTATTCAGTGTTTACATTTACGAAATAATAATTTCTTAAAAAAAATTCTTATATATATATATATATATATATATATGTATAATGAATAGGGTGACTCTCATTAATTCCCTATATCATCATAATACCTGCGCGAGAAACTAAACCTCACATCAGATAGATTTAATTGTCATTCCCAGGACATTGTAGGACCCGCACCATCGGCCTTCTAGGACCCATATGTAAGA
>CM042157.1:26348369-26363369 GCA_023376005.1 Doryteuthis pealeii
CGGGATAAAAACAAGAAGAAAACGTTGCCTTCAATTACAAACCTTTCAGCTTTAAATCAGCTCTTTTTGTTAAGCTTCAACTTCGTAATCATTGATTGGCGTCTTTAGAATCGTCGTCAATCAAGATGAAGAAATTCGAAATTCTCTCAATATAAATATAACTCTCTCTTCTCTCTCTTCTCTCTCTCTCTTCTTCTTCTCTCTCTTCTCTCTCTATTATCATCTCTGTCCCATTATATATATATATATATATATATATATATATATATATATATATTATAGTGGTAATGTATTATGCTATATTCATAAATGGTCAAATTAGAGTATATATATATATATATATATATATATATATATGGGGGGTTGGTGGGGTGTAATATTATTGGTAATATATTGTACTAATATTTTTTTTTTAAAGTGGGCAAATTAGAGTATGTATATCTAATTTAAGAATAGCGTGGACAAGAAGTCAAGGCGCTGACATTTTCTCCCCTATGCCATTATCAACCATGTATTTGTTTTAAAATCACATGGCGAGAATTATATATTATATATATATTATTATAATGGAGATTGTGTGTTTTTCTGTCTGTAACCGAAACTATATTACTACTCAAGTCACAATTCCCTTAGTTTTATACGTCACATTCCCATGATTCTATTTCTATTCAAACAACCTCAATTAATAATAAAACTGTTTGACATTATTAATACTGTTGGCCTTACCTAAATACTAATAGCATGCAATTGTAATTTATATATACAACAAAATTACCAGTTTTCCAGTGTAAACGTAAAGCTAATTTGCATATTGTATTAAAAAAAATGATTTTTTATAAAAATGTGCTTGGTATTTATTGATTTCTAATTGTTTGGTTTTATCTTAATGATATGAGTAAAATCTCTTCAATAAATCCTAAAAGAAATTCATTTACAGAAGAAATAACTGTAATTTTATTCTTTATTCCTATTTTAACTAATAGTTAAATTAGGAAATTTAGCATTGAAAACGGAAGTGATGAAAGAGTAAGTTTTCAGTTGTTCTATTTTTCCGATTATACCCCTCCCGTTTCAAATCTTTTTATTTGAATATCTTATTAGTTTCATTAGCCTTTCTGATTTAATTCTATATATTTATTAATTTAAACTTAAATACTTGCATCTTTAAATTTTCCTTGGAGAATCCTTAAAAGACTCTATTGATTTACCCTAAAAATATTCTCACAGAACCAATATGTAGCCGTAAATAAAGCCGAAAACAGTTAACGCAGTTTTTGTACAAACCAAAAATTAGATTTTAGGCGCAAACCTCATTACATTCCCATCAGCGGCCTCTACAATAAACCGACTACATTCCCTCTCGATCGTTAAGACCATCCACGGTGGGTGGGAGAAATCTCCGTGGCGTAGTGGCTAACGTGCTGCTTTGCAACATCATAGTACGCGAGTTCGAATTTCAGTCACGCCATTACGTTCACTTTCGGAATAATACCGTTGGAAAAGTTATAACACCACCACCCTCCCATATCTTTTCCCTGCTCTTTTTCTTTCTCTTTTATTATTTATCTGTGTAGCATGACCTTTTTCCTTTCTTACTTTATAATAAGAACGGAGTGGTCCATTATTTAGCTGAGGTGACGACACTGATAAGAAATGATAATTCGGCGGATAAACAACACTAGATAATCAGGATTTACATTTTTGCATTTTATCTTGGACGATTTGGCCGGTCTCGTTGTGTTGCAAGATGATAACGGTCAGAAGATAAAGGAACACGAGTATTAATATATATATATTTACCAACCCCTCCACACGAGCAGGATGTGACACAAGGCCAATTTCTTAAGCGGAGTATAACAGGTTTGAATTCAGAGTTTTCCTTCTCCTAGACCGGTTGCCTAAGCAAGGTTAAAGAGCCCAGTCTGTCCTACAATTTACCTATAGCTGGAAGGAGAGTAGGATTCAAACCTTTCCCAAGGGTATTAGTGCTAATTGAAATGCAATTGGCACGAGTATTAATTATATATATATATATATATATAATATATATATATATATATATATATTAATACCCATGAACCACTCCCTCACATATATAAGAGCATCTAATAAACAAACTACCTCATAGAGGTTCTTCATGAACAAATGAACATGCTACTATCAAACACCACTCGCCTACCCGGATTTTAACAGCATGTTAAACCCACTATAAACACTTGAACATTTATAACTCTTTCTATAATGCTCCCTTCTAATAATGTATCAACAATTTCTTCAAATAAGAAATTTCTCCTGAAGATGACCGAAGTCGAAACTAGTTGAGATTAAACAACATACAAGAAATATTCCTGATTGTCTTAATAATAATTTTGTTCACACTATATATATATATATATATATATATATATATATATATATATAGAACTCCAACAAACACCATAGGATCTTGCTCGACAACCTGATGATTGCTATTTAGCATTGAAACCTGGGTCGCTGTTAATAATGAACATTGATCTGTGAAAAAATTGTAAAATAAATAAATATATATATATATATATATATATATATATATATTACAAGGAAAGCTACAGACAAGAATACCAACAAGATTCTGTGAAAAACAACAAACAACTGTACCCTAAAATTTCGACACGGATTCTAACAAAAGAAATAGTTGTTTATATAAATTTATTTCCACCAAAACTTAAAAGACTTTTAGAAATTTAAATAAATTCCTAAAACAGTTAGCTTGAATTTGCTGTTTGACACACAATTGAGGGATTCTGGTAAAAACATTTTCAGGTTTTCAATTCTTTTTTTTTTCTGTGCCGCCTGGCTGATGGAAGGAATTTTAGGGAATTTTAGGAATTTATTTAAATTTCTTAAAGACTTGTAAGTTTTGGTTGAAATAAATTTATTACAGAATGACGGTTTATAGAGTTTTTCCTTCCTTTCAAATGTAAATTTTGCTCTGTATTTAATCTAAAATAGATTATTATAGATTGAGCTCTCTTTATGATTTATTTATAAAAATCCTTGTATTTGCACCTACTAAAACATACAATAATTATACAGTGTTATTTTGAAGATCCCATGTAGAATCATTCCTTACTACCAGTTTTGGATACCACACACACACACACACACACACACATATATATATATATATATATATATATATATATATATATATATATATATATATATATAATATACATATTAGAAAAGTTGCAGAAGCACACAGAACGGGACATATTTTGCCAAAATAATAACTCAATGCCTGAAGAAGACAACAGATCAGAAACACGTGTCGCGTATGTAAGATAAAAAGAAATAAAAAAACATTTTCTGAGAACATAATACATTTTGCGGACCTTCTTCTTTCTTTTTTATAATATATATATATATATATATATATATATATATATATATATATATATATATATTATTTAATCATATTAACTAATACAAATGAAAGTCTGTCTAACCATTGGTTTCTGAATATCCCTTTTTCGGTGTTATTCGTCGTCAGAGACGTTGCCTTATATATATATACACACACACACACACACCACACCACACACACACACAATATATATATATATATATATATATATATATATATATATATAATATATATAATGGGATATTTAGTAATATGTAGATGCATATATCAACTGTAATTTTTGACTAAAAATGTATTTCGACTTATACACGAATATGCCCGTTTTTGCGTGAATTGTTTTGAGCTCAATTTTCCGTCCCTTTAATCTGAGATGAGGTATAATCTATTTTTGATTCTTCACTGTACTTAACACCCGATTCTTTTATTACCTTAAGCACGATTACAAATATGATTTCAACCAATCGTAGATTTCCAGTTATCTTAGTAATAAAAGCCGATTCTGGCATCATCTGCTTCCGGAAGGCGTAATATAATTACCATGATTCCATTTCAGATCCCCGGAGTCCCAAAATTGATAAAAAAATATCTCCAAACAAATATTCCGTATACCGGTACTCTTCATAGTGTCATCTGAAACAGGAACCCTCTTTTCTTTTCTGATTTTTAAAAAGCACTTTTTACATATAAAACTTGGAAAACTCATCCGGTGTTTTTTTTTTTTCTTTTAGCCAATACGTTCGATTCTGACGATTGTTTTCAGAAAGTACGGATGTGCCGGTCTTTTCTTTTTTTAAATTTTTTTTCCCAGAGGTCAGTTTAAAAAATGTTTTTTACTTTGAAAAACTGAATAACCTTGATTTTTACCGCACCGGTAGAGTTTAGAATTATATCTGATATATCAAATGAACATCTGATGAACTTTATCAAGACAACCCAAATAAAAAAGTAATAAAAAAGTTATAAAACTCAGCTAATGAATTTATTAGCAAACCACCCAAAAAACAAACACACCTGTTTAAAAGACTAATGTTAAAAATGAAATTCCTTTCCACTCCCACAAAAACAGGAAGAGAGAGTGAAATACTCATGTGTGTATATATACACATGCATGTAAGAATTCATTTTCATATTATCAATCAAAGCCTGAAGAAGATACCAGAAGATCTAAAACACGTGTTGCATATGTAAAACAAAAAGAATTTAAAATTTCTGAGAACAAAATACATTTTGCGGACCTTCTTTTTTTTATAAAATATTGAATTTTCTCCCGTTGGAACCAGAACAACATTTATATATATATATATATATATATATATATATATATATATATAATATATATTTGGGAGAATATGCCTACCCTTACCCCTACACATATGAGTACTACTACTACCTAAATAAAGCGATGTAAAACTGCGAGGTTCCGTTTGGTGTAGGGGTAAGAGGCTTGTTTTGTCGATCCGACATACAGGTTTCGAATCACACACGAGGCGATCTTCGTATCTATAGCTCTGCTGATGAGGCCTGATAGGCCGAAATGTACATACAGAGATTGATTTTTCTCGATTTTTTTAGCCTTACATTTAAGTAGTTAAATCCCGCCTAATTAATCATTAATGAATTAACTTTAAAAAATTAGGTTTGACTTCAATTAAGCACATATTCTCCCAAATATTGTCGGCTGAAAATAGCCATATTTGTTTACGTTTATATATATATATATATATATATATATATATATATATATATATATCCTTGAAAGGAAGGAAACACTCAATAAACCGTAATTCTGTAATAAATGTATTTCGACCAAAACTTAAAAGACTTTTAGAAATTTAAAAGAAATTCCTAAAACAATTAGCTTGAATTTGCTGTTTGACACACATTTGAGGGATTCTGGTTAAAACATTTTCTGGTTTTCAATTCATTTTTTCTGTGCCGCCTGTCTGATGAGAATGACATTTTAGGGAATTTTAGGAATTGATCTAAATTTCTAAAAGCCTTTTAAGTTTTGGTCGAAATACATTTCAGTGTCATCTGAAACAGGAACCCCTTTTTTCTTTTCTGATTTTTTAAAGAATGGTCGAACAAATTTTTTGAAGAATTCTTCGAAGGAACCACTACTTCTTTGATGCCGATTTACCAATTATATTTCGCCTACTGGAAAGAAAGCGAAGATAAAGAAAACAATGGAACCGTTTACCGTTCTCCATCGAGTGTCAAGTGATCCATTCTTGGCCGCTCGGGCGATGATTGAATGAAACCAATCTCGCCGATATAAAAGGACGCCTCTTCAAATTTAACGGTGTATTTTGGTAGCCTCGTTTTGGAAACAAAACCTTGAATGGTTTACTTCCGCCAACAAAACTCGGTCTGTCCAGAAAGTAATCAGGCGAACATTTACTCTCACGAATTGGCATCCCTGATTTGAATATCAGCAGTTCAATGTTGATCAGCTCTGAAAACATTACCTTTATATATATATATATATATATATATATATATATATATATATATATATATATATATATTTACAACTCTTCTGCCACTGGTAGGATGTGACACAAGGTCAATTTTAAATGGAGCAAGTGTAATATAAATAAGCAAAGGAGGCGGGTGGCTCATTGTCGGTAACAGCCGGACATCGAGGGAGTCTATCCACTTTTCGGTGTTAATTTTCAATCAGTATTCCTTATCTATAACCCCCACTGAGAGGCGCGTGGACTAATGGTTAGAGTTGTAAAAAATGGACTCGTCAACCCGAGTTCAGTTCCTGGCGAAGCTGTTTACATTTCACTTAGCGCTAATACCCTTGGGAAAGGTATGAATCCATTTCTCCCTCCAGCTATGGGTAAATAGCAGGACAGACTGGGCTCTTTAACCTTGGCTAGGTAACCAGTCTAGGAAAAGGAAAAATCTGAATTCAAACCTGTTAAACTCCGCTTAAGAAATTGACCTTGTGTCATATCCTTCTCGTGCGGAGGGGTTGAAAAAATATAAAAAAATAACCCCCACTGAGTTGTACTTCTTAGTCTTGAATCTAAGATAGTTATGTCCCTTCTGCTATGGAGGGTCATGTTTTATCTTATCTAGATCAAGTCAGTGTTTACAACTTCCCCTCTTGCCCCTCATCTCCCAGAGAGCACCTATGTTTCACCTATTAGTAGCTTGCATATTTCTGATTTTTAATAAATACATTTTTTTTCTTTCTAAATATCTGCATATACATTCAAGGGAGATTATTTATGAGTTTGAGGTGGAGCATCACACCTATCTGCAGCACCCCACTTTACTACGATGTCACAATACAACACGTTAACCACCAACCTACGAGGACCACAAACAGAATTGGTTTAATTGTTATTTTGTGTGTATATACCAAGTTCTTCGTATTACAACTTCCTTTTTGCTTTACATTAAAAAAATATTTAAAAAATGATTTCTATTTCTCAAAAATAAATAAATAAATAAAAGAAATTCAACAATGTGTAGTAAATTACAAAACAATTTTCGAAAACGCGTTTAATTCAAATTTTGCATTTGTCTTTTATACCCATATGTCTGGATATATATTATGATGGGAGGGGCATCCGTCAGGATTCTATTCTCTATGAGAATACTGGTTGGTTGGCTGGTTATATTTTAACCCTTGGACTACTTTAAGCCGAAAATGATTTTATTCTATTTATTCTTTTGTGGTATTCAGTTTTTTGTAAACACATTTTCGATCAATTTTCCCTCCCTCTCCATTTCTTTCTTTCTTTCTTTCTTTCTTTCTTTTCCCCTTCATTCTTCTTTTATACTTTGTTTCTTTCTTCTTTGTTTATTCCTTCCAGTCCCTTAAAGCAGGGGTTCCCAGGTCAGTTTGTTCAATTCCTCACCAAAGACATAACTTATCAGTTTTTCATACCTATAGTTACTAGTAATTCTCACTGCAGTCCATGTGACCTCAAGTCTCCTCAGCTCTTCAGAACTCTTTTAAGTAGTCTTGCTGAACTCAGCAGTGCTGTGGTCTAGAGCAGGGATTCCCAACCTTTTTCAGCTCATGGCCCACTTTGAAACCAGAATTTCTTTGTGGCCCATGAAATTATTATAATAGAAAAAATATTTCCATTTTACATAAGATATTTATTCAATCAAGATACAACCATATTGATGCACACACTTTATCTCAAGTATCTAAACTACATGTTCTTTTCAGTTCTAATTTAATGACTATTTATTATGCAATATCTAATTTTTGCAATTTCCCTATATATATGTATGTGCAAAAAACAACAAAACCTTCACAAACTACCGTGAATTATTTGACTTCTTACTTTCTAGAAAATATAAATTTCCCACATATATGATTGGATTTTGTATTTAAAAAGTATGCTCTGAAATCATATAGAATTATAATATTTCCTTGGCCCTCCTGCAAATTTGCTGTGGCCTATTTTGGCCATAGGTTGGGAACTACTACATTAAAGTACGTGATGAGAACTATGGCTTGATCCCTCTATATATACCTCTCTATCTATCTATGTATGTATCTCTCTCTCTCTCGTCTCTTTATTTATTTCTCTCATTCTTTTTCTCTTCTTTCTTTCTTTCCTTCTCTTTCTTTCATTTTACTCAAGCAAGTGGTCTCACTTCTCTCTTTCGTCCATTTTTCCTCTTCTTTCTTTCTTTCTTTCTTTCTTTCTTTTTCTTTCTTTTTTTCTCTCTATGTTTCTGACTTTATGACCCAGGATCTTGATAGACTGATAATCTTTGGCAAGATGGGTTTACAAGAACTCCACTCTGGGAATAACATATTGGCCAAAATGCATATTTCTGTCTTAAGACATCCCCACACATTCGTTATTTGTGTCCTTGTGACTATTCTGTCCTCAAAGGTTAAAACCCTGGTCAGTCGTCTCCATTCGTGAACTGTTAACAAGAGATATCAAACAAATGAAAATAGTGTAAGGTGAAGAGTCCTAACACAGATTCTATAAATGGAGACAACATCAGCGATCATGTGGGTGTTTTCAAAGGATCTATTTTGAAAGAATTAATGCTGCCTTGTATTTAATTTGAATGTTCACTAATAATTCTGTAGTAATGACTAGCTTGTTAACCATAGCACCACGATGGTACGCCCTACCGTTGGGAAATGTACGAATCCAACTATTCTCCAGCTATGGGTAAATAGTGAGACAGATTAGGCTCTTTAGCTTTGAGTAGGCAACCAAACTAGAAGAAGAAAAATCTCTTAAATCAAACCTGTTAAACTCCGCTTAAGAAATTAACCTTCTTTTTATATCCTACTCATGCAGTGCTGTTGGTATATATTATATATATATATATATATATATATATATATATATATATATAAACCTTCCCTGCCCATACATAGATACTCACTATACCCTGCTTCTTTCCCCCCCACACACACACAAGAAATCAAAATTCTCCGCCCTACAATACCACAAAACTTACCCAGTGACCTAATGTCACTTAACTCTCCCCTCCTCCTTATCACCCCCTGGCATCAAACACTCCACTACTATGAACTTTACCCTCCTCCCTCGACCAACCCCTTTTCCCATCTAACTCCTAGCTTCCTCCTTCCTTCCTGTAAACTTTCCCTACACTTCATTCATGTTATCCTCATCCCTTATTTCCCCCCTAACCTCCCTACCCCCCATTTCCGCTACTAACTCACTCCCTCATCAAAATACACACATGTATGTAATTTTGGCTTTGAATAAAAGTCAGTTGACTGAGGTTGTCCTTATGAATAGGACAAAATATTTCAACTCTTAGACTTGTTTTGAGCTATTATTTTTTGTTCACTATCCTTTTACCTACCTCATACTGTCGGATTTTACTCCAACACTCCTATCTTCATATGTATACACATATATATATATATATATATATATATATATGTATATATATGTATGTGTGTGTGTGTGTGTGTGTGTGTGTAATATTATGAAAAATTGAAAAAACACAAGTTCATAAACAAGTAATGTTCATTTCGTCTACGCTGCAGTGTTTCAATCTGTTTCAGTGGATCTTCATCAGGGCTTTCGTTAGTTTGAGGGAAAATAAATGTATCACAGAAAATCCGAAATCTGCGAGAATCTTTTGCTTTGTCAGTCAGTCTTAATTAAGGTTGATTTAAATTTTTCCTAATTTTACATACTGTCGGATTCACTTCCACTTTTTCTTCACACATACACACACACACACACATATATATATAATATATATATATATATATATATATATATAGTGTGTGTGTTTTGTGAGAGTATGTGTGTGTGTATGTTTGCATGTATGTGTATGTATATATATATGTATGCATTTTGTCTTTGTATCTTTCACAATTAATTTTATTCTAAACCAAATATATATATATATGTGTGTGTGTGTTTTTGTGTGTGTGTGTGCGTATAAGTGTGTATGTGTGCATGTATGTGTATGTATGAATCCATTTTGTATTTGTATCTTTCACAGTTAATTTTATTCTAAACCAAATATATATATATATATATATAATATTATGTGGTGTGTGTGTGTGTGGTGTGTGTGTGTGTGTGTGTGTGTTTTGTGTGTGTGTGTGTGTGCGTATAAGTGTGTATGTGTGCATGTATGTGTATGTATGTATGCATTTTGTATTTGTATCTTTCACAGTTAATTTTATTCAAACCCAAAATACAATGATTTTATTATTTCTCGTAGAAATTATATCCTCAAAAAGGATTTCATTAGGCATTATCTTACTTCAAAATTAACATTTATTTCAAAAAGTAAAAAAAAAAAAAAAAAGAAAAAAATTATAGAAATCTTAGAGTCCGATTATGTGTCATTAAAATTGTTGCTGAAAGAAAATATCGGATTAATCGAAAACAAAACGAAAGGCAATAAAAACGATTAAAATTAATAATTTGATATATTATCTTTCTCGGTTTTTTTCTCGGGGCTTATTATTTACTGACAACGTCTAGAAAAGTCATTTATCTTTTTAAAATAATTTACCATTAATTTGTTTCCAATTTCGGGATAATCATTTTTTCTTAAGTTCTCTTCAATATTATTAGATTTTATTTATTTTTTTTTTTTCTTATTTTCATTTTTGGAAAATCAATTTCTTTGAATTGAAAGATCCATTTAAAATACACTTTTAATGGAAACAAGAAAACGGTATCTTTTATTCGATAAATAATTGAACAGGGAAGATAAGCAATATACGATCGTGCAAAATTGAATTTATTCTAAATTGATATAAATCAGGGGGTTTTTTTTTGTGTCTTTATGAAAATGGATTTCCAATAACTCATAACAATATCCCGTGGAAAGTTATAATTACTTAAGAGCCAATTTTCACTTCCATTAACGAAATGTTTCTCCTGTTTATTCAAACATCTTCGTACTAGTCTCGGCTGACAGAATTCGACTGTTCTAAAAGAATTCTAAACTTTACTTTTAGGTTCTTTAACTGATTATTTTTTAGATGAAGCTTAATAGTTTATATATTACTACTTTAGGACATCGTGTGGTGTAATGGTTAAAGTCATAGGAAATGGACTCGTAGCTCCGAGTTCAAATCCTGAACGTGGTAATTGCATTTCACTTAGCGCTAATACCCTTGGGAAAGGTATGAATCCTACTCTCCTTCCAGCTATGGGTAAATTGCAGGACAGACTGGGCTCTTTAATCTTGGTTAGGCAACCGGTCTAGAAGGAAAACTCTGAATTCAAACCTGCTGAATTCTGGCTAAGAAATTGACCTTGTGTCACATCCATCTCGTGTAGAGGGGTTAGAAAATATAAATATATATAACTACTTAAGTACCTACTTACGTATGCCACACCCTGTCATTACCTCAGATAAATAATTGACCATGTTTCTGTGTGTGTGTGTGTGTGTGTGTGTGTGTGTGTGCGTGTGCGCACGTAGAAAATAAGAAAAATAAGTATTCCAAAAAGATAGATTTATTTTAGATGGTGAAATCGACATTAAAATGTTTCATTTTTAAACCTATACCAGGACATTAGCAAGAATAAAAAGGAACGCTTTCAACAGTAAAATGAACATTTCTCTAACACGTTCTCATCTCTCGTTTCAGATTTCCATCACTGGCTAGACAACACTATATTCATCCCAATGTCATGATGAAAGTTGAAAATAAGATAAAAATGAAACTTACGGTAAACTGCCGTAAAGTTGTTAAGGTTCTTTTAGGATACTTCAAAAAGGTACGCATATAGGGTACGCACCTTTTTCCAAGATGTTGGCTCAAAAATTTGCCCGGCGTCTTATACATCTTAGGTGAAGTTTGAGACCTCCCGTAGGCCTAGGCTAATCGTCTCTATGATGCTCCCTAACCCAGCTTACACTCAGTACTTTTACCTACCCTAAACTCCATGCATCCTTATTGAGATGTCTTGTGTATGCTTATTGCTTGCATGTACTGTCAAATTCCTTTTATACAGCTATGTTTCTGCTTGTGTAATGCACACCTATACTGTTTTAAACAATATATGCTTAAATACACTAAAAACTTTTTTCCCTGAATTTAACCTGCTGAAATGGTGGAGCGTCTTATATATCCGTCCGTCTTATATGCCCGTGCGTCTTATATGCCGTCAAATGCGGTAGTTTTTATCTTGTTTTTCTTTTCTCCAGTCGTTTCGTCAAAATCTTACGCGGTGCAACCTTACAGTTGTACTGTAACGTTGTCGTATATGTTGACAGTACCCAAACGTTTATATGAAACGTGGCGGCGGCGACGGTGTATATTATATAGTGGGTCTCGTCCACGTGCCTCCAAATTCACAGTGCTAAAATGGTGTTCTGCACGTTGCGGTCATCTTGTTGATAAAAATTACAACGCGAGAAATATGTAGTCACAACTGCTAGCCTTTATTATCGTGCTCGTCTCGTGAGCTCGTATCAGAGAGAGAGAGAGAGAGAGAGAGAGAGAGAGAGAGAGAGAGAGAGAGAGAGAGAGAGAGAGAACTATTAAACTACCGTCATCCCACACGGGACCAAGGGCAGGTCTTAACCCTCCGCTGTTCCAAATCGAAAAGAGACCGGTCCCTTTCTTCGTTGTTCCACGTCACCACGTGACCCCCGGTTCCGGTCAACACCCGAAACTTCTGGTTGACACTCAATTCTCCGTTCGGGCGTCACGCTTCAGTCAAATCATCGTTCATCCTGTTTTTGTGCTCATCACTATTTTTTTGAACCTTTACTCTCTCACTTATTTCTTTCTTCCTACCCCTTCCATTAGTAGTCCTTGCCAAATCTAAACTTACACAGTAACAGTTTGGAAGCATGAAGTTTTGTAAGATGCTTTTTCCAGGATTTGTTTTCAAAATTTACGTTCATGTAGTTTTAAAATGGCTATATTAGCTTCCCAATATGTGATTATCTGTAATTTATGATAGAGAAAGCATAACGAGATATCGGCTTTAATAACTGCCCATTATGGCCTTAAGTGGGTTGTTACTACGATAATCACACCTAAAATTAAATCTTTAACTGATTTTATGGGAAATTCAGTTCCCTGAAAAATTAATTAAAAATCGTTCGGTAACAAATTCATTAATTAATGCAAATTAACGAGTGGTATTTGACGCATGATAGCAAAAAAATTAAAGAAAAAGATGTTATCTCTCAAATTTTAAAGTAAAAATATATTAAAAATAAAACTCGTCTTTAATTGATTGGGTGCTGGAATTTTTATCAAATTCATTTACATTTCTTAGTAAATACGTTAAGTCTTTGTTTTTGTTTTATTGTTTTTTTTTTTAACAGAATATAGAATCGTTTTATTTATAAATAAAAATGTAAATAAAATAAAACTCATCTTTAATTGATTAAGTGCTGAAATTTTTATTAAATTCATTTACATTTCTTAGTAAATACGTTAAGTCTTTGTTTTTTGTTTTTTTGTGTTTTTTTTAACAGAATATAGAATCGTTTTATTTATAAAAACAATGTAAATAAATAAAACTCGTCTTTAATTGATTAAGTGCTGAAATTTTTATTAAATTCATTTACATTTCTTAGTAGATACGTTAAGTTTTTGTTTTTTGTGTTTTTTTTAACAGAATATAGAATCGTTTATTTATAAATAAAAATGTAAATAAAATAAAACTCGTCTTTAATTGATTAAGTGCTGAAATTTTTATTAAATTCATTTACATTTCTAGTAGATACGTTAAGTCTTTGTTTTTTTGTGTTTTTTTTAACAGAATATAGAATCGTTTTATTTATAAATAAAAATGTAAATAAAATAAAACTCGTCTTTAATTGATTAAGTGCTGAAATTTTTATTAAATTCATTTACATTTCTTAGTAGATACGTTAAGTCTTTGTTTTTTTGTGTTTTTTTAACAGAATATAGAATCGTTTTATTTATAAATAAAAATGTAAATAAAATAAAACTCGTCTTTAATTGATTAAGTGCTGAAATTTTTATTAAATTCATTTACATTTCTTAGTAGATACGTTAAGTCTTTGTTTTTGTTTTATTGTGTTTTTTTAACAGAATATAGAATCGTTTTATTTATAAATAACAATGTAAATAAAATAAAATACGTAACTGAAGAAAAAATATTTGTAGAACCAGAAATTTACATGATTCAAAATTGTTTAATTTTATTTAAAACTTTCAATTCTCTAAGCTAAAAAATATTACGTTTTAAAAGTAAAATAATTGTTTCATTGCTATGTTGTCTTGTCTGTACTGGTTAAGCGATGGCTGTACTCGTTAAACGAAGAGAATTTTGTTTTTATAAAAATTTGTGGACGTGTCTAAAGCTGATGTCATTGGCGGAACTCGAGCGAGTGGCAGTTTGGCAGTAACAAAAAAGTATTACCGCTGCTTCTCGTGTGTGTTAGGACTTTCATCATCAACGTGTGCCAAAAGCATGTGGAATTAGTTTAATAAATTTCCAACACAGAGTAAATCGGCCTTGGAATCGTGGCGATTAAATAATTTTTAACAGCAATTGAATTGAAGCGACTACATCACATATTGACACTTCTGTGATGATGGTTTAATATTTTTTTTAAAGTGTTTAACGTTGGCAAATACTCCGACTATAATAAAAATCACCCTCTGAATCCCTTGTTCATTTTAGGTATATATATACCTTCGGATTTATGCCCATTTTCCCGGATATATATATGACCACCTTTGTAGTTCAAATAACAAACTACAGCGATCAGCAATTTCTATACTACACTAGGCTAGGACAAGTCACCATCTCAACGTCCTCGAGGCAGTCTCCATTTTTTTTTACTGCCCGTTCTTGTGTAGACAGAGACATCTTAAGCACTCCCTGGTAATTTTTGCTGGGGTTGTTATTGCTGAGGTGGGGATCACCTGAAAGTATTTACCAAAATTTTTTTTTCTTCCTTCATGTTACCCCACCATTTGCTTGATTGAATCTCTCTTTTACCCATTTGATTTACATTGTGACTTTTAAACGATCTACCGGTCGTTACTTTTGACAAAGCACTGGTCGAAAGGGCCCTTAAGTTTCTATTTTCTCTTTTCTCTTTGGAAATAATGAAAATTTTGCTGATCAATAAAGTATGTCGTTATT
>CM042157.1:26368369-26375869 GCA_023376005.1 Doryteuthis pealeii
ACATGATGTGAGAGAGAAGAGAGAGAGAGAGAGGAGAGAGAGAGAGAGAGAGAGAAGAGAGATGTTGATACTCTCTCTTCCCTTCTCTCTCTCTCTCTCTTTTGTTATATATATATATATATATATGTATAGATTTAATAATGGAATGAAAAATCTTTAAATTTGCTTCATTGTAATAATTTATTTCAACTGCATTACTGCAGTATCAACAGAAATGAGCAAAAGCATGGATATTACTGAGAAAAAAATCCTAAGAAACAGTGGTTTAAATTTCATTTTTTTTTTGGGGGGGGGGATATCTTAGTTCAGGAGGATAGAAGGGATGAGGCTAGGAAATTTGAATGGGGCGTAGCGGACTGAAAAAAGGATAGGGTATATGTTAGTTACATCGGGGATTAATTGCCTGATGTGGCTTACAGACAAACAGACAGAAATTCAGCCTCCATATATTCTAGAATGTGTGTGTGAGAATAAGCGAGAGAGAGAGAGACAGACAGACAGAAAGAGACAGATAGACAGACAGACAGACAGACAGAGAGAGACAGAAAGATAAACAGACAGACAGACAGCGACAGACATACAGACAGATATATATATATAGAGATAGATAGATAGATAGATAGATAGATACTAACCAGATATTCCAGTATCTGTGTTTGTGTGAGAAATAGATAGACAGACAGACAGACAGACAGACAGACAGATAGATAGATAGATAGAGAGAGAGAGAGAGAGAGAGAGAGAAGAGAGAGAGAGAGAGAGAGAGAGAGACAGACAGACATATATATATATATATTGTCTTCGTCGGGACGGCCAAATGTCGACATCAGCCAGGCACCGAGAGAGTATATACCCTTTTCACTAGAGCTGGAATCAAGAGGATATTTTAGCGTCTGAGATGGAACGCTACACCTACCACCAGCTCCTCACTTTACCACACAGGTCCCGGTGCTATTCATACGCTGAGTTGGTGAGGGCCGGCACCGATAGACATATAGTATCCAGATATTCCAGTATGTCTGTGTGTTAGAGAGAGAAACAGACAGACAGACACACATACGGACAGTGAACATCTAGATATTCAGTGCAACCCAATAAAAACGTGTAAACATGTTTATTTATAGTCCTTTGATGAATACGCTTAAGCCTTATCATCCGAAGACAGCCACTTAGTATATATATATATATATATATCTTTCTTCTTGTGTGGCTATCACTATGCGAAAATAATGACATACATGATATACAGGAGACGCAGTTAATGGATTCGGCGAGCCACGTTCAAATGCTGCACAAGACTGTTGGCGATCTACTGCACGCTAATGACCTTTCGAAAGTCATCAAAATATCTTCTACCCCCCCCCACTCCAGCCCTGGTAAAAGGAGTCCGACCATAATGAAGCAGACTCTAGCATTTCTCAATATTATTAAATCATTGTCTTCTAACAGCGTGCTATGATGCTGTAGCGCCAGCAAACAGTTTTGGTTGGTTGGTTGGTTGGTTGGTTGGTTGGTTGGTGTTTTTTTACGGTATGTCAACCCATTGGGTCATTTTATGCGTGATACGTTTTTGTTTTATTCATTCTTGATGGGTACTCAATTTTTTTTAAACATATTTCTTTCTATTTAACCGATAGATGAATCTTTAACAGGTACTACCACTCCGGGTCAGAGTGGACCTGGGAGCTATGCTTATGAATGGGTACTCCACATTCCCCAGACTTCCAGAATTGGAACCTCACCATTAGACAGAGTTTAACATCATACCCAGGACAATAAGACCCTCATCCACAGCCTTATATATATATATATATATATATATATATATATATATATATATAGATATATGAATTTAACATTTTTAGAAAAAACAAATGATGTTAATAGTTTCGACCTTTTTAATAGAGCGCACTTTATCAAGAGCAAAATATGAAGGGAAGACGGAAAAATATAACTGTTAGAATGAGGGGTCCAAACGAACGCTGGTTTTCGATGCTGGAATTTTTTTTTTAAATGCGTATTCTGTGTTAAAAATGAAATAGATTTTATTTAAAAAAAACAGAAGCATTATAATCCATAAGAGTTTGATGTAAAATTATATAAAAAGTTAACATCATTTGTTTTTTCTAAAAATGTTAAATTCATACTGTCGGATTAACTTCCATTTACTTCATATTGTCAATTGAAAAAACAAAATATCTGGATTTTGACATCTCCTGAGACTAATATGATCTACAACACTACGGATTTGTCAACAATACAAATTCTTTGAAACTTTCCACCTTTCTTCAATTGTGCTGTGAGACTTTTAACTTACTTTTTGTAGCTGGAATGCATCATGAACATTTTTGATACTTATTATACACTTTTAAAAAATATATTTTTACATTAAACTCTTTTGAGACATTTTAATTTTTTTCCGATTCCTCTCCTTTAGAATATACTTCTTATTATGAACTGAAAAATTGCTTTCAAAAAATCATTTATTTCACAAGTATATAAAGTAATACGTCATTATATATAATTTTCAGCCTAAGATATAAAAACATGGGTCTAGTTTTTCTATAAGAAAATTAACGTTTTTTTCTTTAGTCCTGTGTGTGCAATTCTTCATGGGCGATACATTTTTATCAAATGTGCATAAATTGAAACAAATATCTGTTGTAATTTCATTTCCCGTCAGCATATATCAAATGCTTTGAAGCGCGTGGTGTAATGGTTAAAGTCATGGGAAATGGACTCGTCGCCCCGAGTTCAAATCCTGGACGTGCTAATTGCATTTCACTTAGCGCTAATACCCTTGGGAAAGGTATGAATCCTACTCTCCCTCCAGCTATGTATAAATAGTAGGGCAGATTGGGCTCTTTAACCTTGGTTCGGCAACCGGTCTAGGAGAAGGAAAACTCTGAATTCAAACCTGCTGAACTCCGCTTAAGAAATTGACCTTGTGTCACATCCTGCTCGTGCGGAGGGGCTAGTAAATATATATATGACAGGAAAAAATAGGAAGCGCATGGTGTAATGGTTAAAGTCATTGGGAAATGGACTCGTCGCCCCGATTTCAAATCCTGGATGTGGTAATTACATTTCACTTAGCGCTAATACCGTTGGGAAAGGTATGAATCCTACTTTCCCTCCAGCTATGGATAAATAGTAGGGCAGACTGGACTCTTTAACCTTGGTTAGGCAACCGGTCTAGGAGAAGGAAAACTCTGAATTCAAACCTGTTGAACTCCGCTTAAGAAATCGACCTTGTGTCGCATCCTGCTCGTGCGGAGGGTTTGGTAAATATATATATTAGATCCTTTGATGTAGGTATTATAGGGGTGGATTGTTGGGTGTGAGAAAGTCGCAGATAGATGTATTGGCAATTTTTCCGAGATGAAATAAAGGAAAATAAAGTGCTCAATTACAAATGTAAGAGCTTTATTTATTAAATATTACTGTTTATAAAAACGTTTTTAGTGAGCATCTTCCTAAGGTTTCTGGCTATTGCCTTCTTCAGAATGCATCACCTCATGTCTCTCATGTGTTGGTAAACAAACTACTAAGTATATAAGCAATGATCGTTTGCTAGTAAACTAGATCTCTCTGTGATCGTAAAATATATAAGAAAACCTATGTATTTAATAGTTTAAACACCAGCTACGAATGAAAGAAAGAAAGAAAGAAAGAAATAAAAAAACGAATGAAAGAAAGAAGGAAAGATAGAAAGAATGAAATAAAGAAAGAAAGAAGGAAAGATAGAAAGAAAGACAGAAAGAAAGAAGAAAGAAAGAAAGAAAGAAAGGAAAAACGAATGAAAGAAAGGAAATAAATAAATAAATAAATAAAGAATGAAAGAAAGAAAGAAAGAAAGACGGAAAGTTGCTGTCGGCCACCAGACAACAGTTATAAATCAAATATAAAAAAAAGGCCGTGTCAATAGTAAGTATACCTAGCTCATATATCTAGCCCATAGCAACTTTATAATAAACTAAGACTCAAAGTGAAAAGGCTAAGATAAAGAAATCAATTCTTTGGTCGCCAGGAAGACATTTTGGTAAATGGCTAAAGCCGAGCTGATTGGCTGGTTGATTTTACGGCATATTGTTGGATTACTTTATGCCAAAGAAGACTTATTTTATTCATTCTTAATGGGTATTCATTTTTTTTTAATTGAAATTCATTCTTTTAAATTATAACCACACAAAGAAAAACATAAGCACGTCCATTTCTGATACGAAACTCTGATGATGAAGTTTATGCTTTGAAATCGATAAGACAAAAATAACCTCTTTTTGTTTTTATTTTTCATACGCATTGTATTGGCCTTCAAAATATTAATATATTATAACATACTTAACAATGCTTCAAGCAAATTACCAATTGCTTTTATCCCTACGCCTGAGCGAGGCAGAATTTGTGATCACAAGTAGACTATTCCAACTATCAGAAGGACATTCTAAAATGGGCTGCCGAATCAACTTTCTTAAAAGATATCTCATTAATAATATAACTCCTAACACCATAAGAAATATTAAACTTCCAACATGCTTCAAAATACCAAACTTTCAACGCTCACTGGACAACCTACACAAGTTCTGTATGAGAAAATCACTGCAATATTATAACACTTCGTTAATTAATTTTTTGAGAAACAAATTATCTTGGCTGGTTGGTTGGAGAGAGGAACCTCGGTTTGGTTTGGTTTGTTTTACGGCATATCAACCTCAGTGGGTCATTTAATGCTGATAAAGTTTTAAAATAAAGTCATTTTTAATAGATACTTAATTTTTTCATAAATACATTTTTCTATTTAACCCATAGATGTGACCCTAACAGGTACTACCACTCCGGGTCAGAGTGGACCAGGGAGCAATGGTGATGAAGGGGTGCTCCACATTCCCCAAACCTCCAAAACTGGAACCTCACCATCAGATAGAGTTTAACGTCATTCCCAGGACATGTAGACCCGCAGCCACCGCCTTCTAGCACCCATATGATAAAAAAGGGTTGGGGCTTGCCATAAAGGCAATAGGGTTTGGAAAATCATATAGGTGCTAGGGCTTGACGTGACCAGCCGATTGATCGGAGGGGGCCTCTCCGACCGCCCGTCTAGCCCAAGATAGGGCCAAAGTGGAGTATTGCATGTCATGAACTGCTCATCCACCTTGGCTCTATCCTTAAGCATCACGGGTCGCCACGCACGCCAACAGGTGGCCCAATTGGGGGAGTTTTACCCCTCTGCAGAGGTGCAGTCGGAGCATTCTTACGCCCCAGTCGACAGGGCGGGTACTCTAAGGAACATGCGATCTATTTGTCAGCTATGACTTAGAAGGCGTATGTACTTTAAGCAACTTGTGACTATTGCTCCAGTGACGACCTACTATCAAATAAAGAAAACCCGTCAAAATAAGACAAGGTATTATATAAAGTGCTCACAGAAACTGAATTTCGGAGAGGAGCAGGAAGACAGGTGACGCCAGCTTGGAAGGATACTTCTACGATACGATATGTGTGGGCGGTTTGGCTAATTCACTACCCCTCTCATTTCCCCACCCCTTTTCGATGTCTCTGTTTAGTATTCGGAACATATCTACATTTATTCCTAAATTATTATTCTCTTTGGAATCAATAAGGTAATAGTATACTTTATAGGGCACCGAAGGTCTGTTTGTCCGAGGCGCCAAGGATCCTAAGTTCTGCCCTGGGGCAGGAAATATAATAGAGAACAAGAAAGGAAACCGGTATTGTCAAGAAAAATTGATTACAAAGCGAAAAAAAAATCGGATAGTGAATATATTTTCATCTGATTCCAACTACGAATAACAATTGAGGTGCTCGTCGTGTAATGGTCACCGAATGGACACGACGACCAGAGTTCGAATCCTGGACGACGTTGTAAGTATTTCCCATACGCTAATATCACTGGGATATTCAGAAGACTGTGTGACCAGGCGCCTCCTCGTCAAACAAGGAACGAAAAGGAGTGAAAAAAAGAGGAAAGAAGCCACCGCAGAAAGGAGAGTTAAAAAGAAGGAGAGACAGCAGCATCTCCAGCAAGCATCACCGTTTGTTTGCAATCACTACACCAGATATTGCCCTTCAAAAATTGGTCTGTTCAGCCACTCACGCATTTGCAGATAAAAAATGGACACTACGTCTTCAATAGACGGAAGGATGCCAGCACACAATATCATTAGGAAAGGTATGCATCAAACCGTTCTCTCTCCATCTATGGGTAAAATTGTAAAACCTATTGTGTTATTCAACTAGTAGGCAACCAGTCTATGAGAAGGAAAACTGAATTCATACCTGGTAAACTCCGCTTAAAATTAACTTTGTATCATATCTTGCTCGTGAGGAGCGGTTGAAAAATACATACGAACAAGGAATGTACTCCTTTTCATGGTTGTTTTAATCGTATTTTAGACAATCGATTCTACGGCCTTCTTTATTCGGGCAAAATTCACATCCTAACAGGCATGAATTTCTTACTTAATGCCGTTAAATATAATCTAATGGTGAAGTTCCAATTTTGGAGTTCTGTTCAGTGTAGAGTAGCCTTTTATTACCATTACTCCCAGGTCCACTATGACCCGGAGTGGTAGTACCCGTCAGAATCCCATCTATTGGTTAATTGTTTTTAAAGAGTTAAAGTAAATTGTTTAAAAAATACTAATACTCTAAGGAAATGTATGAAATTATTTAACAATATTTCTTAATATGGTCGGTGAGATCATATTAAGAAATTTTGTTAAATAATTTCACGACTGTTATTCTAAGAGGACAGCTTTGGCATTAATAACCCACGAAGGTTAATATGCCATTAAACCAAAAAGGCAAACCTAAACTAGACCGTATTGGTCATCATCTTTTGATGGGCAACCATATGTGGGACTGTTTGTGCAATCTATACATATATAAATGGCACTTGTGTGTATCTGTATCTCCGGAGGAGACTTCGAAAATAAAAGAATTAACGACAAAGTAAATATATTATTTACATTAAATATCACAAGGGCTAGGTTTTTGAGCAAAAATAATAGAGATTTGATGTATGTTAATGAAGATAATTAAAAATAAAACATAAATGATAACAGCATGGAATTTCTTTTTTTCATTTGATATTTTAGATAGTAGACATTAACATTTTTTTCAGAGTAGCTGGATCAATGCAAGGTCTATTTTTTTTACATAGGGATTTAAATGGGGAATCCCACGAGGATTCAACTCACGATTCAGTAATTATGGATCTGCGGGACTAACTTTAAAAAATCTCCCTCTACCCAGGCGACGCCGGGTAGCCGCTGCTAGTATGTTTATGTTTGAACTACAGTGTGACCGGATGTGGAGGGAAAAAGAGATTGTAAAAGGGAGATGCGAAGACTAGTTGGTATATTTACATTTATTTACTGAGAGAAGGAAGATAAGTATTTGGAGATCTTTTTTGTTCACTAGGACTGTCAATTTGAGTTGACATCCTATTAATGGAAGACACGATGTTCGGTTAGAAGT
>CM042157.1:26378369-26380869 GCA_023376005.1 Doryteuthis pealeii
AACCAAACAGTTAGAAATCAATAATACTAAGCACATATTTAATAAAATCACATTTTTAATATCAATATGCAAATTAGCCTTCCCGTTCACACTGCAAACCGCTATTTTTTGTATATATAAATACAATAGCATGTTATTAGTTTGTAGATATGGACAACACTAATAAAAAGGTGAAGCAATTTTATTAATAATTGAGGTTTAAATATAAATAAAATCATGAAGAATGTGATGAAAATAACTATGTTAATTGTGACTCGATTAGTAATATAGTTTCGGTTACAGACAGAAAAACACACTATCTCCATTATGATAAGATATATATATATATATATACTAGCAAATATATGCACCCTCCGGGTGCAAGTATTTAAGTTTTAATGTAATAAAATATTGTATTAAATTAGAAAGGCTAATGAAACTAAATAAGAATACAGATAAAAAGATTTGAAACAGAGGGAGTATTATAAAAGATTTGAAACAGAGGGAGTATAATAAAAAATGGAACAACTGAAACTTACTCTTCTATCACTCTCGTCTTTCATTGTTATTTTTTCTAATTTAAGTATTTAGTTATAAGAGGAAGTAAAGAATAAAATGACACTTATTTTATCTTGTTAATGGATTTCATTTAAGATTCATTGAAGAGATTTTTGCTTATATTCATTAAAATAAAAGCAAACAGTTAGAAATCAATAATACTAAGCACATATTTATTAAATTCAATTTTTAAATATTAATATGCAAATTAGCCTTCTTGTTCACACTGTAAACCGCTATTTCGTTGTATATATAAATATAATTGCATGTTATCAGTATGTAGACATAGTTAACAGTATTAATAATGTAAGACAATTTTATTAATAATTGAGGTTTAGATAAAAATAAAATCATGGAGAATGTGATGTCAATAACTAAGGGAATTGTGACTTGAGTAGTAGGAATATAGTTTCGGTTACAGACAGAAAAACACACAATCTCCATTATAATAAGATATATATATATATATATGTGTGTGTGTGTGTGTGTGCAACAAATAATAAAAAAGTAAGTGAATCCAATACTCTATAACATCGAGTACATTTATTTAATTTTAGATGCTTCGTAATAACGCCCGACTAAAAAAAATAAATAAATAAAAAACATAAAAATATATACCGAGAGAAGCATACGGAGACTCCTAAAATACATATATATATATATATATATATATATATATATATATATATATATATAATCGTATTAGTTAAAAGATAAGAGAATTGGTCTGTCAAAACTATAATGATTCAATTTGCTGCTCATTAGGAACAAGACCGACAAACAATTTATGCATTCGACTATAATCGTATAAAACAATGCAAGTATTATTAACAACATATCTTTATTATTACAAATATGCAAGTAAGCCCAGAAAAAATCGGAATAGCATAGAAGACCCCAAGGACGACTGTCAATAACGTTAAAATATATCCAAAGTTATTTTCGATGCAAAGTCATCATCATGATGTCGCGCTTTCAGTGCGGATATCCATGATGATGGATATCTATCGGTGGCTGTTGACTCATCAATAGGCGCCAGTCTTAGAGATGAGGAGCAGTAGTTTCCTAACTGAACTGTTTGATCCTGGCCGTTGACCCGTTTCCTATAAAAGGGATGGAGCACTCTATGACGGCCTTTACATACAAAGCGAAGTGTGTATTAAAACAGTTAAAATCCTATTAGCATTCTGTAGGTGATGACAGCCTGGCGGTTAAGGTGTCTGACTGACACTGAACTGATCGGATTTTAATCCCGGCTGTAGGTAGCTTACAAATGTCTAGCCACACTTAAGAGACTTAATAAGTCGAAACACTTGTCTATGGATGACTATATATATTAGAATTCATATGAGCCCCGCCATTGTCCCAATATGGGATCATCTGCCGTTTCTCACATCCACCACGCTGCTACCCATGGCTTCTTTTTTACTGACATTTTGGCTTGTTATTTCATTCTTTTGGCTATCTTTCGGTCTGTATACTCGTCGCTGTAGAAAATAATTGTAATGCTATGGTCAACAATTTTTAGCAAGAAAATTCTCGTACTTTATGCAAAGTAGTCACTAGTAATAACAGTTTTAATAGGAAGAGAGAGAGAGAGAGAGAGAGAGAGAGAGAGAGAGAGAGAGAGAGAGAGAGAGAGAGAGAGAGAGAGAGAGAGATGTTGTGTAGAGACTCTTTTGCGGGGTATTGAATCACCTCAATACCACGTCAATAGCATTACGTTACATAAGCATTACCACTTTAATAAAAGCTGATACACACATTGGCAGTTTTGACATGAGTAAATCCATTACCGGTAATTTTGATTTTTTTCACTATATCTCGGCATACCAGTGTCTACAATAATCGTAAACGTTCTTAAAAATACATTTAAAAACTTTGATATAGGTGGCCAAGGAAAGAGGTGTACAAAAAACTAAAACGCTAAAAAGCAATCACTTTCAATTTTCGTCTGAAGATT
>CM042157.1:26385869-26388341 GCA_023376005.1 Doryteuthis pealeii
TATATATATATATATATATATATATATATATTACAGAGTTTTCACAGATAAATGTTCATTATAAACAGCGGTCCAAAATGTGACATTGAGTAAAGATCTTCAACAAACACCATGGGGTCTTGCTCAACAACCTGATGATTGCCCCTTGGCATGAAACCTGGGTCGTTGTTTATAATGAACATTGATCTGTGAAAACTCTGTAAAATAAATAAATATTACCTCTCACAATTTGTGATTGAGCACTGTATTTTCTTTGTTTCATCACAAAAAAAAATTGTTTTTATATATACCTATATATATATATATATATATATATATATATATATATATATATATATATATATATTGTTTCCATATTGAAAAGACAGAATTAAAAAAAAATTCTATTAAAGTATTTGAGATGATGACTTTTAGAATACACACAGCTTTTCAGTGAGAGACTTAGAGTTTATGACTTATGAGAAAATTGAATCCTTCGTAACCAATCTTTTAAACACTGGTTTGAGGCACGGGTAATCTTGAATATTAGCAACTTAAATGAGAGTAACCTCCCTCTGTTTTATTTTTTCCTTTTGAGGATGCCGTGTATTTTGTTTTGTAAAAACACGAATTTTTCGACAAATTGGATAAACCTATACTTTTCTAATATACAGATACTCTCACAGAAATATTAACATCTTTTTTTAAATCGATTTAAAAATGTTAACACCCTTATAGGAATAACTTTAATATTTTTTCAAACAGTCTCCACATCTGATTTTTTTAGTATTTTTTCTTTCGGCAGGGTGAAATACGTTGATGGAATTTATGTCGGTTAAGTAGGATTTAACCATACATCTATATATCATTACGCTTGCTCCTAAATCTTCCGTCCGTTATCATCCTGCAACACCCTCTGGTTAAAATTAACACCGTCTAAATCGTCCAAGATGCAATACAAAACGCCTAATCGCAGATTTCTCATTTGTCCCATTTTATTCATCCAATATTTAAAATGAAACATTCCAAATGATCTTGTGTCGCTTAAATTTCCAAAGTAAAATCAAAATGAATTTTTAAAAAGTTATGTGTTTGTTTTATTTGTATTATAAAAAATGTGAATTAGGGAAGATATTTTGGTAATTTTAATAGTAACTAGCAAATATATGCACCCTCCGGGTGCAAGTATCTAAGTTTTAATGTAATAAAGTATTCTATTAGATTAGAAAGGCTAATGAAACTAAATAAGAATGCAGATAAAATGATTTGAAACAGAGGGAGGTATAACTGAAAAATAGAACAACTGAAACTTACTCTTCCATCACTCGCATCTTTCATTGTTATTTTTTCTAATTTAAGTTAAAAGAGGAAGTAAAGAATAAAATGACAGTTATTTTTTCTTGTTAATGGATTTCATTTAAGATTCATTGAAGAGATTTTTGCTTATATTCATTAAGATAAATTTTAAAAAATCAATAATACTAAGCACATATTTAATAAAATCACATTTTTAATATCAATATGCAAATTAGCCTTCCCGTTCACACTATAAACCGCTATTTTGTTGCATATATAAATATAATTGCATGTTGTCGATATGTAGATATGGTTAACAGTATTAATAATGTTCCACAATTTTATTAATAATTGAGATTTAAATGAAATTAACATCATGAAGTATGTGATGTCAATAACTAAGGAAATTGTGACTTGAGTAGTAATATAGTTTCGGTTACAGACAGAAAAACACACAATTTCCATTATAATAATAAGATATGTAATGAAATTGCAAATCATCGTTTCTGGCTTAAATAGCTCCTCTTGAATTTTGTTTCGTTTCGTGGAAAGTCCACGGTCCCACTAGTATAAATAATTAAAAATAATAGAGCTTATAATAATAGGTAAAGGATGTTAGATAAAAAAAAAAAAGTTTTTAAAAAAAGTAAAAACAAAAAAGAATTCTCTTTGTTACAAAACAAAGCCAGGGTGAACATTTCAAAGAGAAGAACAGGAAAAGAAAAAAAAAAGAAGAAAATAAAAGCGTAGAAAAAACGTAGAGAAATTGTAATGAGAGAGGAGACCTACCTCGTGCAACACGGTGTGACAGAGAGAGAGGCGGGCGTGAAGACTTACCGTATTTTCGAAGGAAGCAGGCTAGGCTTTGCCTGGCGTGTAGGACTGACCTAGAGTCGAACCCGCTTCCTTCAGAATGTGAGAGCTGTGGACGATCAGGAAAAATAAGAAATAGCATAGTGGCCCGGATGTAGGTGGTCGCGCCGTGCTGACGAGTGTCGCACGTGCTGCACGGACAATTATGAGTGAGGAGCCCGGATGTGGTGAAATTGAGGTGTATTTAAAGAACTTATTCTCACAGACACGTTCCGACTGCAGTAGTATTTTGTTGTCGGGACAAAGAAATAAAAATTGTGGGATGTACATTGGATGCGTGTGAGTCATTGGGTAGCGTTTAGATCTATCGTATTTCGGTCCTGT
>CM042157.1:26388441-26400941 GCA_023376005.1 Doryteuthis pealeii
AGAGAGAGATGAGTGATGGAAGAGAGTTTCAGTTTGTTCTATTTTTCTATTATACCTCCCTCTGTTTCAAATCATTTTATCTGCATTCTTATTTAGTTTCATTAGCCTTTCTAATTTAATATGATATTTTATTACATTAAAACTTAAATACTTGCACCCGGAGGGTGCATATATTTGCTAGTATATATAAAAGGGGTCATAAATTGATAAAAAAATGTGTGTATCTCTGTTGTAGACGATTAGTTCCTCACCATTATAAACATAGGCGCCGACAGTGACAACATAACTGGAAACTGGAAATGAGTGGGAGCTTTTATTTTCTCGTACATTCGTGTTTGCCAAGTGCTACGAACTAAAATTAGCTAAGACTAACACAAAACTACACATACGGCCAGTCGAAGTTTAAGTCCACTTCAAAGTCCTGTCAGACTAATTTAGCTACAATAATATATCGTGGCACCCTGGTAACCTAAAACACATATAACAACTTGCAATAAATATGGAATATAATATAAATAGTATTTAGGATTGACAGCAAAGTGAGATAAGTAGTGATAGATAGATAGATAGATAGATAGATAGAGGGAGGGAGAGAGAGAGAGAGAGAGAGAGAGAGAGAGAGAGCGAGAGAGAGATATGGTATGTGTGGAGGGGGAGAAAAGATTAGAAGAAAAAAACAAAAAAGAAGTTTCTTGAAAAATATACACACACATAAAAGAAAATGTGTATAATAGTAAGAGAGAGATAGAGATAGATAGATAGATAGATAGAGAGAGAGAGAGAGAGAGAGAAGAGAGTGTGTGTGTGTGTGTGTGTGTGTGTGTGTGTGTTTGAGTGAGAGAAGAGGTTTTTGTAAGAAAAAAATAGAAAAAAAAGAAGTTTCTTCAGAGAAATAAAAGAAACTCTCTATAATAGTAATAGCAGGTGCTTACGGTCAAGTCATGTTGAAAGATCACCGCTGTTAAGCAGCGATTAGCCTGTTTAGTACTTAGATGGTTGACCATTTGTTACATAGTTATTATATCCCTGATATCTTTTTAAGGTAGTGTAGAAATCATTATGGGCGATCAGTACAGCTGATGGCCTTGAGAGGTGTGGCGGCGCTTGACCTCACTCTGACCTTGCTTTCTGGGATAGACCGTGAGAACTCCATAGAAAGCCCTCTCCGGTTTAAGGAACTAATGGTAAGAGTCAGTTAGAAGTTAGCAAGCCAAGCTAGCAAGATGTGAGTCTCCATACGCAGATGCCTGGTCTGGGGGTCTACGAATAAAGTAACATCATCGTAAATCGATCTTGTGTTTATTACTAAAAACCAACAATGACACAGGGCTTCTGATAAGGAATGATCCCACAGAAACCAGACACGGAATCCTCAATAGAAGACCAGACGAGACCTTAGAAGATATACCAGGCCAAGATAGATGATAGACGATCAGAACCAAGCCGGCCAGAATAATAGACGACCAGAGTAAGACGTAAGAAAGTATATAACATATAGATATTTAGTGCCGGTAAAGAAGGTGCTATGCAACACATTTAGGCAACAGCAGGTACTGTAATTAAGCTATTATCCAAATAACTTGATTCGGCATTAAATGACCCGAAGAGGGTTGATATGCCGTAAGACAAAAACCAACCAGCCAACTAACCAACAAAAAACTAATCTATTTTTTAAGTTAACGATATAAAGTTTAAAAAAATAAAGTCGTCGGGGCGGCCTAAAGTTGGTATCAGCCAATCAGCGAGGGAGTCTATCCCCTTTTCACTTTTTAAGTTAACGATATAGTAAGCGTTAATATAAACAAGAGAGACCTGTAGAATTTCCTCGAAACGAGACGAAAATCAAGAAGAGCTATTTAAGCCAGAAACGATATTTGCAATTTCATTACATATAAATACCATTGTTTTGTTGAAATAAATAATAAAAGAATAAAGAGGACAAAAACATGACTCGGAAAATAAACATGAGCTTAAAATTCGCTTACACTGACGCGCTAAATCAGAGCGTAAATCGTAGCAGGAGGTCTGGACGACATGAGATCAAAATTAGCAAAATATCTTCCGTAATTTAAAATTTTCAATATTAAAAATAAAACAACTTCATTTTTTTTAATTCGTTTTAATTTTACGTTAGGCATTTAAACGACGCAAGACCATTTGGAAGGTTTGATTTTAAAAACTGGTCGAATAAAATGGGAGAAATAGGAAATCTGCGATTAAGCAACACCACACAATCTGTATTCACATTTTTGCATTGTTCCTAGGATGATTTGGACGGTCTCATTTTTTTGCTTTTTTTTAATTAGTTTTCAATTTTTTTTTTTGTTTTTTGTTTTTGTTTATTTTCTCCTCTCTTTTTCCGCCTAGATTAGAAACAAAAATGTCTTTGAATTGAAAATTGACTGCCAAAAAAAAAAGAAAAAAGACAAAACAAAAAAAGGGATATTTTTTTTTTATTGTACCCCACCACACCAAGATTTATCATTCATCAAATATACCGAAATGAAAAAAAATCTCGATTTAAAAAAAAAAGAATTTACAGCGCCTCTTTACATTTATATCATTCATCAAATACATTTTACTAAAAAGCACCAATTTATAGTTATTCGAAGGTCATGAGAAACAAAGACATGCTGAATAAAAACAAATAAATCAATAAATGAAATCTATATTCACATAATTCTTACATTTTGTGACAGAGAACGAGAAAGGAAAAAGAGCGAGACACTGTCTTGCCTGCCGGGATCGAACTCGCGTCCTCCCGCATGCAAAAACAAATGCGATTTGGGCACTGGACGGACGCGAGGTTCGATTGATATACCCGGATGTTTGGGTAAATATGTCCATAAATAACAAGTGAGTCGTGCGCTGGGCAGTGAGCAGCAGCAGAAGCAGTCGACGACGACGACGAAGCGCTTTGCGAACGACCCAGTAAAGAAATGGATTTTAGTCCAACAGAAACAAAACTAAATAGGAAATGCGATTTTGAACTGTTAAAGATTATTTAAACTACGACGACGGATTTTCCAGCTGCTAGACGAAAACGAAGAATGTGTTGACCAAAAGAAAGTCTGGCTTGTGAGAAGACTGTGAACTCGCTTGTTTTTGGTCCCCCCTCAGTAGGAACTTCTTGATTCGAATATCTATTCCCCCCCTTCTATACACGTATTTACCTACACCCTCCCCTCTGCACAGGAAGGATGTGACACTAGGGTGTTTCAGGATGATAACGGACGAAAGATTTAGGAACAACCGTATTAATATATAGAAAGATTGCGGTGTAAGCCAGACATGTTGTTTGTGTAATGTCTAGCTTTGAGCCAAATATTCAACAACGGAAATTCTTGAGAAATAAAACAAAAAAAACTCTTCGATTGTAAATATTTTTAATATTAGTGATCAAAGGGGACACACGACAAAGTGAGGGCAATAATTTTGGTACATTCACAAAAGTCAGGTCAACTCAAATCCTTTTATGTTGTTTTCACATCAAACAGTAGAGAGACAGAGTCAACTTTTCAAAAGAAACATTTTATATATTTTTTATAGATGAACCAGCAACACTGCAGCCATTTTTCTTTAGATAAAGGCATAACATACAGTAAATAAAGATTAAAAAACGGGTACTCGTTCTCACGATCCCTTTTACTCGGTAAACATAAGCATATATGTGTGTGTGTGTGCGCGAGTGTGTGGCCGGGTTAGCTCAGTCGGTAGAGCGTTCGGCTAGAAACCACATGGTTCCTAGTTCGATTCCGGTCCTCGCCAACTCAGCGTATGAGTAGCACAGGGATCTGTGCGGTAAAGTAAGGAGCTGATGGTAGGTGTGGTGCTCACCTCAGATGCCAAAACAATCTCCTTGGTCTAGCGCTATTGAAAAGGGGATAGACCCCCTCGCTGATTGGCTGATACCGACTTTACCCGCCCCGACGACTTTACTTTATATATATATATATATATATATTATATATATATATATATATATATAATACATATGCGAGTCTATACATATTCACATATATACATATATATGTGTATATCCATATATATATATATATATGTATATACATATATAATATATATATATATATATATATATATATATATATATGTCTGTGTGTATCCATATATATATATATGTGTGTGTATGTGTGTATCCATATATATGCATATCATATGTGTGTATATCCATATATTTACGTGTGTATATATCCATATACATCCATATATATATAGGTGTGTATATCCATATATATATATATATATACATATATGTATATTCATATATATATATATATATATATTATGTGTGTGTGTGTGTGTGTGTGGTGTGTATATCCACATATATACACACATATATGTGTATTCATATATATATATATATATAAATATAGTATATCCATATATATACATATAATGTGTGTATATTCATATATATATTTACATGTATATGTTTATCCATGCATATATATATATATATATATATATATTATATATATATCATCATCATCATCATCATCATGATATATATATATACATTACTGAATATTATTTTTCTCCTAATTCCCCAGCTACGTTTTAAATAGTAACACTACCGTTCTTTCAAAAGAAAACAAACCAAACCAAAACTATTAGATTTTCTTGTTCAAAATGTAACTAACAGATACATGTCAGGTTGTAGACATGTTGCTATATATATATATATATATATATATATATAATATATATATATATATATATATGTGTGTGTGTGTGTGTGTGTGTGTGTGTGTTGAAAAGATAAATAAAGGAAAGAAAGTATAGAATGTATAAAATAGGATTATTTTAATTAATTTAACTTACACGTGTTTCGACCAGGAGTTTATCCATGTGTACATTATTCTATCCATTATTATTTCTAATAACAATATTATTATTATTTCATTTCATTTTGTTATTTAAAACAAAATGAAATGAAATAATAATAATATTGTTATTTAGAAATGTTGTTATTTAAAAATAATATTAGATAGAATAATGTACACCTGCATAAACTCCTGACCGAAACTCGTGTAAGTTAAATTAATTAAAATAATCCTATTTTATCCATTCTGTACTTTCTTTCCTTTAATTCTATTTTCAACATACCGTCGGATTTACTTCCATTTTCATTTTACACACACACACACACACACACACACACACACGCGCGCGCGCCGCGCGCACACACACACACACACACACACACACATATATATATATATATTTGTTGTTGGTTGTTGGCATCCTTCCGTCTACTAAAGACGATGGCGTAGTGTCCACTTTTTATCTGCAACTGTGTGAGTGGTTGAACAGACCAATTTTTGAATAACAATATATGCTGCAGTGACTGCAAACAAACGGTGATGCTTGCTGGAGTTGCTGTTGTCTCTCCTTCTTTTGGCTCTCTTTCCGTGGCGGCTGCTTTCCTCTCTTTGTCACTCCTTTTCGTTCCTTGGTTGACAAGGAGTCGCCAGGTCGTAGCGTCGTCTGCACAAGCCTCCCATGTGTTGGTTTTAATGTGACATGTCTTCATTTTTCTTTTGCAGGCATCTTGAAAGTGCAGGCGTGGTCTCCCTGTTGGTCGGGTGCCATTTGCTAATTCGTCGTACAGCAGGTTTTTGGGGATGCGGCCTTTGTCCATCCTCCTGACGTGATCAAGCCAACACACACACACACACACACACACACACACACATATATATATATATATATATATATATATATATCTTATTATAATGGAGATTGTGTGTTTTTCTGTCTGTAACGAAACTATATTCCTACTCAAGTCACAATTCTCTTAGTTATTGACATCACATTCTCCATGATTTTATTTTCATCTAAACCTCAATTATTAATAAAATTGTCTTACATTTTAAATACTGTTAACTATGTCTACATACTGACAACATGCAATTATATTTATATATACAAACAAAATAGCGGTTTACAATGTGAACGGAAGGCTAATTTGCATATTAATATTAAAAAATCGAAATTTAATAAATATGTGCTTAGTATTATTGATTTCTAACTGTTTGGTTTTATTTTAATGAATATAAGCAAAAATCTCTTCAATGAATCTTAAATGAAATCCATTAACAAGATAAAATAACTGTCATTTTATTGTTTACTTCCTCTTATAACTAAATACTTAAATTAGAAAAAAAAAACAATGAAAGACGAGAGTGATGGAAGAGTAAGTTTCAGTTGTTCCATTTTTTATTATACTCCCTCTGTTTCAAATCTTTTATTATACTCCCTCTGTTTCAAATCTTTTTTATCTGTGTTCTTATTTAGTTTCATTAGCCTTTCTAATTTAATACAATATTTTATTACATTAAAACTTAAATACTTGCACCCGGAGGGTGCATATATTTGCTAGTATATATAATGGACGGGGTTGGATGGGTTTGTGTGTCTTAGTGTGTAAGGGAGACATGGAAATAAATTCGATACATGTGGAAAAGTAATAAATAAAAGTGAAAAATAAAAAATGTGTGGATGATTTATAGATATTTAAGAAATAGAACGTCGATGTTTAAGGTTTCAATTGATATGCAGATATCAAATATTCATGTATAATTAAACATCTCTCAAATGTCGACGGTTGATATTAGTTTTTGACCAAAAACAAAAACTAAGATCAACAGGCAATATTTTTCCCGAAATATACATAATATATATATATATATATATATATATATAATATATATGAAACGTGAGACTTCTATATTTTTTCAAATATCAATGAAAAAACCTCACATTTCCTTTCTTTAGTTTTATTTATTACCTTTACACACGTAATATAAAGAACAAACACACACACACACACACTCGCACACACACACACACACCACACACACTTATATATATATATATAATATATTATATATATTATATATACTTATGTATATGTGTTGAAGTGAACCCAATTTGTCTTCCACAGGAGTATTGACCTCATTTCATATTTAAATAATCTCGACCCTAACTGACCACAATTGTGCTAAATTTCAATAAGGCATCAACTCATGCTATTATCTCGTTCCTTTTTCATCACACTCACAGACACACATACACAGACACAGACACACACACACATATTTATACACACACATATATATATATATATATATTATATATATATATATATATATATATATATATATATAATATATATATATATAAGTGTGTATTTAACGAATAAATCAGCCCAGTTAGCTAATTACGCTTTTGACTGTATATGATATTTTCCTGGCAAAATATTGAAGTTTTGTTTGTGTATCTGCAAAATGGTTAATGTATGCATTTACAATTACGTTTTCATATTTTTTCAAGAATTCTTTCTTTTCGATTGTTTCTTTGTGTGTATGTGTGTGTGTGTGTGTGTGTGTGTGTGTACGTGTGATATATATATATATAATTATATATATATATATATAATATATATAATTTATAATATAATATAATAATAAAACAAATATATAAAGGTTTTACATATCTATTTATTAGGTGACAAAGGAACATTCACGACTATATTGGTTTCATGCCAGGAAATCATCAGGTGAAAGACGTTTCAAATTCCTTTGGTACGCCATTCCAGCAAAAGCTTAAACAGTGACCATCTCACACTATATATATATATATATATATATATATATATATGGAGAGAGAGAGAGAGAGAGAGAGAGAGAGAGAGAGAGAGGGAGAAGAGAGAGAGAGGAGAGAAAAGAGAGAGAGAGAGACTTCCAACCATTCTTGTGTATGTTAGATAATTGTCATAAAGGTAAGACCTCTTTTGGCCATTTTCCACGAAACAACCAATCAGAAGTTGATATTTTCCCACCACTAAAGAGAGTCATTCTTAATGTGAGATTGGCGAAATGTCTGCAATTTCAGATGTCACAAAACTGCGGATACGAAACAGGAACAAATAACGGTTATCCTGTTTTTGAGATGAAAGAAAGAAAAATGAAAAGAAAGTAGTGGAGAAAGAAAGAAGAAAGAAAGAAGAAAGAAAGAAGAAGGACTGGGACTGGAATGTACTTGGGGGGGGGGGCTGAGAGAGAAACAATAAATGTACGCAAGAGAAAAAGAGGGAGAAAAGAGAGGGAGTCCGATATACAGACAGACAGACAAACAGACAGACAGACAGAGCCTTATTTTCAAAATGAATGAAGGCGAAATACATTAGAAAAAGTTGCGAGAAAAACAAAAAAAAATCACAAAAAATGAAAAGAGAGTGGTGTAAAAAGAAAGAAAGAAAGAAAGAAAAAAGAAGCGAAGAAAGCGACAGGGACTGGAATGTACTAGAGAAGGGTTGTGAGAGAAGCGATAAATGTACACAAGAGAATAAAGAGGTAGAAAAGAGGGGGTCCGATATACAGACAAACAGACAGACAGAGCCTTATTTGTAAAATGAATGAAAGAAAGTAGTGGAGAAAGAAAGAAAGAAAGAAAGAAAGAAAGAAAGAAAAGAAAGAAGCGAAGAAAGCGAAGAAAAAACAAAGTCAAAAGAAAGAAAGAAAGAAAGAAAGAAAAAGAAAGAAAGAGTGGGTGTAAAAAAAAAAGAAGAAAGAAAGAGTGGTGTAAAAAGAAAGAAAGAAAAAAGAAAGAAGCGAAGAAGGTGACAGGGACTGGAATGTACTCGAGAAGGGTTGTGAGAGAAGCGATAAATGTACACAAGAGAATAAAGAGGTAGAAAAGAGAGGGGGTCCAATATACAGACAAACAGACAGACAGAGCCTTATTTGTAAAATGAATGAAAAGAAAGTAGTGGAGAAAGAAAGAAAGAAAGAAAGAAGAAAGAAAGAAGCGAAGAAAGCGAAGAAAAACAACAAAAGTCAGTGGTGTAAAAGAAAGAAAGAAAGAAAGAGTGGTGTAAAAAGAAAGAAAGAGTGGTGTAAAAGAAAGAAAGAAAGAAAGAAAGAAAGAAAAGAGTGGTGTAAAAGAAAGAAAGAAGAAAGAAAGAAAGAAGCGAAGAAAGCGACAGGGACTGGAATGTACTCGAGAAGGGGCTGGAGAGAAACGATAATTGTATACGAGGAGAAAAAGCGGGAGAAAGTTGACGTCCACAGAAGGGGCGCATAATTGTGTGTCGTGCAGATATAATTTATGAAAATAATGGGCGAAAATGGATGAAAGTGTCTAAAGAGGGACATCTACATCAGGCAAAAATATTTCCAAAGTCGGTTTTTACAAATCGGTTCAAAGATATTTCAAACGCATTCCCAGAGATTGAGAATATAGTGAATAGGATCATTTTATATAGTTTTTTTTTTCAGTCAGTAGAGCGTCAGCCTGGGAACCAAGAGGTTCCTGGTTCGATACCGGTCCTCGTCAACTCAGTGTATAAGTAGCACAGGGAGCTGTGCGGTAAACTGAGGAACTGATGGTAGGTGTGATGCTAAGCGCTCAGATGCTAAAAAAACAATCTAATTCCCCTAGAGCAATGGTTCTCATCATCTTTTACCTATTGACCCCCTTTTAATCCTATTTTATTCTGGTGGATCCCTCATAGCCATTCGTTGTTTAAAAATCCCATTGTATTTTTATAGTTAAATACATTTTACTTGCCTGGGTCCCAAAAAATGTTATATGGTCCCCGGGGGTCCATATGGACCCCGGTTGAGAACAACTGGCCTAGAGGCAGTGAAAAGGAGATAGACTCCCTCGCTGTCTGGCTGATACCTACTTTACACCACCGCTATGACTTTACTTATGTAGAAACACTTACTCAATAGGTAAATATAACCATTTTGTTGAGAAACACATACCCTATATTTGAATAGTGCCATTATGTAGAAAGAAACAAACCGTATAATTGAATAATACCGTTTTATAGCGAAACACTAACTGTATCGTTGAATAGTAAGTACCCCTGTGTAGAGAAATACTAACTCATTAGTTGAATAGTGCAATTTTGTTGTGAAAAACGAACTCAATATTTGAACGGTACGATTTTGTAGAGAAACACTAACTGCAGAGCTGATTCGAACATGTTTGTAGTGAAATACTTTATGAATTTTCATGTGTCTTTTTAATCCAGTTCTTTGAGAAAAACAAAACAAACAACAAAACGACAAATGCATTACCATGAGGACGAGGTGGCAGTGAAAGTTTATAAGTTCATTGACCTTTTTAAGTTACTATGGGATTTGGAACAGGTAACATGTACAAATTTTGATAAACAGATTACGATAGAAGTATTCGCATTTCCAATTCTCAGAACCACCTGGCAGTTATGGCATATCCATAGTTGAACCGCCCTGTCGTCTGGGGCGGTAAAATGCACCGACTGCACCTCTGTAGAGGATGGACCAGGGAGCAATGGTGATGAAGGGGTGCTCCACATTCCCCAAACCTCCAAAACTGGAACCTCACCATCAGATAGATTTTAATGTCATTCCCAGGACATGTAGACCCTCAGTCACCGCCTGCTAGCACCCATATGATAAAAAGGGGTTGGGCAATCATATAGGTGCTAGGGCTTGACGTGACCAGCTGATTGATCGGAGAGGGCCTCTCCGGCCGCCCGTCTAGCCCAAGATAGGGCCAAAGGGGAGTATTACAAGTCATGAACTGCTCAACCACCTGGGTTCTAACCTTAAGCATCATGGGTCGCCATCCACGGCCAACAGGTGGCCCCATTGGGGGTGGGGTCTTACCCCTCTGCAGAGGTGCAGTCGGTGCATTCTAATGCCCCTGTCGACAGGGTGGTGGACTAGTTACCACTTAAATCAACTATGTGTAGAAAGAATTTGTAGTCCTGGTATAAGATAAATACTCATGTTGGTGAACTACTCTTAGAAGTAGTTCTCTTGAATTTGACCTCAAAACCTGAACCAGTTGCTACTTGAATCAACTTTGAATAGTTAGAACTCAAAAGCCTTACACATGGATATAAGACGTATAGAATTGTTGGAAAGATTACGACAATGGCAAAAATCATGCAGTGCTTAACTTAAAGTTATCGTTTTGGTTCAATAATCTGAGCAATCACAATTCACTTCATAGGAAAGTCTGTTGCTGGATTTATATTTTTGTCCAGATTTTACCAGACTGGAAAATATCATGTTCTGGTCAAAATCACAAGCGAAAAATTGTCTCCTTAGAATACCGAATAAAAGAGCAAGATAATTTAGTCTCTTCAGTTAGGAAGTGAATTACGTTTTTTGCTTTTTGCTTTTTGCTTTTAATGTTTTTTTTGGTTCATTGTATAAAAATAAGTGTGCAAGAACCGAGTCAAAGAAGAAACTACCTAAGAATATGGCAATGGCGAAAAGAGTTGCTATAATAGAAGATAAGTTGGGGGACGTATAGTCAGGCTGAAGTATGATAACGGGTCGCAAATCAAGTGTGATGTTACAGTCATTAATCAGAATGTGCAGATGGATAAAAATGGCGATAACGAATGCGTATAGCCAAGCGTATACAGATACATTCCCGCGCCTAATGTAAACGAAAAAAAAAAAAAAAATTAGAAGAAGAAAAAGAAACAGACTAGGAAATAGTAGTCAATGCTATTTTCTTTCTTTTTTTATTTATTTGTTTGTTTTTTTTTTTTGGGGGGGGGTTGTTGTTTTTTTGCTAGAATGTTTCTATCAACAATTTAAAATGGACATTGTCTACAAAAAAATACAAAAAAACAACGTAAGTATTAAATTCACTTTATTCGCTTACGCAATCATATATAAAGTTCTTATTTCGTTTTTTTGTATCTACGAGGTAGTAAATTACAAACCCTAGGTAGAACATATATTGTGAAAGTGAAGGTAGTACCAATCGTAATTGGTGCACTTGGAACATTCCTCAAAGCTCTGGAAAAGAATTTTCCATATGATGTCTATATTTTTTTTGGCTGCAGATGCAATTAGCTCGGTAGTTGGCTTATCGTTCTTATCGTTCGAACGTTAAATGTTGCTAGGTTAAGATTTTTTTTGCATCTAAGTAGGTTTTTATTGTAGAACATATATTGTGAAAGTGAAGGTAGTACCAATCGTAATTGGTGCACTTGGAACATTCCTCAAAGCTCTGGAAAAGAATTTGGATGAACTGGAAATCAGAAGAACCGAGACCACCCAAATTATAAAACTCTTTGGATCGGCTAGAATACTCAGAAGAGTCCTGGAGACCTGAGGAGACTTGCTGTCACTCAGCCTCCAGTGAAACAGACTAGGAAATAATATTCAATGCCATTTTTTTCCTTTTTTTTATTTCGTTGTTTTTTTTTTTTTTTGTTTTTAATATTCTTTTTGCTAGTATGTTTCTATCAACAATTATAAATTGACATTGTCTACAAAAAACAAAATAATTAAAAAGCAAACTAAGGACATTGCGTATAATGAGTATGTATGAATCTACCAAACCCCTCCCCACGAGCAGTATGTGACACAAGGCCACTTTTTAAGAGGTGTTGTATTATTTGGATTATTCGGACTATTGTACTCATATTTATTGTTATCTGTACAACGTTTTGGCCG
>CM042157.1:26408441-26415941 GCA_023376005.1 Doryteuthis pealeii
GATAGAAAATCATTTAAACTCAATTTGTTTCATAAACAAATTTTCGGACCATATGACCTTTAGGCACCCCTTTTAGGATCTCGTTTCATAAGGACATTTTTCCTTTACACCGTCAAAATCCGGTTGTTTGTTAACAGACGATTTTTAAAGTTTTTATTTTAAATTATAAAACTAACCGCTAACCCTAACCCTAACCCCTAACTCTAACCACTAACAAACAACCGGATTTTGACGGTGTAAATGAAAAAAAATGTCCTTATGAAACGAGGTCGCAAAAGGGGTGCCTAAAGGTCCTAAGGTCCAAATTTTCTACTTAACCAAGGACAAGAAAACGCTCAAATTTATGATAAAATGGGTTGGGGTTTGCCATAAGGGCAATAGGGTTGGGACACTTATATAGGTGTAATGGTTTGAAATGTTAAGCCGATCGATCGGATTGGTCCTTTGCGATAATTAGAGAATGTATACTTAGGAGGTTCTATTTAGCAGTAAAGAAACTAATAGCAGATTAGATGCAAGACTTGTTTTTAACAACCAAAGTCTTACAACTGTTACGTAGCGGGTGTTCGTAGTCACGGTACCGATTAGCAATATGTAACGTAGCGGCTTTTTCACCGTTACTAAATTCGTATCTTCGTACCGTACGGAGTTTGTTTACATACACAGACCCAGATCTAGCAGTCAGTCTTCTCTAGACCCAAAATCCTTCCACACACTTGGTCAAGGGAAGATATCACTTTACGCCCGCCCGCCGCGTGTCCTTCGTTACGGCCAATTGACTTTATCTCAACGGGTATCCAGAGGTCAGGGGAATTTCATTGATAAAACGATTCCCCTAGTATTTTTCTCGTCGTAGTAAAAGAAGAATGATAATACCGTGTTTACTTTTCAGAAGTTTATTATATCAAAACTTCACTATTACTTTTGAGAGAGAGAGAGAGTCTCTAATATTCTCTGCGCTTAATAATTAATTAATTGTATTCTAACTGGATTCAACTTCGAGTTTTTAGTCCTTAGTAAACTTCTCGGTGAACAAACTTTTCTTAGCAGTAACAGACCTTTCCTTATCGTCTTCAGCGACAACAACTTAACTCCGTACGATCACTGACTGGCCCCGATCTCAGACTGATTCTGGCCTTCTCCGATCACCGACTGACTCTCTCCGGCCACCGACTGTAACCCTCTGATCCCTCACTGACTCCTAATATAGTGTGTCTAAATAATCTTCCAGAAGATTCTTCTTCTGGTAACATCTCGATCTTACTCGAAACAATCGAATATTCCATTATTTCGAATCTCTCTGGTCAACTAAGGTTCACAGCCTTAAAAGATCAAAGACTCCTTGTAGTCACTAATCCTATTTTTTCGTTAAACATAGACTTATCGTCTCCTTTCTCTCGTTAAAAGATTTTATCTTTCCTAACTACTTTTTCGGTGATTCTACAAAGACCACCCAGTAATCGGTAGTACATTTTTCTAAAGGTTTTTCTAAGTCTGGCACAAGGCCACAAATATAGGTGCTGGGTGGCGATTACATAACACAACTACACTGAATACCCAATCACCAACAAATATTTTAAACATTCAAATAACTTCAACACATGTTTAACTACTTAGAATATATATATATATAAAATAACTTATTCGGTTAAATTATTAAAGGAAATGTTTAATTAATTGGGGTAATTTAATATAAATGTTTTAGATTATGCGTGGTATGACTTCATAGAAATGATTAAACTTATGAGCGCTTTTGAATCAATTAACTGTGTTTTTTTTTTGTTGTTTTTTTTTTTGTTTTTGTTTTTGTTTTTTACTAAAACAATGTGACAAGCGAGACCCGAGGAATTTCCAAGTAACGAAACAAAAATCAAGAATAACTATTTAAGACAGAAACGATGATTTTCAATTTCATTACATTTCAATCCTGCTGTTGTCTTTGCAATAAATGGACCATACGACATTTAGGCACCCCTTTTGCGATCTCGATTCGTGGGGGACATTTTTTCCATTTACAACGTCAAAATCCGGTTAATTGTTAACAGACGAATTTTAGATTTTTTTAGAATATAAACGAAACACCTAACCCCTAACCCTAATCCCTAACAAACAACCTGATTTTGCCGGTATAAATGAGAAAACTGTCCTTGTGAGTCGAGATTGCGGAAGGGGTTCCTAAATGTCATATGGTCCCAATAAATTATACAAAAATAAATGTGACAAAAACACGACTCGGAAAAACAAAAAGATGGGCTGGAAATTCGCCTGACGCTGGCTCGCTAAGATATAGCATACATTAGAGCAGGAGGCCTGGACGACATTAGATAAAAGCTACTAAAATATCTTCCGTAATTCACAATTTCAATATTACAAATAAAACAAACATGTAACTTCTTTTTTTCAGTTCATTTTAATTTTTTGTTGGGCATTAAGAGACGCAAGACCATTTGGAATGTTTAATATTTAAAATTGGCTAAAATAAAACGGGACAAATAATTAATCAGTGATTATGTAATACCAGATAATCTGTATTCACATTTTTGCATTGAATCTTTGACGATTTGGACGGTCTCATTTTTAACCAGAGTGTGTTGCAGGGTGATAACGGACGGAAGATGAATGAACAACCGTATTATTATCATAAATAAGGGTTTGTGTTGATCTTGTATTTTTTGTTGACTATTTAAATTTTGCTGTCATATTCCACCAGGCTGAAGATAATTACTGCCTCCTCCTAAAAGCTTACGCAATGAAAGACAGATTGAATAGTCGTTCAATTACTTATAGAAAGTAAGTAAAGCGATGTCGTCGGGGCGGCCTAAAGTCGGTATCAGCCAGTCAGCGAGGGAGTCTATCCTCTTTTCAAGAGCGCTAGACCAAGGAGATTGTTTTGGCGTCTGAGGTGGAGCGCCACACCTACTCATCGAGAGAGAAGCACAAAATAATTTAAATTCAAAACGCAAAAGATTGATGTTCCAAAAAGCGTGCAAGTCATGCGATCGTTTCGTCATTCGCACATCCGCTACGTGTTTCTACACCAACGACACAATTGTATATCTTTAGTGTAACATTGAATGAAAGAAGAAGACATATTTCAAATTCAAAAATAGACAAATTCTCTTTTTCAAACAGAAAGAGTTTTAACCCGTTCATGGTCAGCATACGAGGGAGTATATTCCCTTTTCATTAGTGCTAGACCAAGGAGATTGTTTTGCGTCTGAGGTGGAGCGCCACACTTACCATCAGCTCCTTACTTTACCGTACAGATCCCTGTGCTACTCATACGCTGAGTTGGCGAGGACCGGTATCGAACTAGGAACCTTGTGGTTTCTAGCCGAACGCTCTACCGACTGAGCTAACCCGGCCCTGTGTGTGTGCGTGTGTGTGTGTGTATGTGTTTTTTTGTGTGTGTGTGTGTTCGTATATATGTATATGTGTACATATACGTATGTGTGTGTCCATATATGTATGTGTGTCCATATATACATAAACATGTTCGTCCATATATATATATAATTATTTACTAAGCTTTGCTTAGATGTGGCACAAGGCCGAATGTAAACAGCACCCAGTGAGGCTCGAACTCACTAGTCCTGGTTTGCGAATCTAGCTTGTTAACCATTACCCCAAAGTGAGGTGCCCGGTTTTTGGTGATATAGTTATTTACTAAGCTTGACTTAGATGTGGCACAATGCCAGATTATAGCGCGCCTACTGAGAATCGAACTCACTACCAATGGTTTGAGAATCCCGCTTGCTAACCATTACACTACGTTAGGTGCCCGATTTTTGGTGATATAAGCCGTGCTACAATTCACCCTAAATTTATAGACTGGGAGGTCACGTGGTCTATCATCCTCCAATCAACAGCCATAATGCGTGGCTAGATGACTACTTAATCACTGATACTAAACAGACATCCATTTGCAATCATTTACGATGGAACTTACAACCAAAAGATTCTTTACCAACGATTTCCGCTAGAAGAGCGCTCTTGCTTGAAGCCTAACGAATGGCCCATAAAAGATGGCATTCCTGACTTCAATTTTTTCTGGGGTACCTCATCTTATTAAGTGGGGACAATGCGTGTCCGATTCGCTCACCAGTTGTATCCGCTTGTGATTACGCCTCCTGGTGATACCCGAGGGCTGGGGTCTGTGAGCGTAGCCTGGAGAAAACTTACAAACTGGAAAATTTTATTCTTCACGAAATCACTGGAGGCAATTACGTAACATGCAGAATTTTGGGACGGGACTTGGGGTGGTGTACAATTCGAAAGAGCACGCATTTGGTCGCCGGGCCCTTTCGTTAACAAGGCATTTTCTTCTACCGATGACCTGAGTTCGAAACTAGTTGAGAAAAATAAGCTATCCCGGCCCCTATAGTAACTGATATCAATCTTCTATCTATGAGCCGTAACTTAGATGAGATGTAAATAAGTCCGAAGTATTGATTTTATACAACACATATTCATGTGTCAAACATAATGGCTTTCGATTCATCGTCAATCTACTTAACATAGTTGGAACATTATAGAAATTTAAGTAATAACTGTATCGGACGAAGGTCTGATTTATGTGCGCTGATATAAATGATGGTTTTTTTTCTAAAGGCGAATGGGTCAATCTCCTTACACGATAGATTTATTGGCTGAAATTTTTATTTGGAATTTTTACTGTATGATGCTTGTTAGGGATGATCAAACAAAGGTTCGATTAAGTGCAGTGACAGGTCATGTACTTATTCTATACGAATAAATAAGTGCCGCCCAAAGTAGATGGGTCCACGGATAATGAAACACACACACACACACACACACACACACAACACACACACACACACACAACTATACAGAAACAAACACAGGCATACAAAAACAAATACACATACACACACACAAAAATTTATTGGGCTAAACAGGCGGTCGGAGAGGCTAGTCATGTCAAGCCCTAGCACCTACATGATTTTGCGCGTCGTGATATTTCAAGGGTATACAAGTCGCACGTGCGACACCCGCTGTCAGCGGCTTACGGTGGGATTGCAGTGGTGGGAGATCCTATGTGAGCGGTTTAAACTAGACAAAGAGTTGATAATGCTAATGGACAGAATATTTACTGCAAATATATCAGTGTTAACCCTTAGAACAACCGCAGACAACCATCGTCAAATTCAAGAAGAATTACCGGAAAAGCAAATTATAATTCTGACCATCCTCACAATTTACCTCTTGGCATCAAATAACCCCAGACAAGTTGACGTGTCCTTAAAACCAACCAGCCAATCAATCAGAACTAAAGCGTCAACTATTTGAGCCACTACCAAAAAGATAGATTAAACACTATTCTCTTTAAGCGGGTAGTCTTGTAGCGATTGTCTGCCCCTATTTGGTCCAGAAGAGTTATCTGCCCTTGCAGCAGGTTTCTGCCGATAGGGGACCTGAGTATTTAGTAAGCAAGCCGCGAATTTTGAGTCTTTTTTCTCCGGGACAGTCAACACTACACATGGGTTAGACGCTTGTGTCTCTACATTTAAGTGGGGTCTTTGCCCCCAACCCTTTAGCAGTAAGTGACATTCTTTCAGGAACTCTTTATCACTTCTTTAGGACGAAGTCATACATTCTTTATACACGTGCGTATATTTGTTAAGTATGTATTCTTGTCTTTTCTCACGGAATAAAGTCTGTTATCATATTATATAACGGTAATTATGAAATTTAGTTGGCCAAGTTCCCAGCATAAAATTGTGCGTGCGCATTATCTCCCTTAACAAATTTGCTTGTATAGTTTTTCTTATGAGATTTTCTTAAACAATTGAATGAATAAAAATACATTTCATTCATATCGACACATTTTTGTTTCTTTGAGAAATAATTTTTTATTTCTCAAACAAACAAAAATGTGTTGATAAGGCAGTTGTTTGTTTGAGAAATAAAAAAAATGTATTTCTCAAACAAACAAACAAAAATGTGTCGATAAGAATGAAATGTGTTTTTATTCATTCAATTGTTTAAGAAAATCTCTTAAGAAAAACTTTAAAGCAAATTTCTTTAGGGAGATAATGTGCACACACAATTTTATGCTAGGAATTTGGCCAACTAAAGTTCATAATCACCTATATAACATTGTCGGAATATTTTATGTACAGCCATGTACCCACGGGTAAGGTTACTTTAAGCCGTCCAACTTCTAAATTATAGTTCCTTTAAGTCTTACAACCGGAATTAAGACAAAGGAAAACCTATTTTTCCATTGTTACTGCCGAACAACAATACAGTCCATCACGATTAAGTCGTTATATAATACTTTACAAGAATTTACATCTTCAGTCAGGAAACTAGTGAGGTGGATGTGATAATAAATATCCTAATTCCTCGTGTAAATCTCCAAGAGTCGAACTTTAAGGAATTACAGAGGCAAGGTGAACACGATTCCAACGCATCTGCAGTCACATTACTATTTGCAGATTGATATTTTATATCACAACTTAGTTTAATAACCACCCTGTCAACTGGGGCGATAGAATGCACCGACTGCACCTCTGCAGAGGGGTAAGACTCCCCCAAATGTGGCCACCTGTTGGCCGGAAGTGGCGACCCCTGATGCGTAAGCACGGAGTCTTGGTGGATGAGCATTCCATGACCTGCAACACTCCACTTAGACCCTTACTTAGGCTAGACGGGAGGTCGGAGAGGACCCCTCCGATCAATCGGCTGGTCACGTCAAGCCCTAGCACCTATATGAACGCCCCAACCTATTGCCCTTATGGCAAGCCCCAACTTTTTTATCATATGGGTGCTAGAAGGCGGTGGCTGCGGGTCTACATGTCCTGGAATGACGTTACATTCTCTGATGGTGAGGTTCCAGTTTTGGAGGTTTAGGGAATGTGGAGCACCCCTTCATCACCATTGCTCCCTGGTCCACTCTGACCCGGAGTGGTAGTACCTGTTAGGTTTCCATCTATGTGTTGAATAGAAAAATGTATTTATAAACAAAAAATTGTGTATCCGTTAATAATTGATTTATTTCAAAACTTAATCGGCATTAAATGACCCACCGAGGTTGATATGCCGTAAAACAAACCAAACCAAACCAAACCTTAGTTTAACAAGCTTCATTCTCTACACCCAGGTGTTTTAAATTCGGAACAGGGTAAAACCTATTTCTCTATCGCTATTGCCGAGCAACAATACAGTCCATCATAATTAAATTGTTAACTAACAGTTAACAAAATTTTACATTTTCAACAGGGTGGCCTGAATACCTACCAAAGGAAACCTATTTCTCTATCGCTATTGCCGACCAACAATACAGTCCATAATTAAATTATTAACTAACAGTTAACAACATTTTATATTTTCAACTGGGTGGCCTGAATTCTGATCAGAGAAAACTTATTTCTCTAACGCAATTGCCAAGCAACATCATTGCTGTCCATCACAATTAAGTTGTTAAATAAATTTTACAAGATTTCGCATATTCAGCCATGGATGGGTTAATAAAAT
>CM042157.1:26420941-26428441 GCA_023376005.1 Doryteuthis pealeii
GGCTCGAAATTTATAGGGTTCAAAGGTCAAGTTACGGCTTCGGTAAAAAAAAAATTGATTTTGGCGGGTATTTATCGGTCGAGTTTCGATCCCGGCCTGAAACAGTTCTGCATGTCTAGCCGCACTGATGAAATGTGATACGTCGAAACAGAACTGTATGTGGATGACAATATATATATATATATATATATATATATATATATATAAGAATTTTTTGGATATTTGTTTATTTTTTAGAAGCATTGTTGGATAAAGTATGTATATTAATATTTATATTTTTGCTTGAGGGCAATTACAATGCGCATATCGCATAAATTCGATAATTATAGAAGATAATAATGACAAGCGAATTTCGCAAAGAATTACTCGGTGTGTAGAATATCGTACAGACTGTTTCAACTTTATTAAGTCTTATCAGCGATGTATACTAACGACTCCCCTCCGACAGAAAAGTTGAAACAGTCTGTACGATATTCTACACACCGAGTAATTCTTTGCGAAATTCACTTGTCATTATTTTCTTCTATAATTATCGAATTTATGCGATATGCGCATTGCAATTGCCTTCAAGCAAAAATATAAATATTAATATATATATATATATATATATATATATATATATATATATATTGTGTTTATTATTGTTGTTGTTATTATTAGTGTTATTATTATTTCTATTACCATTTTTAATATTATTATAATTTTATAATTATTAATGTAATTATAAGCATTTTAGAACATTGGTGCTATTATCAAAGTTTATTTTGTTTAGTTTTGGATTTTTGTGTCTAATATGTAGTACTTCAAAGACACAAAAATCCAAAACTAAGCACTGCATATTAGACACAAAAATCCAAAACTAAACAAACTTTGATAATAGCACCAATGTTCTAAAATGCCTATAATTACATTAACAAATTATAAAATTATAATAACATTAAAAATGATAATAAAAACAATAATAATAACACTAATATATATAATATATATATATATATATATATATATATATATATATATATATATATATATATATATATGCACAATTGATAATGTGAGAATTATTTATCTCCTCCCCATCTTTCTATAACCTGGTAGCGAGTTGGTGAGTTGGTCGCCGACTGAGTTGTCCCATTTCCCTCTCTTGAAGCTGACACCCCTTCATTGTGGTTTATACCAAGGCCTTAAAAGTCCGACTGCCATCTGGCGAGGCGGGTGAACAGAACAAGCTGAAAGCGAGTTGGTTATACGTGCAATTCCACATTACTTCTTTCCCCTCAACTAATTGACCCAGTACGAGTAACAGTGGTTAGCGTTTTTGAAGTGGTTAGCTGCAAAGCCCACTAAATTTCGCAACCACTTTATTTACCTGGTCTGGTGGCTACCCCACTAAAGCTCGCTACTGACCCCTCCCCCCTGCGTCGGGATAAGCGCCTCTTATATTTTTCCCCGACAATAAAAATAACATTCAATATCTATTATTCTAATTTAATTTGGTGAACATATTTTGAATGAATTATAAAATGTACAGGATTTTGCGACCACGGTTCTTTAGGACATTCAATTGAAATTAAGGAAAACCAAAGAAAAAATTGTTCAACCTTGTTATCAACCCTGGGGAAAATTTGCGTGATTTTTTCAAAAATGACATATTCTAATGTCGATGTTAAACCCTGAAAACGGAATGACAGGTACACACCATTCTTTGACCTTTCCGAAAATCATGTTTTTTTGTTGTTTTTTTTTTTTTTTTGTTTTCCTTTTGCAGTTCAAATTTATCATTTTTTATGAACGTTTTTTTTTTTATTTAGTGCAAGCTGAGATATTTCCTAAGATTACATTATCTCGCACAGTATTAATCGAGAAAAAAAGGAGCACAAAATGGACAGGAGATATCCTGGGTATGATCGGAGAATTGACCGGCTTTTCTTTAGATTTGTGTCGGCAAGCAGGCTCAGAAAAAAAGCTATCTAATTCAAAAATAGCTGAATACGTGAATCTCTGGTCTCCCTCTCTTAGTTAATCACAAAATGCAAACAGATTTGTAATAAATTATGACGTCAGTAGTGACAGTTTCTGTTACAGACAGACATAATCACCATCATTAATATACTAGTAAAATAAAAAAAAGTCCTCTGGGCGACGTAAAATAAATATTGCCTGAGGGGATGGGAGTTGAAAATTTAATATCAGAGAGTTTGTATCATAAGTAGAGTAAAATCATCAAATTTATTAAAGGAGTAAAAAATAAAATAAATTTATTAAAGTAGTTAAAAATATAAAAAAATTGAAATGGAAACTTAGTTCTGATAACTTTAAATATGTATTAAAATAAAACAAATTATATATAGATAGATAATACCAGGTATGTATTTATAAAAACTTGTTTAAAAAAACCGTAAAATCGGAATGACAGGTGCAGACCATTCTTTGACCTTTTCGAAAATCATGTGCATCTTTTTTTTTTCTTTTTTGCTTTCCTTTCGCAGTTTAAATTTATCATTTTTTATGAACCAAAATATAAAATGATGAAAACGAGGAAGCTTAACTTGAAGCTCAAAGCAATCGCAAGATTTGTGGAGTTCAAATATCATTTTAAATATCAATACACTTGTTCTTTGATCTTCCAACCGTTATTATCTTGCAACACCCTCTGGTTAAAAATGAGACCTGGAAGATCATTCAAAATTAAATGAAAAAAATGTTAATTCTGATTATCTGGTGTCGTTTATGCGCAGCATTCTTATTTCTTAGGGGTGTTGTCACTTCAGCTAAATAATTGATTTTATGGAAAGAAAGAAAAGGAAGAAAAAGGACATACTACACAGAAACATATACAAAGAAAGAAATAAAGAAAGAAATAAAGAGTAAGGAAAAGATAGAGAGAATGGTTAGGTGCGCAGAAGCGATAACGCTAATATGTTTCCTTCGATCATAATGAAAAGATGAAATTAAGGAAAGAAAGAAAAAAATGTATGAGAAATAAGTGTATTATACTTTTAACATATTGAATTATTTCGCAATAGCTCTTAAGTAAATATATCAAACGTTCATCATACTATGGAATATCCGCAGGTTCATCATACTATGGTATATCCACAGGTCCTGCTAGTTATTTTTGATAGATGAACTTGTGTTATAGCCACGGTTGGGAGCCAAATCTTAAAATGGTTCTCAGGGGGACTCCAACCAAATTGCCAAAAAATCGGAAGGAAAAACGAAAAAGATGCTGCAAGATAGAGATTTTGTCATATTTGTTCTGAATCAAATCAAAAAGAAGCTGGTCATTTTACTCGATCAATCTCTTCGATGTTAACAGGGTATGCGAATATTAAAGACGTGATTGGTTTGGTTTGTTTTGTTTTACGGCATATCAACCACAGTGGGTCATTTAATGCTGATAAAGTTTTGAAATAAATCAATTCTTAATGGATAATACAATTTTTTTATAAATACATTTTTCTATTTAACCCATAGATGGGACCCTAACAGGTACTACCACCCCGGGTCAGAGTGGACCAGGGAACAATGGTGATGAAGGGGTGCTCCACATTCCCTAAACCTCCAAAACTGGAAACTCACCATCAGATAGAGTTTAACGTCATTCCCAGGACTAGTAGACCCGCAGCCACCGCCTTCTAGCACCCATATGATGAAAAGGGGTTGGGGCTTACCATAAGGGTAATACGGTTGGGAAAATCATATAGGTGCTAGGGCTTGACGTGACCAGCCGATTGATCGGAGGGGGCCTCTCCGGCCGCTAAAATGGTTCTCAGGGGGGACTCCAACCAAATTGCCAAAAATCGGAAGGAAAAATGAAAAAGATGCTGGAAGATAGAGATTTTGTCATATTTGTTCTGAATCAAATCAAAAAGAAGCTAGTCATTTTACTCGATGCGAATATTAAAGACGAGATGAGAGTCCCCAAGATGTAATGGCTAACGAGCTGGACTGCGATATCGTAGTACGTAAGTTCGAACGCCAGTTTTGCTATTACGTCAAGATTCTGATTAATACCTTTGCCGAATATATGAACTCCTTATTAGGGCAGCAAAGGGTTACGTCCGGTACTCACACAAGTCCGCTCACTAATTACTTTCGAAATCTATACGCATGCCCGCCCTGTCGGTGGGGCGTTAGAATGCACCGACTGCACCTCTGCAGAGGGGTAAGACTCCCCCAATGGGGCCACCTGTTGGCCGTGGGTGGCGACCCGTGATGCTTAAGGATAGAGCCCAGGTGGATGAGCAGTTCATGACATGCAATACTCCACTTTTGCCCTATCTTGGGCTAGACGTGCGGTCGGAGAGGCCCCCTCCGATCAATCGGCTGGTCACGTCAAGCCCTAACACCTATATGATTTCCCAACCCTATTGCCCTTATAGCAAGCCCCAACCCCTTTTTATCATATGGGTGCTAGAAGGCGGTGGCTGCGGGTCTACATGTCCTACGAATGACGTTAAACTCTATCTGATGGTGAGGTTCCAGTTTTGGAGGTTTGGGGAATGTGGAGCACCCCTTCATCACCATTGCTCCCTGGTCCATTCTGACCCGGAGTGGTAGTACCTGTTAGGGTCCCATCTATGGGTTAAATAGAAAAATGTGTTAATAAAAAAAATTGTATTATCCATTAATAATTGATTTATTTCAAAACTTTATCGGCATTAAATGACCCACTGAGGTTGATATGCCGTAAAACAAAACAAACCAAACCAAACCTATACGCATGCATAGACTTAAAGTACGGCTGAAAATCCGTCCGTGATATGGTTAGGGTTAAAGTTAGTAATAACTGGACGGACTTGTAATTCTGCGCGTGCGTATTAATATCGAAAGTAATAACGGGCGGTTTTATGAGCGTACTAGACGTACTATAAAAGTAATTAAAGTAAAGTAAAGTCATCGGGTGGCCTAAAGTCGGTATCGGCCAATCATGGAGGTAATCTATCCCGTTTTCACTAGCGCTAGACCAAGGAGATTGTTTTTGCGTCTGAGGTGGAGCGCCACACCTACCATCAACTCTAAAGTCGTCGGGTCGGCCTAATGTCGGTATCAGCCAGACAGCGATGGGTCTATCCCCTTTTCACTAGCGCTTGACCAAGGAGAATTATTTTAGCATCTGAGGTGGAGCACTACACCTGCCATCAGCTCCTCACTTTACCGCACAGATCCCTGTATTACTCACTCATGTGCTTAATTGACGAGGGCCGATATCGAACTAGAAACCTTGTGGTTTCTAGCCGAACGTTCTAAGACAAGAATATTCGATCTCCGCACTTTTTTTTAGATCTGGATGTAAGTAAAAAAGTAAAGTCGTCGGGGCAGCCTAATTTCGGTACCAGCCAATCAGCGAGGGAGTCTATCCCCTTTTCACTAGCGCTAGACCAAGGAGATTATTTGAGCATCTGAGGTGGAGCGCCACACCTACCATCAGCTCCTTACTTTACCGCACATATCCCTGTGCTACTCATACGCTGAGTTGGCGGGGGCCAGTATCGAACCAAGAATCTTAAGATTCCTAGCCGAACACTCTACCGACTGAGCTAAACCGGCCCCTTACAAAAGATAATTGTTATCCCTTGTATTTTCGGATATGATTTTAGACATTCGTTGGTCACGTGGGAGAATTTAGAATCGTTTTGTACTATAGAATTGACAAGAGAGTTTAGACGAGTTAGAGTAGCTTGTGCCTGGTGTAAAATGTAAAGGAACTTAACAGCTTTCTTACCTTAAAACACATATCATGCAATAGCAGTATTTTTGTAAAAGATAGCTAAAATAATTCGCCATTCATTTTTAAAAGTACGCCACGTGTCCATTGATTTGCCAGTCGGTCGTAACTTGTCATAAAAGCCTGGGGGACATTTTAAGTAGGAACGGTCTTTTTTAACACTTTACATAGTGTGTTGGAAGAGCATGCCCAAAAACGTGCAACGGTGTGTTTGAATGTAATTTTCGGTGTTGGACGGGGAATTGTCCCCTGTTGACTCGTGTTCCGGTTTTTCGGTGTCTGACAAGGGGGACTGACTCTCATTTGATTACACATTCATTGCCAGGTTTTCGCCCCCGGTTCTTGGTTCGAAGCAGACGCGCCTCTTTTTATCACTGTTTATTGATCCGTCTTAGTCTCACCATCCGGTGAAAGATGTCGCCTCGCTATTGGAATGAAAACTTACATGGTAAGACCAGAATCAAAGTAAATATTTTTACGATTTTTGACACTCCTTTTTGTTCATCAGATAATATATATATATATATATATATATATATATATATATATATATATATATCACCTTTAATATTCTTATCATGGCATTCGGAAAACTCCTTTGCTACATTCCGTTACGAACTCGGTAAGCGTAATTCACACCAACATTCACTAGACCATCGTCACATACGCAACGGAAGCATATTCATGAGTTTGCCTTAAAAGATACCATTTGTATCATAGAAAGATAGGCACGTTTCATCTGTGGGGACACGTTTGTTTGTTTATTTGGTTGGATGGTTGGTTGGATTTTACGTCATTTCAAATCTTGTGGGGTTATTTTATGCTGAAGATGTTTTTGTTGTTTTTTATTCCCTAGTAGGGTCCCATCTATAAGTGTAAAGGAAAGATAAGTTAAAAATGTGCTTAAAAGAAATTCAATATTTTTAAACTCATTTTAACTTATTCGTTCTGTTCAAACTCTAAGATTCAAAGTTAATTAATAAACATACAATTCCGACGCGTTGTGAGACAAAACAATTAATATATATAACAGCACATGGAAACGATAAATACATAATGTACAGGAGAATAAATGTAAATACATATACAATATTTAGGTATAAACAAGATACCCAAATGTACCTAACATATAAATGTTACAGAAATGGAACTAAAGGATAGTCCATGCTGCATAAAGGACTTACAGTAATGCAAAGGGGGGGGAAGCCCCACCGAGAAGTGGGGTAGATTGACTCTAGCCCATAGCAGTTCTTGAGAAGATCGAGCTAAAAGTGGAAGACAAGTTCCAATGAACGCGCTTAAAAATACCAGAGGTCCCTTAGTGGGAACAAACAGCAACGCAGCGAGAAGATAATCCCCTACAAAACTATAGACGGCACCAGCAGATTCTACTACTCCGGGTTAGCGTTGACCAGGAAGTAATAGAGATTGAGGAGCAGTCCACTCTCCCCAGAGCTCCAGAGTTGGTAATTAATCATTAGTTGCAGTTTAACGTCATGCCCAGGACACTAAGACCCTTAGCTTCCACCTTTTTGCACATATGATAAAAAGCGTTCGTGTATTCTTGTAATACTTCTCTTTTATATATATATATATATATATATATATATATATATATATATATATAAGATGTTTACAACTAAATAGGCTTTTAATATATGTTTACAACTAAATAGGCTTTTAATATAGACAGCGCATTTTTTTAAATCAATTCCAACGTTTGACTAGCAGCGTTCTGTTTTACTAACGGTCATTTTCCCGTCTTATTT
>CM042157.1:26433441-26478441 GCA_023376005.1 Doryteuthis pealeii
CTGGAAGACTCCGCTTCCGTTTTCCTTTTTTTTTTTTAATCTATTTCTTCATTTTCTCCCTGCTTCTTTACTGGATACCTTTTTTTTCCATTCTCCCCTTTTTAATATATATTTTTTTATCTTTCTCTTTGTCTTTTTGCCGGAAACCTTCTCTTCTTCCACTCGGATGGAAGTAAATGAAAAGTAAGTAATGTTGGCGGAGGGGCTTGTTATCAGAATCAGCCGGATACCGAAGGAGTCTATTCGCTTTTTGCTAACACTCGACCAGGGAGATTGTTTGTGCTGAAATGGAACGTTACACGAACCGCCAGCTATCCACTTTACCGCACAGATCTGGTTACCCAATATTTGCTACTCGTACAGTGTCCGGTATCGAACCTGAAACCTTGTGGTTCCCAGGTGGATACCCTACCGACTGAGCTAAACCATGAATGGCTGAATCACGATTCTTACTTGTAATTAAAATTTTACGAGTTATAATTAAAAAGATAATCATTATTGAAAAAAAATCTATTTGTAGTAAAAAGATAATGTTTAGTTATAATTTCAATAGAAATATAGTTATAATTAAAAACATAATAATTATCATTGAAAAAAAATTCCCATTTGCACAATTTCTAAAAGATCAGCATTACCCACTCAGTCATGTCTATTGTACATTTTTCTTAAGTTAATTATCTTATGTCATTATCATCATTATCATCATCATCATCATCAATCCATTATTACATCCATTTGTTTTCTTTGTTTTATTTGTTCAGTTTAACATCAACCTGTGTTGCCGCAGCAGAACTTTCTGCAGCGAGAACGGAATTTGGTTGGTTAGGAAGACTTTGGTAAATGAGGGGTTAAATTTGTATGGTGATCAAAATATTTATTGGGCAAACAGGTTAGGCTCGCAGTGAGCAAATTTCTCAGTTAATGTAAAACAAATATTTTGATCGTCATCTCTGCTTGATTTCAAACTGTGGTCACGTGTGTGTGTTGCATAAAGGCAAATGTTCTCTGTGGAAAGTAGGTGTCAAGTTCCACGGTTTCGAAATCCATTTCCTTGTTACATAAGAAACAAAATATTATCACATATATTCATGTAACATGAAGAAATAGCCAATTCTTCTTCATATTAATCATCATCATCATGTCGCGCCAGTTTGCACGGATATCCATGACGATCTTCGCAACCTTCCCTATCATTCATCGACTCTGGGAGCTCCTCCGCGCAGCAGCCTGCATCCTTACATAGTTGGTCAATGTAGGTCCTGGCTGGGCGGCCCACATTAGCGTGCCCATGTGCTGGCTTCCACAGTAGTACGTCGCTTATGAGCTCATCCTTGCTTCTCCAGCAGTGTCCTGCATGCCTAGCCCTTCTTACTCGTATGGTTTGTGAGATGGGAGGCAGGTGGCCATACAGTTGCTTCTTTGTGGGGTGCTGCTTCCACGACTTATTCAGGACCGCTCGCAGTATTCTTGTGCAGCTCCCATCTATCTATTTTACTAACTGCAGTACTCTATAATATCCGGGAAACGTGACGTTATGGCACTGGTTATAGACTGTTACATATATATTTACCAACCCCTCCCACGAGCAGGATGCGACACAAGGTCAATTTCTTAGGCGAAGTTTAACAGGTTTGAATTCAGATCTTTCCTTCTCCTAGACTGGTTACCTAGCCAAGGTTAAAGAGCCTAGTATGTCCTGCTATTTACCCATAGTTGGAGGGAGAATTGGATTCATACCTTTCGCAAGGGTATTAGCGCCATGTAAAATGCAAACAGCTTCGTCGAACATTTGAACTCGGTTGGACGACTCCATTTCCTACGCCTCTAACAATTAACCACAATGCAATTTATTTAGTGTGGCGTTGCAGTCTCTATTTGAAAGGAGTGATGACGTTGTCATGGTAATCGTAATATACTTATTTCTTCTTATTATTTTTCCGTTTTACTTCTCGGTCTAGATCAGAGTTGCGGGTATTTCTGGATCTATTTTTGGGCTGAATGGCAATATCGCTGTTTGAGTCTGGTATAACTTGGGCCAACTCCTGAGGATATCTTGTCTTGTGCCTTTTATAGGTTTTAATAACAACACAAGTCGTTCTTGTTTTCTCTCAGTGTACATGTTCCTGTGTTGGTAATTATACCTGTCCTAAACAAATTGGCATTACTTTTTGAAAGACCCTCATAATATCGATAAGTACTGCAACTGATACTGGTAGTTGTCACTCTATTTAAATCAATGTAACGTCCCTTTAATTCAGGAGAGACGTGACTTGTTATTTTATAAGCTTTGCTTCGTCTGACAGAAAACCGCCCTGCGTACCTAGTACAACTCCTGCTTCTTACGCACTCACCCCGCCGCCAGGTATTGAGAAGCTACATAGTTAATTTCGACAATCTGGCGAAATGATGCTCTCGGTGTGACTTGCCGTAATTCTAATTTTGAACAGATTTATCTGTGTCAGAACACAGGTTTCTGATTTTTACCACATTAAAACTAGACGACTTCGTTTTCTTAAAGTTGCATTTATCTGATAATGAGCAGACATTCGCTTCTATAACTATCCGTCTGTCTCAGAAACAACAAAAACGGCGAACAATGAACCCAGTATAACAACACAAAAAAAAACGGACCTACAAACATGACTAAAAGGTAAGTCAGAACGATATTTCAAAATTGAATTTCCGGAAAAGCGAAACTATTAGGAGGAGATAGATAAACTTGAAGAGACAACACAACTGTATAAGCATGACAATATCAAAAAAGGGGAAAGATTTGTGAAATAGTATTATTAATGTTTAATCTCATAGTGTTTCTTTGGAATCATGTATTGGGTCTACGTTGAATTTTACTTCCGATTTTCGGTGTAATACAGTATTGCAAATTTCCTGTTAACTCAGTCGGTAAGAGCGTTCGAATATAGAACCACAGGTTCCTAGTGATACGGGCTCTCACCATTCAGCGTGAAGTAGTCCAGCGGATACATGTCGTGGCACTAACAAGTACAGATGAGCTGCATAAGTAAGCGTGCGGCGCTCGCGACATCGCACTCGCTAGCTGATCCACCCCCATGACTTTAGGGACCCACCGACGACTCTTAGCGTAATTACTAATGTATAAATAGGTGGATGACCAAAATCTCAATATCTATAACTACTTAATTAATTTTACTAAAATAAAACTAGACATCTAACCCATATATAATATATAACTATAATAAGATATAACTTCGGCAACCACAACCCAGCATTTTTTCTTTTAGAAAGTTCTGTATCACGCCACAGAACATTAGTCTGAAGAGAGTTTTTATTAACTTAATAGGTAAACCCTTCAAAACACAAAAACATCAACAACATTTCTATCTAAAAAAAAAAAACAACAACATCACACATAACACAAAACCAAAAACGCGGGACATAAACTACCTTTATTAACAGTGTTTGGCAAAACCAGAACACAACTCACGGAAGAAAGATATATCGTAACTCACAGTAAACAAAAATAACATAATCAAACAAAAGTACACCTTATTAAATTCATAACATATTTCTTCTTATAATCCAACCACGCACCAAAAAAACAAAAAAACGAGCATAAATTCAAAAAGCGAAAAGCTGGTTTAATTTCAGCAATCATAAAAAAAAAAACACAAATGGGATGCGAGACAAGAAAAACAAGATAGTACAACTAAGTAAATCTCAATCTTACAAATAAGTAGCCAAAAACCAAAAAAACAAACAAACAAAACAAAAATAAACACCAAAACGACAAAAAACAAAAAAAAACTCAACGATACTCTAATATAAAAACAAACAAAAAACGTAAAACAGAAATAGAAAACGGGAGAAACGCATATACAACACGCAAATACCATCCAGACAAAGTAGGATAAGCAGAATATAGAGTAACTACGTCCAAATACGTACACAAACAAACAAAAAAAACACTAAACTAAAGCGCAGACTCCTATAGGGACAAAAGATTCAATATATAATTAGAAAAAAGACGCGAAGAAAAAAAAGAAATACAACAGAAATTTGTACATACAAAAATAAATAAATATAACCACCAACACCACAATATATGGATCAAATAACTACGTGTAAGGCAATCGGTGGAATAAAACTAGAGAAAAAAACACACCCGGGTTGGATGGTTAATGCATGCAAACAAAAGTCCCATCACAAATCAAACAATACAAATTAATTCAACTTACGCATAATCATAATAATAATTTCAACAAAATAAAAACGATAATACAAAAGCTGCATCAACAAATAAAATAACAAGACGAAATTGAATAAGCACGAATAATAAAAAAACAAATCAAAAACTAAAAACACCAACGAAAATCATGGTATCATAAAACATAAACAATAACCCAGCTACAACACGATTTCTAAATACAAAAGGAATAGCAAAAAAGACCAGAATAAAAAAAGAAGCAAGCACACACCAACCACAAGAATAAATCACCGCAGACCTCACATAATCAACAACACACCAAAACAAAAAAAACCACAAAGACACTACTAAAACAAGCGAACCGCAAAACTCCAGAGAATCGAGATAGATTTTAAAACCATACATCGAACCCTTTCTACACATTCGCCTCTAATAATACTCCTACATAAATACTATATCACAGAAACCAGGATATTATATAAATATCTGCGCTTTCAAAAGCAGATGTCCCTGCGAAGAAGACCAAAAAGCAGAACTCTCAGGACTAGCTATCATAGATAATGAACACTCCTTCCTAGCTGGGAAAATATTTCTAGTACCCCTCAGAGCACGCATCGAAACGGTGGCGGTAGAAATATCCGATGGAGACTGTTCAATACCATGAGGTCCACCTGGCGGCAACCACATAGAGCTAAAGAGGTAGAAGAAAAGCAGCGGCAACAAGACAGCGGCCAACACATCAGCACCTTCAGCGGAACAGCCTTGCACATGCGACATTTGTGGTCGAGCATGTTTTTCCTACATGACTATACAGTCACAGGAGGCGCTGTAATTCAAGGGGCATCAAAAACTATTTATAGTCATTTATCCCGAGACTGAAATGCCAATAATATTATAATTATATCTTTATTCTGATAAATTATACAAAGGTTTACCATATCTATTTATTTGGTGAAAGAATCTTCACTGACGTTGTATCGCATGACAAAATGGTCCGGAATGTTCCTTTGTCACCAAATAAATAGATTGTAACCTTTATATCTTTATTAATTATATTATCAACAGCTTATTTTATCTTGAGCCCACAATAAATGCCTTTTGGTATACCGTTCAGCAAAGCTAACCAGTGACAATCCCATACATAATATATAGAATTATATTATATATATATATATAAATATATAGTATAATCATATATCTAATAGAGAGAGAGAGAAGAAGAGAAGAGAGAAGAAGAGAGAAATAAGAGGAAAGATCTTAACAATAGATTGAGATGGAAAAATTCAGTGAACACCACACGAGAAGAACAATAGGAGTCAGCACACAGCCTATGGGGATTGGGCAGAGAAGAGAAGAAATCGCACAGAAGAGAATTGTATAAGAGGAAGAAAAAACAAACCACAGAAAAAAACTGAACATATCAGTGCACCGAATAAAAATAATTATGATACATATCATTCTTCAGCATACTATCCAGTACAGACGTTTAAACATCCGTACAAAAATTCCCGCCAATCTCCCGATAAATATTACATTTTGTGTTTCAGAGTTTTTTTGAAAGAAATACGATTTCCATGACACCAGAATGACTAAAATTCTAATATTCCCTTGTCCAAAAAGATTTTCCTTAGTGCTTTTCTAACTTGATATATTATTATTACATCTAAAACGATAAATGCTTTACGCCAGGAGGTAGCATATTCTTACGCAGTACAAATAATTATTTCCTTTAATTATTAATAGATCATTTTTGTACACATAGATGGGTTTCAAGTGAACTAAATGCCTATCCTTAATAAACAATTTACGGCTTTCAAGTTACTATTCTGATACAATAACACTGGTTTTACAAAGAAAATTTGAGGCAAGCACAAAAAATAACCTTTTAAGCCGTAAATTGCGGGTGCTGAATTCAAGATTTGCAAATCGCGTTTTTACTCTATCAACACTATTTTTTCTTTAATATGCATACTGGTACATTTTTGTTGTACAGACGAGTACATATAAGGACCGTAATGCATTCAGCGAGCAGGTATTAATTTATATATGTTGTGACTTATGTCTTTCTTTCTAGTTATTATGCGCAAAGAATGTAAGTGATAGGCTTTACCAATTAAATATTATATATAGATAATATATCAAGAGGATTTTGGACAGTTTAAGCGTAAAAAGCCAACATACGTTCTCAATCAAGCAGCCAGTTAGTGCACTTGGGCCCAATTCTTTTGTTGGAGATAGGTGGTCTTCCCGACAATTGTGTTTACACAATCTTTAGGTAGTATTATTTCGTATTACAATTTCCAACGAGGCACATTTTATTGTCTTACATATCATTTTAATTTTAACTTTCATGGCTTCAAGCTCGTTCAAAACACCGAGGAATGCCCCAACAAGGCCAATTGACTGCTGAATTGTGTACATTGGTCATCCCAAGTATTATTTATTCCGTCAATTGTTCTTTTCTATCTGTTTTATCTGTATAAGCTGCTGCAACTGGTTGAAATAAGGCACGTAGATTACTTCTGTATATACTACTAAAATGAGAACTATTAAAAAGACAGGAAAACAGAAGTGATAGTGCAAACATCCGCTTTATATTAATTTTAGAGTTCCAGCACACACCAATTAGTAAACAATATAAAACACTATTCAATCTCTTGCCTTCAGACACAAACAACGTGATTTTTTGTAAACCAGTGGTAATTTGCAAGTAAAACTCCGACGTTAAAGTTTAAGTATTTAAACAAACCTATTTACGCTTTTCTTTAAATCTCCGGCCCAATTCGATAAATATTACATTTTGTTTTTCAGGTTTGGAATAAGACAATAGATTTTTTTCCTGCCTCAGAAATCACCAAATTTCTATATTCCTTGTCCACACAATTTAACAATAAAGATTTTTCCTTAGTCTATTCTATCCACACCTTTACTCTATCTCGATAATAGTGTTTCCACAACTTTATTTCTAACTATTCTAATACAGTTTCAACTTTTACTTTACTATTCGATAACACTGTTTTACAAAAAGATATTTTTTTGTCTGAGGGCAAAGTGTGAATAGTGTGTCTTTTTACTTAATTCTATTCACTCTTAAGAAATTCGACTTGTTGTCCACATTCCCTGCTCATTAAGTGAGAGGAGGGAGGTTTGAAATATCATAAACCTACACATATACTAAAAACTATTCAGAATACATTATATATTTCAAGCACTTTTAATTTTCAACCCAAAAACCTTTTCTCTTGGACGCAAGGCCTGTTAATTCTTTTTGTATACTTACATTTTGTGTGGTTTTCCCTATGTATTATTATATTCTGCATTTTATATCTAAATATAGATAAATAAAATATATGTGTACATGAATAAACTGAGTCCGAAACATAATGAAGATCTTACTTATATTAATAAAGATAACTAAATTAAAATTCAAATGTAATAACATGTAATTTTTTTTTTTTTTTGCATTTAATATTTTAAATAGGATACACTAATTTCTTTTCAGAAGGTCTGTTTGTACTTTTTCATCTGACACCTTACCTAAACCGGATCAATACAAAACTCTTTCTTAAATAGGGGTTTTAATAGGGCATCCAGTAATAATGGAATCTGCGAGACTACTTTTGCCCACCTCCCCTACCCAGGTTGACGCTGGGTAAGCCGCTTCTAGTTTCAAATAAACTTAAAAATATAAAGATAAGCACATAACTAGATTAGAGTCCTCCATGCCGTAATGGCTAACATTTCGAACTGATTATAATCAACTGTTTACAATTATGGATAATTATGTAATTTACTATGCTTTGCTTAGTTATCTACAGAACAACTCAGTTGCTAAATTAGTATGCTTTATATACCGTAATACCCATGGTTATATATGTTACATAGGGCCAAATCAAGTTTAGTAGTAGGTCGTTAGTAGTAGTAATAGTCGTTTAGTACAAGAAACAACATACCCAAGTGGTTAGTTCACAAGGGGTAGTTTTATTCCTTTTCTAGACTCGTGGGTTTTCTTCAGAAAGATAAAGGAGAGAATAGAAGAGAGAGAGAGTGTGTGTGTGTGTGTGTATGTGAGAGAGGAGAGAGAGAGAGTAGAGAGAGAGAGAGAGAGAGGGGGTAAGGTCAAATTATTCTATCATAAACCGATGTTGAATTATAGTATGGAGTTTAAACTCCACTTGCCCTAATCCGTTCATTTCAGAACTAAGAATATTAGGAAAGTTATGAACTGCCTATCCCTCCAGGCTTTTTTGTTTAAATTAGTACCACTACTGCTTCTTTCTAACAATGATTGCTCAGTATTAAATAACCCATAGTGGTTGGTATACGCCATTAAACCAAGAAAATCAAACTCGAAGCCAATTATCCCGAGGTTTGGTTAAGGCAAAACATCAGAATAATTATCGGTATGCAGTCTTGGAGAATTTTTTCAATTCAAACGACGAGGGGCAACCGGATAAACAGTAGCGTCGCAACAGATCCCACGGATACAACCATCTGAATAATGTTTAACTGAGAGAGAGAGAGAGAGAGAGAGAGAGAGAGGAAGAGAGAGAGAGGGAAGAAAGAGAAAAGAGAGAAGGGGAGAAAGAGAGAGAGAGAGAGAAGATAGAAAATAAGAATGAGAGAGGAAGAGTGAATAGGAAAAAAAACAGAATAAAGTAGAGAAAGGGGAAGAATGTATGTGAGAGCGAGACACAGAGAGACACACACACACAACACAGAGAGCAGAGAAGAGAGAGAGGAGAGAAAAGAGAGAGAGAGAGAGAGAGAGAGAGGATAGAAAAATAAAAAGAAGAGAGAGAGAGTGAATAAGGGAATAAAAAAGAAATAGTTAGAGAAAGGGGGAAAAATGTATGTGAGAGCGAGACACAGAGGAGACACAGAGACGAGAGAGAGAGAGGAGAGAAGAAGAGAGGAGAGAGAGAAGAGAAGAAAGAAGAGAGAGAGATAGAAAATAAAAAGAAGAAGAGACAGAGAGAGAGTGAATGGGAATAAACAGAATAAGTAAGGAGAAAGGGGGAAAGAATGTAGTGAGAGCGAGACACAGAGAGAGAGAGAGAGAGAGAGAGAGAGGGAAGAGAGAGAGAGAGGAGAGAGAGAGAGAGAGATGAGGATAAGAAAATAAAGAGAGAAGAGAGAGAGTGAATAGGGAATAAAACAGAATAAGTAGAAGAAAGGGGAAAAAGATATGTAGTGAGAGCGAGAGAGATAGAGGGGGGGGATAGAAAATAAAAAGAAGAGAGAGAATAGGGAATAAAAAAGAGAATAAGTTAGAAAAAGGGGAGAGACAGTGTGTGAGAGATAGATAGATAGTAGATAGGGAGAAGAGAGAGAGAGGGAGAGAGAGAGGAGAGAGAGAATAACTAGAGAATATAGAAAGACTTGTGTTTAAATAGATCATATTTATACATACTAGCAAATATATGCACCCTTCGGGTGCAAGTATTTAGGTTTTTGATGTAATAAAATATTGTATCAAAATTATAAACTATTTAGAAAATGATCAACTGAGGGGTATAATCGAAAAATATGAACAGCTTAAATCTAACTCTTCCATCATTTTCTTTCACTTCCGTCTTTCATTTTTCCTAATTTATCTATTTAGTTAGATTATGAAGTATTTAATAAGATTACAGTTCTTTCGTCTTGTTTATGGATTTCATTTAAGATTTATCCCCGAGATTTTTGCTCAGATTAGTTAAGATAAAAACCAAACAATTAGAAATCAATAATACTAAGCATACATTTAATTAAAATCAAATTTTGATATCAATATGCAAATTAACCTTCTCGTTCACACTGTAAACCGCTATTTTGTTGTATATATAAATACAATTACATGTTAATAGTAAGTAGATATGGTGTCAACAGTATTAATAAGGTATTACATTTTATCAATTAATTGAGGTTTTAAATAAAAAATAAATTCATGGTAAATGTGACGTCAATAACTAAAGAGTTGTGACTTGAATAGTGATTTAGTTTCGGTTACAGACAGACAAACACACAATCTCCATTATAATAAGATGTATATATATAGAGAGAGAGAAAGAGAGAGACAGACTTACATAGAAACAGACAGAGAGTGAAAAAGAAACAGCGGGAAGAAAGAGAATTGGAGAATGAAGGGAGAATAGAGAAAAAGAGAGAAGAGAGAATAAGTAGAAAATAGAGAGAATAGTGATTAAACAGAGAACAGAGGGAGAGAATTGAGAATAGAGAGAGAGAATAAGGTATAAATAGAGAATAGAGAGGGGGAGAGAGATAAAGAGAGATATAGAGAAGAGAGAGGAGAGAATAGAGTGATAATAGAGACAGAGAATAGAATAAATAAGAAGAGAGAGAGAGGGAGAATAGAGAATAAAGAGGGATATAATAGATAACAGAGAGAGAATAAGGAACAAATAGAGAATAGAGAAAGAGACAGACAGACAGAAAAAGAAAACGGAGAGATAGATAGATAGATAGATAGATAGAGAGAGAGAGAGAGAGAGAGAGAGAGAAAGAAGAGAGAATAAGGAATACATATAAAATAGAGCAAAAGAGAGGGAATAGAGGATAAATAAAAACTAGACATCCAGAATTGACAATATATAGAAAAGAGAGAGAGAGAGAGAAATAGAAGAGAGAGAGAGAGAGAGAGAATGAATAGAGAGTATAGAGCAAGGGAGAGAGAGAGAGAGATAGAGATAGAGAGAAAATAAATATTGAATAGAGAGTATAGAGCCAGGGAGAGAGAGAGAGAGAGAGAGAGAGAGAGAGAGAGAGAAAATAAAGATTGAATAGAGAGTATAGAGCCAGGGAGAGAGAGAGAGAGAGAGAGAGAATAAAGATTGAATAGAGAGTATAGAGCCAGGGAGAGAGAGAGAGAGAGAGAGAGAGAGAGAAATAAAGATTGAATAGAGAGTATAGAGCAGGGAGAGAGAGAGAGAGAGAGATAGAGAGAGTGAGAGAGATTGAATAGAGAGAGAGCCAGGGAGAGAGAGAGAGAGAGAGAGAGAGAAATAAAGATTGAATAGAGAGTATAGAGCCAGAGAGAGAGAGAGAGAGAGAGAGAGAGAGAGAGAGAGAGAAAATAAAGATTGAATAGAGAGTATAGAGCCAGAGAGAGAGAGAGAGAGAGAGAGAGAGAGAGAGAGAGAAAAATAAAGATTGAATAGAGAGTATAGAGCCAGGAGAGAGAGAGAGAGAGAGAGAGAGAGAGAGAAAATAAAGATTGAATAGAGAGTATAGAGCCAGGAGAGAGAGAGAGAGAGAGAGAGAGAGAGAGAGAATAGAGAGATAGAGAGAGAGAGAGAGAGAGAGAGAGAAATAAAGATTGAATAGAGAGTATAGAGCCGAGAGAGAAAATAAAGATGAATAGAGAGATAGAGCCAGAGAGAGAGAGAGAGAGAGAGAGAAATAAAGATTGAATAGAGAGTATAGAGCCAGGGAGAGAGAGAGAGAGAGAGAGAGAGAGAAGAGAAAAAAGGAACAGTTCTAATAACAGGTCACCCAGGCCAAAGGATCATATAAGAAGCTGATTGTCTCGGGTGTATAAAAGATGAATCTCAAATCGGACAGATTTTGGCAGTTGCTGAGAGTGGGGATGCGGGTAGAGAAGGAATAAAACTGAAAGGTTGCTTTTATTGTTCATGAGTGGTACTGGTCTTTGGGAAATGGATGCCCGGCCCAGTCCGACTGTTTGAAGCCAACGGGAGATAAGGACAAAGGCTTAGTTCGATCGGTCCAAGTGAGACATACACCTCGCCGGCAGATAAAGCAAGCGTAATCACATCGAACATTTCAGCGAGGAATAAAATAGGATTAATTGCTCCCTATTTTCTTCCCTTTTCGATCTATTCATAATCGATCCCCTCCACTCTTCATAATCGATCTACTCTTCCCTTCATAACACTGGCCTGCAATGTTTTCTATGTCGAAAATAAAATGGCTGATTTTAAAGCAGTTTTGTTTACGCTAAATCCAAAAGCCAGACTCCAATTTTTTTTCTAATCAAATATTTTTTTAAACATACAAGCTCTTACCTAAAATGTATAGAACAGTATTATTAATGTGTATGGTTGGCACTATTATACTTGAAAAGCGGTAGTAATCCAACGTACAGTGTTATTAGAAAAGTGCTCAATATCTGTGATAGATTGTTTGTTTGTTTTGTTTTGTTTTACGGCATATCAACTTGATGGGTCATTTAATGCCGACAAAGTTGTGAAATAAGTTCATTCTTAATGCATAATACAATTTTGTTTATAAACTCATGTTTTCTATTTAACGCATAGATGGGACCCTAACAGGTTAATATCACTCCGGGTCAGAGTGACCAGGGAGCAATAGTGATGAAGGGGTGCTCTACATTCCCCAAACCTCAAAAACTGGAACCTCACCATCAGATAGAGTTTAACGTCATTCCCAGGACATGTAGACCCTCAGCCACCGCCTTCTAGCACCCATATGATAAAAAGGGGTTAGGGCTTGCCATAAGGGCAATAGGGTTGGGAAAATCATATAGTTGCTAGGGCTGACCAGCCGATTGATCGACTTCTCCCGTCTAGCCCAAGATAGGGCCAAAGTGGAGTATTGCAAGTCATGGACTGCTCATCCACCTGGGTTCTATCCTTAAGCATCACGGGTCGCCACCCACAGCCAACAGGTGGTCCCATTGGGGGAGTTTTACCCCTCTGCAGAAGTGCAGTCGGTGCATTCTAATGCCCCACCGACAGGGCGGATCTGTGATAGAGCGTTGATAGATAAATAAATAAACAAATAAAAGTTTTAGCTTTTATTTATTTCCATTGGAACATTCTTTATAAGTCTAACATGATCAAAGGGGAACCACTCTTGACTGATAAATTTTTCATTTATTTTCCCATTAAACTAAACCTAACCCTAACCCCACTTCTTGTTTCCTAGTAGATCAATAAATAAATAACTTCTTAGTCAAGAGTGTTTCCCCTTTGATCATGTTAGACTTATAGGAAATAATCTTAAAATGTTTTATGTTTTATATATATTTACCAATATATATACTACCTTCACAACAGCTTTGTTATTAGACTGGAGTCCATTTAACAGATGTATTAGGTGTGTCAAAAAAGTATCGTTAATTTTTGTACTTTTTTACACACCTTGTATTCTGGAGGAAAAAAATAAGGTTCCATTCATTCTTCATTTCTATCTGTTTAATGGCCTATTAACCTTTGTGGGTTATTCAATGCCAAATCATCCTTGTAGAAGAACAGTAGTGGTTATTTTCATATGATACAGGCAGAAAATTGCAATTGAACCAAACATATTACAGCAATCACAAGGGCGAACACAAGTACTAGTGAAATTCATTTACATAAAATCTTAAGAGTATTTAACCCATAGTTGGGGGATGAGGGGTTTCATGTCTTTCGCAAGCAGTTAATCCAAATGCTCCAGCAAAAAGATTCCACAGTGTTCTGGTATAAATGACTACTCAGGATTAATAGTGGTTTATTTTTTATCTTGGTAAATATAGATTTACTTAGTCTTCTTTTGCTAATTCCATTCGCCGAATGATTCTGAACAATTACAATCACCGTCACCTTTTGAAAAAACGAGCAAGTGTGTTACCAATGTCTATTTGCTGGTTGGCTGCACCACTGTAAGCGCATTCCACCTCATGAACCCAACAGCGGCTTTTATTTACAAAAAATGGCGGCGTATGGATGCAACCGCGAACCTAAGCACAATTTTCGACGCATGAGTGTTCATCCAGTGAACAACCAACACAGTGATTTGTTTATAGTGGTGAAGGCTTGTGTAGGACCATTCCACACTTTTTGGCACAGTTGATAGGAAGAATTGGTGCATCAAGGAATGCCACGAACCCAATCAACGACCGACCTCAGGAATTTTGAATTCAGAGTTATCCCTCTCCTAGACTGTTTACCTACCCAATGTTAAAGAGCCTAGTCTGCCCTACTATTCAACCCATAGCTGGAGGGGGAATATATGGATTCATACCTTTCCCAAGGGTATCAGCGCTATGGGAAATGCCAACAGCTTAGTCTAGGAATTGAACTCGAACCGACGAGTTCAGTGACTACTCAGGATTAATAGTGGCTTATTTTTTATCTTGGTAAATATAGCTTTACTTAGTCTTCTTTTGCTAATTCCATTCGCTAAATTATTCTAAACAATTACAATCACCGTCACCTTTTGAAAAAACGAGCAAGTGTGTTACCAATGTCTATTTGCTGGTTGGCTGCACCACTGTAAGCGCATTCCACCTCATGAACCCAACAGCGGCTTTTATTTACAAAAAATTGGCGGCGCATGGATGCAACCGCGAACCTGAGCACAAGGCACGGAGTTTTATTTGGCGGGGTCAGGGAATAAAACTGGTCATGCCGCTATCCCTATACTATGTTATCTAGTTTCCATGCTGTGATCCCTACCATTAAATACTTGTGTGTAGCCGAGATCTGCGTCCAATGAGTTCTCTAGTGCGTCTGTGTTATTTTATTACGGGCTGGCGTCCAAGAGCTTTTGTTTTCGGGCCTGTAACAGAAACCTTAGCGTCCCCTGGCGTGGGTGCCCTTGCGTGTTTATGTGCGAGCATATATTCAGGTTACCTTTATTTGTTTGTTTGTTTGCTTCATCCTTTCTTGGATTTTACGGTATGTCAACCTTTGCTAGTTTATTTTAGGCTGAAGGCGTTTTTACTATTCATTCTTGATGGGTATTGAAAATTAATTTTTGCACTCAATTTTTTAAACATATTTTATTAACTCATGTTTGATCTATTTAACGCATAAACGGGTCCCTAACAGGTATTACCACTCCGAGTCAGAGTAGTCCTGGGAGTATTAGCAATGAAGGAGTACTCCATACACCCCAGATCTCCATTATTGGGGCTTCACGTTTAGATACAGTTTAATGCCATACCTGGGACACTAAGAACCTCAGCCTCCACCATCTAACACATATATGATGAATATTCACATAGCACTAATACCCTTGGGAAAGGTATGAATCTAATTCTCCCTCCAGATATGGGTAAATAGCAGGGCAGACTGGATTCTTTAACAATGGCTAGGTAACCAGTCTATAAGGAAAACTCTGAGTTCAAACCTGTTAAACTCTGCTTTAAAAAATGACCTTGTGTCACATCCTGGAGTGGAGGGGTTGGGAAGATATCTTTATACGCATTGTAATTGCTTTCAAATCATTAATATATTATAACATACTTAACAATGCTTCAAGCAAATTATTAATTACTTTTATATAAATATATATATGATGAAAAGGATTCGGAGTTTGCCATGAGAACAATATTGTCCCAATCGTATATATTGGGAAGAATCGTATTTTAACTGGATCCTAACATTAGAAAGATAGCCAGAAGACTGGAAAAGATACAAATCAAGATCTTGAAAAAGAAAAGTTCCGTGTTGTTTAATAACATTTGCCTATGATATATATATGTAGTATATTAAGAAATTTGAATAAACATAGGTTTAAATAAATTGAGTGGTAAGTTTAGTAGCCGACGCTGCAGTGTTTCGAATCTATTAATTAGATCTTCTTCAGAACATTTGTTGATATAAGGAAAGGTAATAAAAAGATGTCTTTATATCAACAAATGCCCTGAAGAAGATCTAATTAATAGATCGAAACACTGCAGCGTCGGCTATTAATTGGAAGGAGCCTCTGACCGTCCGTCTAGCCTAAGAAAATACCAAAGGGAAGTGTTGCAAGTCATGAACTGCTCAGCCACCATGATCCTGTCATGCATGACGGTTGCCAACCGCAGCCAGCGGTTGCCCTTTAGAGGGGTCTTAGCACTCCACAAATGTTCAGTCGATGTAGACTACAGTCGCAGCCAACAAGGCAGATTAAATATATGTAATGCTACATCAATGATGACTAATCGTTGATGAGATAATTTTCCAGTTTTCAACGGACTCATTAACCTTTTCTAATTACTTTGTTACGTTTCAGCGTTTAAATATTTGGTAATTTATGAGGAAGTGCGTCCCGGTCTCCAGCCTCAAAAATTACTACCCGGTCACTATCAAAATAACAACCCCAGTTCGTCGTAATTCTTGTTTATTTATCGTAATTTGTCTTTATTCTTATTTAGATATGAAGATGGATATATAGTTTGGAATAGACTGAGATAGATAGATAGATAGATAGATAAACGAACAAAATAATATAGATAGATAAGAATAAATGGAGATAGATAGATATTTTTCGACAAGTAAATGTATTTGGGGGGGGTCGCATCTTTTTTTTGTCGTAATTCTTGTTTATTTAAACTAAAAACAAGACATTAAACAAACATTAATAAAAAAAAATCTTAGTATTTAAAGTAATATAGATAAATATGAACAAATTGAGATAGATAGATAGATATGAAGATGGATAGTTTTGAATAGACTGAGCTGGGTCGTTATTTTAATAGTCACCGGATAGCAATTTTTGAGGAAGGAGACCGGGACGCACTTCCTCATAAATTACCAAATATTTTAATAAATCTCTTTTCAGTCCTGATTTCAATTTAATAGAAATGTGATCGGTATTATCCCAGGGCGTCCCCATTTCTGTAACTAATTTTTTTTTCGGGGGTGGGTGGGGAAATAGAAGTAACACCAAGAGGAGATGTTTTATTTAATTTTTAGGTTGGAATTTTAATTTTTGAAATTTTGTTGTTTTTTTTTTTTTGGGGGGGGGCTTTAAACTGTTCGACGAAAAGAAAGATGTTTTCTACTCGGAGGTCACTAAGTAAGTTTAAATGCCCGCAGATACGTGTATAGCACTCGACGTAATTAAATAATCTAATACTTAAAATCTAATTAGAAATTAGATCAACACTGAAAGTATATATATATATATATATATATATATATATATATATATATATATATTGAAACAATACTAATTGCATCAGAAAAAATGTTCTCTTTATTTTATAGGAACATTTATATCGACACACACACACACACACACACACACACACACATTCACACACACATACATATATATATTTATCTATACATATATATATAGGGAAAAATAAAGGAAAGAAAATGTTGAATGGATAAAATAGATTTTATTTTACTGACACGTGTTTCGGCCAGGAGTTTATCTATGCACATATGCACTCTATCTATTATTATTTTAAACACAAAATAAACTAATTATAATAGAAAACTACAAAATATTTTAGATTTTTTAAATCTTTCTATTTATTATATTATTATTATTATTATTATTATTATTATTATTATTATTATTTTGTATTTAAAATGATAATAGATAGAGTGCATATGTACATGGATAAACTCCTGGCCGAAACACGTGTCAGTAAAATAAAATCTATTTTATCCATTCAGCATTTTCTTTCCCTTATTTTTCCTTTCAAAATACCGTCGGATTCGCTTCCATTCTGGTGCTCTGTGTGTAACGGTTTTCTTCGTAGGAAATAGACACGGCAACATAAATACTGCTCAAGACTGTTTGCATTTCACAATAACCTCGATTAATCAATGAACCCAACTACTCTCCCTCTAGCTAGGGGTAAATAGTAGGGCGGAAAATACTTTTTAATCTTGTGTAGGTGACCTGTCTAGGAGAATGAAAACTCTGAATTCAAATCTGCTAAACTCCACTAAAAACGAACTTTATGACGCATTCAGCTCGTTCAGAATGAGTAGCTGGATTCATACCTTTCCCAAGGGTATAAGCACTATGTGAAATGTAAACAGCCTTGTACAGGATTTGATCTCGGGTCGAGGAGTCCATTTCCTACGACTACGACTCCATATGTATATTATCCATGTTGAGTGGTATTTACTTAAGGTGGAGGGGGATAATATCAAGGGGAGGTATTGTTGCATGGTCCTTTTCTTAAATTCTTCAAATAACTCTATCAGTTCGTATCGGGGTTTCTTTTTTGATCAGGTTGGGTATCTTCTTTCTCCAGCTGTTTCTGTCTCTGTCTGGGTTCCTTTTTGTGTTTGTTTTATAATCAGGAAACACCAGACATTTTCTTGTGTACAGACTTTTTTCCCGCAATTACACTCTTAAACCACACACACGTGGGCAAAAAAAAACAGAGACGGAAAACACGTCTACTCAAAAGGGTCGATTGGAATCAACTCAATCTCCCCCCTCTCTTTCTCTCTCTCACTCTCTCTCTCTCTCTCTCTCTCTATATATATATATATATATATATATATATATATATTCTCTCTTTCTTTCTTTCTTTCTCTGTCTCTCTTGTCTCTCTGTCTCTCTTTGTCTCTCTGTCTGTCTCTGTCTGTCTGTCTCTGTCCCCTTCTCTCTCTCTCTCTCTCTCTCTCTGTCTGTCTGTCTGTCTGTCTGTCTGTCTGTCTCTCTCTCTCCTCTCTCTCTCTCTCTCTCTCTCTCTCTCTCTCTACGTTCCCTTTCGTGTTCTTTAATCAAAAAAGTATAAGTCCAACATAAACAAAGGGGAACCACTCTTTACTGATAAATTATTTATTTATTGATCTACTAGGAAAAAAGAAGACGGGATTAGGGTTAGGGTTAGGGTTAGTTTAATGGGAAAATAAATAAATAATTTATCAGTCAAGGGTGGTTCCCCTTTGTTTATGTTGGACTTATAGGAAATAACCCATTTTCTTCTGTACAAACTTTTTAATCGAGTGAATCATTCTTAACCACATGCACGTGGAGACACAAAAGACACGGAAAACATGTCTGCCCAAAAGGTTCACCTGGAGTCTCTCTCTCTCTCTCTCTCTCTCTCTCTCTCTCTCTCTCTCTCTCTCTCTCTCTCTCTCTCTGTTCCTTTTCCTAATACATTTTCTTGTGTACGCCCGTTTTTTATATTCCCAATATATTCTTAACTCGCATGAGCGTGAGGATAGGTTGGAGCAGCAGAGATGTCTGCCCAAAAGGGTCACCTGGAGTCTCTCTCTCTCTCTCTCTCTCTCTCTCTCTCTCTCTTCTCTCTCTCTCTCTCTCTCTCTCTCTCTCTCTCTCTCTCTTTCCCTTTCTCTCTAGGTTCCTTTTCGTAATACATTTTCTTGTGTACACACTTTCTTTATATTCTCAATATATTCTTAACTCTTGTTGCATAGCGCCTTCTTCGCTGGCGCTATATCTATGATATATATATATATATATATATATATATATATATATATATATATATATATATATATGATATATATATATATGTATATGATATATACTGGCATCTTCAAACTCACGCTGAATCGTATACGTTGCTGGTATACTGCGGGTAGGTTAGTAGTCGGCGTAGAGACTCAACACATGGCATTGTAACAAACTTTAGTTTATTTCTTTATATTCTCTCGTGGTGCGTGTGAGTGGACGAGCGTTGATAATGGGAACTACTACTGCTGGGATCGTGGAAGGTGCTGGGCATGCCTCACTGCCCGCTGGCAGCGATTGACCGCAAGCGTCGGTCAGACTCCTTGTGCTCTGTTCACCGTCTCCTGTCTGACTGTCCCTACTGACCGCTGACTGCTTAAGTAAGCGCAACCCTATCTATTGTTTTCTTTGTTCAACTTCCTCTTTGTCTGGATTTCCCGCCAAACGCCCACATATTCATTGTTCTCTAGCGGAACCTTCTAGTTCCGGTTCTTCTTTGATTCCTTTATCTTTTGTTCATCATTTTGCTTACAATTCCTTTGTCCTTGCGAATTTTTTGCGCCCAAATAAATTGAAACAATAGTCAATCTGCAACACTCGCACGAGCGGGAGGATAGGTTGGAGCAGCAGAGACTGAAAACACGTCTACCCAAAAGAGCCACCTCTCTAATTCATAATTCTACTTTCCTTAGAAACTGACCTTGTGTCGCATCTCGCTTGTGTGGAGGGGTTGGGTAAATACATATATGTATTATACTGAAAAATCGATTTCTATTCAGTCAATAACGATAAACGACCACAACCAAACTCTACACGATTTATTAAAATATTTTAATACATCGACTTAATAAATTAACTAGAACCGGGCAATGAGTCCACAGAGAACTGTTAGAATTATTTCATCAACTTTGCACTACATAACAGTGTTATCGATAGAAATAATGATTGAAACTAAAGATTAATCCCGTAATAAATTCCACTCCTGAATTCTGTTGATCTTTAGTAATAATATTAATATCGCAAAACCGTTCTCTACTCCAGTACATAATTAACTGCGAAAATGTTAGATTAATTAATTCAATTGTATGGTATTATATCAGCCTTGCAAATCAATCGATGTTTATGAATAGTTGTTGAACATTTTCGTTATTATAAAATGCGCATATCTAATTCTGCTATTAACGTAATAATACACATGACACAGCAGATATTTAATCATTAAAAAAAATAAACGACAAACTGTTGAAAGCAAATTTGTTGACATTTTAATTAACCAAGTTGGTTTATTCCATGCGAGAGGAAACCAGTTATTTTCTGTGTGAATTTGACGCAGGTATTAGATTTTTTGAATTGATTAAACATGTGCTAATTACAGATTTAAATACGAGTATTTAAAATGTTTTAGTAAAACCTTGGTTTATGTAAAGTAGGTGAAACATAAAAGGGTTATTTCCTAGTTGAGTAACATCATATTACAGGGTGACCCAGGAAAAACAGAACCCAAATTATGGTTATTTCCTAGTTGAGTAACATCATATTTCAGGTGGATCCAGAAAAAAACAGAACCCAAATTATTTATTTATTTTCCCATTAAATTAACCATAAACCCCAACCCTAACCCTAAACCTCAACCCTAACCCTAAACTCTAAACCCTAACCATAACCTTAACCCCCCTAGTTGGGTAACTAGTCACTAGTAACTAGTTGAGTAACTTGATATTTCAGGGTGACTCAGAAAAAAACAGAACCCATAAGTTTTGTAATAAAACTGTTGATTTTAATTTTAATTATTTTTTTTTAGTTTAAATCTCTTGAAATTGATTAGGTTTAGGGTTAGGGTTAGGGTTAAGATTAGGGTTTAGGGAAACTTCTCACGCCTATAATGACGCCTTCCGAAGGGGTCAACTCGGAGTCATCATCAATTACTCTTAACCCTAACAGTTATAAAAAAAAATCCCCACTTAACTCCCTCCGATTTTAAATCTAATGAACTCTTATTCAAAAATATTCAGCGAAAAGACAGTTCAATACTTAATTGGTAACCACCTAAGCATTAGTAGGTGCACTAAGCTACCTTTATTCATCAAAATTGTTTGATTAGGCATTAAATGACGCGAAAAAAGTTGATATGCCGTGAAACCAACCAACCAACCAAAAAGGATAGAAAATATAAATAGGTTTGAACAGAATTGAAATCAGAAAGAAATCAATAATCTTTTGAATGGGAAATTAGATTTAACAGAAAAGCAAAAAGTGGGAGTGTCGTGAACTAAACAAATGTTAGGTTGTTACAAAAATAATGGCCGATTGAAGTGCTCAGTTTTGAAATGTCATTTTAACATAGAATTTATTGTTTATTTCAGGTGAATTTTTGCATATAATATTAATAGATTAATGTGTGCTCACAAAAAAAAAACATTTCTCTGGCACTTTGTCGTGGATTTTGCTCAACAACTACCTGCAATTGTTCATTGTCAAGACTGCATGTCCGTCCTCTACCTTCTTCTTCAAGACTCTCATCCCCACTGCGGAATTTCTGGAACCACCTTCGTACAGTCCGATCACTTGTGAATTCATCTCCCCAAGCTTTATTGATATTGGCAGCAGTTTCGGAGGCATTGTGACCAAGCTTGTACTCATGCAATATAAGAAGGCGAAGCTTATGTTTAGACATGTTCATCTTTGAAGGCCCCTATTTTTCAAAAACACTTTCTATCTGAAAATAAATTAAATTTTATTTTTGAGCACACATTAATTATTGTATATGCAAAAATTCACCTGAAATAAACAACAATTTCTATGTGAAAATTATATTTCAAAACCGAGCACTTCAATCGGCCATTATTTTTGTAACTACCTAATAGAATTGGAATCAGAAATAAATCAATAATCTTTTGAATGGGAAATTAGATTTACCAGAAAAGCAATAAGTGGGAGGTGTCGTGAACTAAATAAATATATGAATATAAATGAGAAAAAAGGTTTAGTTGGGAAATAAAAAGACAACAATGTTTAGTATACGTGGGCACGCGTAAGAAAAACAAAAATTGATTTTGACCCTAACATAGATTAAAAGAAAACGAAAAAAATAAAAATAAATAAACGAGAAATCGAAACAGATATTGATATCTCTCGACTATAAAATCACATAAAACGCTACAGTGGGTTGGATCTAATACTCTTCATTTTTTTTTATTGATAAAGTAATCAGATATCTCTTTCCAATTGTCCGATAAGGAAGAACGAATTTCACCGAAGATGGCCGACGAAAGATTGAAACCGGAAGATTACTAGACTGAAGGACAGGAAATCCGTCGGGATTGGCTCGAAACTGATAAAATTCTATGTCAATTAAGACCAAACCTTTTTTTTATTTGATTTATTTAATTGATAAACCAGGAACATAATGTTCCTATATGTACCTACAAGGAAACATGGTTGGTTAGTGTTTTATGCTCGGTATAATATCAATACGGAATATTGATGTCACAGACACCGGTAAAAGTGAACTCCGCCTTTCGCATCCTCTATTAATAATGGAGATTCGGTCTCTATTTTTCTGTAACTGAAACTACGTCACTGCTTACGACACACCCATTTCAGGAATTAAATAAGCTAAATAATGAGTATTTATGGGCCGCTATGAATAGATTATCGGTCATATGGAAATCCAATCTCACAGACAAGTTAAAAAGACATTTCCTCCAGGCCGTTGTCGTATCAGTGCTGCTGTATGGCTGCACCACCTGGACCCTAACTAAGCGACTAGAGAATAAACTAGATGGGAGCTGCACAAGAATGCTGCGGGTGTTCCTGAACAAGACGTGGAAACAACACCCCACGAGAAAAATAGCTGTACGGTAACCTGCCACATATCACCCAAACCATCCGAGTAAGACGGACAAGACATGCAGGACACTGCTGGAGAAGCAAGGACGAACTCATAAGTGACGTCCTCCTGTGGAAGCCAACACATGGGCACACCAGTGTGGGCCGACCAGCAAAGGCGTACATTGATCAGCTCTGTGCGGATACAGGATGCTACATAGAGGACCTCCCGAGAATGATGAGCGATGGGGACGGATGGAGAGAGATTGTCATGGATATCCGCGCTGACAGCGCGACATGATGATCATGATGAATTTATAGCGAATATTATTACTGCATAAAATAAAGAACGACTTTTCTATTAAGAATAATCAAATCAGAAATTTTAAAAACGTTTCGGAAGTCCCCACTGCCGTAAAACAAAACAAATATCTCAGTGGAGTGGAATGAATATGATGCTTTTTAAGTAAGTATTTTTTTTTAGATATTAAACTTTTTTTTAATTCATTTATTCAGGCAATATCTTTCAAAAATGTATTTTTACACCGCCTAAAGGGTGTTTTTTTGCTAGTTGTTATAATGAATATTAGTATTAGATCAATCATCTTGTGGTGAGTGTTAAGTATCTGGTCGCCATCCTTGGCCAGCTGTAAAGAACTTAAAGTAAATAAGTAAGTAAGTCCCGAGTTATAGAATCCTTTAGTAAGTGAATAAGTCCTGTGATATAGAATCCTTTGGTAAGTGAATAAGTCCCGTGATATAGAATCCTTTGGTACGTCGTCCAACAAGATCCAAGTAGTAATGAGCTAAGATTAGAATCAGCCAGTATAAATAATAATAACAGCAGCAGAGCACTGCCAGTGATTGGACAATAGGTTGGTCACATGGTAGTTGGCGAGTCTATAAGTACAAGTAGCCATCTGGCACACACCTTATATCCACAAAAAAACAACAGAGTTAATCAGTAGCCATCCTAAAGACGAAATTTTTTTCTAAAATTAGGTCATTTGGAACATAAACTTGATTCATAAGCCTTTTGACTATCTGATTAGACAAAGAGATCGACGCCCACATAAAAACGACACGCATTTATCATCCGATAGACAGCAGTCAGTCACCCAAAGCATTCAGGCTCCCCAGCGCCCCTGATACACCTCTATCTACCCTAAATCTGTGTTAACTCTGAGTTGTTGCTGACAATAAAACTATATTCCCTATAATTTTCTTCCGAGGTATTTTTTCCAACCGTATTTTCTTGATGAAATTGCCCATATCATATCATTCTGTGTCCAGCCACAAGCGATAATCCAAGAAGCTGCATCTGCAAGTCAATCAGATGCTGGTCTAAGACACAATATCCCAACATTAGCAATAAAACCTCCCGTATATGTAAAGTTTATTTGGGCACCTTCCGTGTCGCAATGGGTTACAAACAATATTAGCTGACTATTATTTGGGAGTTTCGAATCTCATTGGGTCGCCCATACTTCTGACCTTGTGCAAACAACTAGGCTAAGGTTAGTGGATGATTTTAGGGCTCACCTTGACACGAAACCAAAATGGCTACGTGAAGGCTCCTGATTTCAACAAGCAGGTTCCCTATTTCGTAGAGAAGGTTCCCGAGTTCACCTGAAGAAGGCTGGAGGACACATCGGCTGAAACATTGTGTATATAACAATAATAAAGTAAGGTAAAGTAAAGTCAACGGAGTAGCCTAATAATCAGCCAGACAGCGAGGGAGTCTATCCACTTTTCACTGGTGCTAGATCAAAGTGATTACTTTTGCTTTAGTAGTGGAGCGCCACACCTACCATCAGCTCCTTTACCGTACAGATCTCTGAGCTTCTCATACGCTGAGTTGGCGAGGGCCAGTATCGAACCAGGAACCTTGCGATTCCTAGGCAATTGTTCTACCGACTGAGCTTCCGAATAATACAAATAATACAAATTATCAAGCCTCATCTAAAAAAATGTATAGAGATCAAATTAGAAGTCCTTCATTACGTATATATATATTTACCAACCCCTCCGCACGAGCAGGATGCGACACAAGGTCAATTTCTTAAGCGGAGTTTAACAGGTTTGAATTCAGAGTTGTCAATCTCCTAAACTGGTTACCTAGCCAAGGTTAAATAGCCCAGTCTACCCTGCTATTTACCCATAGCTGGAGGGAGAATTAGATTCATAACTTCCCCAAGGGTATTAGCGACATGTGAAATGCAAACAGCTTCGTCCATGAAATGAACTCGGGTCGACGAGTCCATTCCCTACGACTACAACTATTAGACCACGCACCTCTCTTCATTACTTATATATGTTTGTTTGTAGGAAGCGCGTGGTGTAATGGATAAAGTCATGGGAAATGGACACGTCGCCGCGAGTTCAAATCTTGGACGTCGTAACTGCATTCTCACTTAGCGCTAATACTCTTGGGAAAGGTATGAATTCTACTCTGACTCCAGCTACGGGTAAGTAGTAGGGAAGACTAAGCTCTTTAACCTTGGTTAGGAAAACAGGTCTAGGAGAAGGAAAACTCTGAATTCAAACCTGTTAAACTCCGCTTAAGAAATTGACCTTGTGTCACATCCTGCTCGTGTGGAGGGGTTGGTAAATATATATATATAGTGTACCTGAGGAGACCATTACTAGTGAGGTTCATTCTCGAAATTTTAGGGTACAGTTGTTTTGTTGTTTTTCACAGAATCTTGTTGGTATTCTTGTCTGTAGCTTTCCTTGTAATATATATATATATATATATATATATATTAATAATATATATATTAATACTCGTGTCAATTGCATTTCAATTAGCACTAATACCCTTGGGAAAGGTTTGAATTCTACTCTGTCTCCAGCTACGGGTAAGTAGTAGGGAAGACTGTGCTCTTTAACCTTGGTTAGGCAACCGGTCTAGGAGAAGGAAAACTCTGAATTGAAACCTGTTAAACTTAAGAAATTGACCTTGTGTCATATCCTGCTCGTGCGGAGGGGTTGGTAAATATATATATATATATTTTTGTTTAGGTGGCGAAGCAGACTAAATAAATCGTCAGTCAGTAAGGAGGCCGTGACATGAAGCAACCTTAAGTCTCTGTCACTCTGAAAGAATGAAAAAGAAATCTGAAGGGTTTTTTTTGTTTGTTTTTTAATTTTTATACAGAAGTGTAAAATATAGATGATGTAGATGAACCATGACCGGCTTATCTCTTCTTTCTTTAATTTTTTTTATTTTTATTTTCCTTTGTTTTTTTCGTTCGTCGGCAAAATTGTAAATCTATCGGCTAAAGCCAGCTCAAGTTAATTAGAAGGAACATCCAAGTCAGACAGCATTCTTTCCTTTCAAATTTGAGACGTGGAATATATTACTTTCATTCCTGGTATATATATATATATATATATATATATATATATATATATATATATATATATGTTGCAGCAAAATTATTCGTAGTCATACGCACACACATACACACACACATACATACACACATGTATATATATATATATATATATATATGTATATATATATATAAATTCATATATATATGTATATATATATATGAATCATATATAATATATATATATATTATATAATATAATATATATATATATTATATATATATATATATACAAATACAAATGTACATTTAATATATATATATATATATATATATATATATATATATATATATATATTAAATGTGATATATATATATATATATATATGAATGTATATATATACATATATACAAATTTATATGTATATATAAACGTATATATATACATATATATAAATTTGTATACATAAATTAATATATATATATGTATATATACATTTATATATACAAATAGATATAGATATGAATGTATATATACATATATATAAATTTATACATATATATACATATATGCATAAATATATATACATGTATATATATATGTATATATATAAACTTGCAGCAAGCCGATTCATGTTTTTATATATATATATATATGTACATATATATATATATATATTGTTATATTATATATATATATATATATATATATGTGTGTGTGTGTGTGTGTGTGTGTGTGTGTGTGTGTGTATAATCTTGCAGAAAAACAGCTCATATATATATATATATATATATATATATATACATATATTGTGTGTGTATGTGTGTGTGTGTGTGTATATATAATCTTGCAGCAAAAACAGTTCATATATATATATATATATATATATATATATATATATATATATATATATATGTGTGTGTGTGTATATATATAATATCGTAGTAACACCATTCGTACGTACTCTTGCAAAACATGTCACTTCATATCAATTTCTTCATATATTTGCCATTATATTTGATGACTTGTCTCATGGTACCGTCGAGTCTGTCGACACTCCTAAGAACAAGGGCTAAATTTAGTCAGAGAAAAGAGGGTAGCAATAGCTTACCGCCACATTTTTCTAAAGAGAGAAAAGCTATTTAGAAGACACAGAGAGAATTCTTTTAAAAATATGGTCGTTGGAAGAACCAAGAGAGAAAACAAATTAATACATATATATATATATATATATATATATATATCTTATTATAATGGAGATAGTGTGTTTTTCTCTCTGTAACCGAAACTATATTACTACTCAAGTCACAATTCCCTTCGTTATTTACATCACATTCTCCATGATTTTATTTATATCTAAACCTCAATTATTAATAAAATTGCTTCACCTTTTTATTAGTGTTGTCCATATCTACATACAAATAACATGCAATTGTATTTATATATACAAAAAATAGCGGTTTACAGTGTGAATGGGGAGGCTAATTTGCATATTGATATTAAAAATGTGATTTTATTAAATGTGTGCTTAGTATTATTGATTTCTAATTGTTTGGTTTTATTTTAATGAATATAAGCAAAAATCTCTTCAATGAATCTGAAATGAAATCCATTAACAAGAAAAAATAACTGTCATTTTATTCTTTATTCGTTAATTTAACTAAATAGTTAAAGAAGTAAAATTCAGCAATGAAAGACGGGAGTGATGGAAGAGTAAGTTTCATTTCTATTTGTCTATTATACCCCCACTCTGTTTCAAATCTTTTTATCTGCATTCTTATTAGACTTTCTAATTTAATACGATATTTCATTACATTAAATCTTAAATACTTGCACCCGGAGGGTGCATATATTTGCTAGTATATATATATATATATATATATATATATATATATATATATATATATATATAAGAGATTTATCCAAAACTTGGTAGTAAGGGATGATTCTATATGTGATTTCTAAGATCCACTGTACTAATATTGATGATCCAGTATGTATAAATACAGTGAATCATTAAATCACTAAAGAGAGCTCAATGTAAAATAACCTTTTAGATTATATACAGAGCAATATTTATCAATAAAGGAAGGAAGAACTCAATACAGTAATCCCATAATAAATTTATTTCGGCGAAAATTGGGGCCCATATAAATCTAAGTTGATTTAAACCGGCTCCCCAAATTTTCGCCTCATCAGATGGGTCTCAATTCACTTATGGACAAGCATATCACAAATAAACCCAAAGAGCTGAATATATATAAATTCAAACAAAAATAAAAAATAATTAAAAAAATTATATATATTTTTAACAGTGTGGGATTGTAACCATAGAAACAGGAAGTGAATGAAAAAAAGAGATACATCTCAAAGTTGATTTCTAGGGTGTCCAGACATACAAAAAGGTGACATGACAGAAAAAACAGAGTAGTATATTAAAATAATCATAATAATAATAAAATAAATTAAAATTAATAATAATAATAATAAAAAAATGATAATAATATTAAGATAAAGTAAAGATAATAAAAATAATAAAAATAATAATAATAGTAATAATAATAGGATAAATTAATTAAAATAATAATAATATTAAAAATATTATTATTAATAATAATAATAAAATGAGATAAGGTAAATAATAATAAAAATATTAAAAATAAGAAAAAGTAAATAATGATAATAATAATATTAAGGTAAAGTAAATAATAATAGTAATAATAATGAAAAAAATAAGATAGGGTAAAAATAATAAATTATAATAAAAAAATAATAATAATATAAGATAGGGTAAAAAATAATAAATTATAATAAAAAATATATTAAATTAATAAATTATGATAAAAATGGAGATATGATGGATGTAGTAGAATCCGACAGTATGAGGTAGATAGAAGGATGGTGAACAAGAAATAAAAAAACTCAAAACAAAACTAAGTGTTGAAACGTTTCGTCCGAATTCATACGTACATCCTCAGTCAAATGATTTTTATTGAAAGCAAAATTTCGTGCGAGTACAAGTGAAATTGGTGAAGGGGGTGAGTTAGTAGCGGAAATAAGGGGAGGGAGGTTAGGGGCAGACATTAATGAAGTGAGGGTACACCAGAACTTTACCCCCTCCCTTAACCCACCCTGGTGTCCATCCACTCCCATCCTCCCTCCACTTCCTGTATACTACTCTCACTTCATTCATGTCTGCCTCTAACCTCCCTTCCCTCATTCCGCTACTAACTCCCCCCTTCACCAATTTCCCTTGTATTCGCACGAAATTTTGCTTTCAATAAAAATCATTTGACTGAGGAGGTCCGTATGAATTAGGACGAAACGTTTCAACTCTTAGTTTTGTTTTGAGTTTTTATTTCTTGTTTACTATCCTCCTACCTACCTCATATATATATATATATATATATATATATATATATATATATATATGAGGTAGGTAGGAGGATGGTAAACAAGAAATAAAACTCAAAACAAAACTAAGAGTGAAACGTTTCGTCGATATTATATATATAATATATATATATATATATATATATATATATCGGACGAAAGGAATGGAGCACTTTGTGACGGCCTTTACACGCAAAGCGATGTGTGTATTAAAACAGTTAAAATCCCCTTCCCATTCTGTAAGTGAAGACAGCCTAATGGTTACGGTGCCGGACTGACACCCAACCGATCGGATTTCAATTCCGGCTGTAGGTAGCTTACAAAATGTCTAGCCACACTGAGGAGACTTGATAAGTCGAAACACGTGTCTGTGGATGACCCTATATATGCTCCCCATCCCCTAGGGTTGAGCACTCTGGGGGGATCTTGCTGACGGCCGCCAACTTAAGCGTAAACGCAACGCTCTTCTAAGGAATGGGCACTTTGTGACGGCCTTTACACGCAAAGCGATGTGTGTATTAAAACAGTTAAAATCCCCTTCCCATTCTGTAAGTGACGACAGCCTAATGGTTACGGTGCCGGACTGACACCCAACCGATCGGATTTCAATTCCGGCTGTAGGTAGCTTACAAAATGTCTAGCCACACTGAGAAGACTTGATAAGTCGAAACACGTGTCTGTGGATGACCCTATATATATATATATATATATATTAATTTGGGAGAATATGTGCTTAATTGGAGTCGTACCTAATTTTGAAAATTAATTAATTAATAATTAATTCGGCTGGAATGCCTATTTAAATGTATGGCTAAACAAATCGAGAAAAATCAATCTCTGTATGTACATTTCGGCCTATTAGGCCTCATCAGCAGAGCTATAGATAGGAAGACCGCCCTGTGCGTGAGTTGAACCTGGACTGCCAAGCTATGAGGCCTAATAGGCCGAAATGTACATACAGAGATTGATTTTTCTTGATTTGTTTAGCCGTACATTTGAATAGGTATGCCCGCCTAATTAATTATTAATTGATTAATTTTCAAAATTAGGTACGACTCCAATTAAGCACATATTCTCCCAAAAATTGTCGGCAAAAAAGCCATATCCAAACACACCGTGTTTACAACTTATCATATATATATATATATATATATATATATGTGTGTGTGTGTGTGTGTGTATGTGTGTGTGTGTGTGTGTGTTGAGGATATAGTTATTTATTATGCGTAGTTAGGATGGGTCCCAATGCCAAAAGAAAGGAGACATTCACTGTAAATGGACAGTAAGTCTAATTTCCTAACCTTTATACCCGGGAATGCACTCTTCTCTGAGCTTAGCGTAGCTTGGCACAGACCAGACATACGAAGCACTCGGTGCGAATCGAAATCACAGCAATGTCCTACTAGCCAGGATCGCTGACTATTTCATCAGACGGGTTGCAAATTACTAGATTAGATTAATCCGGCACAGGGTCATAAGTCTGGGGCGCTCAGTAAGAATCGAAATCACTAACAAACAAGCATGTTAACTAGTACATCCTATGAAGTGCCTTGTCATTTACTAAATTAAGATGAGTCTGGCACAAGGCTATAAGTATGGGGCACTGAAAACCCTACTGTGTCGGCTAGAGCTGTTGAATACGCCGACTGCACCTCTACATAAGGGTAAGCTCCCCTCCACCAATGAGAGCATCTGATATCCATGACTGATCAATAGCAAATACCTAACGACAGGATTTGTGTTGGCTGAATTGTCTATGACCCGGGTAGTAAGAGGTCCGGCGACATGAAACACTACAGCTGGGCCTTACTTGGGCTAAAGACGGTCGGATAAGCCCCCTCTGATCATTGGTCGGTCATGTCAAGCTTTAGCAACTATATGATTGTCCCGAAAATATTCTATAAATCACTCATAGCAAATAAACACTTTTTATCATCTAAGTGCTAGAAGTTGGTGGCTGAGTGTCAGAAACTTGTATTTGTTAATACACATCAAGTCAATAAAATTAATTCTACTAATTCATTAATAAACTTGAAGTTAAAACAAATATATATATATATATATATATATATATATATATATATATATATATATATATATATATATATTCGCCGAGTTTGCTTGTCATGATTATTTTCAATAATTATCGAATTTTCTACGATATACTCATTGTAACTGCCTTCAAAAATATAAATAATAATATTATTAATGATAAAAAGATACTATCATTTTCAAAAACAAAATTCATTTAAAAAATGCCATAACTAGACTGCTTCAGTTCCAGTGATCTTTTGAAAAAGAGATATTTCTTGTCGGACTCGGGAACCTTCTCGGACACGGAAACCTTCTTTTCGAACTCTGGAACTTTCTTGTCGTATTCGGGAGCCATCACGGAACTTTGAACCTAACCCTTTATTTATTCCACGGGGGTATCCTGTTCTCATTCCCCTAACCATAGATGGGGTAGGAGTTGTGTTGATTATTTTTCTAACTGCCTTCACTCAGGATTGAATTCGGGTCCAGAGATAACTGTCACTTAGAACTGTCTTAACCTAACTACCTTATCCACTAGGCCATGTGTCCAATTGGACCCGAGTCCGAGAAGGTTCCCGAGTCCGACAAGAAATACCTGAAGAAGGCCGGAGGGCATATCGGCCGAAACGTTGTACAAATAACAATGAACATGGGGACAATAGTCCGAATAATGCAGATAATACTAATCTTCAAGCCTCATCTCAAACATTCAGAGAAACAGAGAATAAAACCTTCTTTAAGATAGAAAAACGGTGTAGAAAATGAAGGAACGAGATATTTTTGAAAAAGAAAATAACTGACTGGTGTAAAAGCAAAAGGAATATAAAAAAAATAAGAAAATAAGAAGCTGGTGAGTGAAAAATAGAAAAAAAAACATTAATAAAGAATAAGAAGGAGAAAAAAGAAAGAAAATAAAGATGAAAAAGAAGAAAATCAAAAGGAAGAAGATAGAAAATGAAAGAAAAAGTAAATAAAAAGAAGGAATAAAATGTATATGAAGAAAGACGAAGTTGAAAGATGGAAGTAAAATAAGGAAGAAAAGATAGGAAAAGAAAGACGAGAAAGAAGAAAATGATGAGGAAAAAGATAGAAAAAAAAATAAAATAAAAATACAAATGAAATAAATAAAAGAAAGAGACAAATGAAAAAAAAAAGAAACCTGACCACAGGGGAAAAGAAAAAAGACGTAAATAGTAAACGAAGTTATAAGTATAAAAAAATTCAATGAATAAAATCAATGAAAAGGGAAAAAAAATCAACGAACAAAAATGCGTGTGAAAAATCTGACGAAATCTAAGTTGTCAAAATACGAAAAATAAATATAAACGAGTAAGAAAAACAAAAGCAAATAAAAAGACTTACAAAACAAAACCAAAAAAAGATAAATAAATGAGTAAGAAAAACAAAAGCAAACAAAAAGACTTAAAAAACAAAACCAAAAATAAAAAAAATCGAAAAACCGGAGAGGTAGGAAAAAACAAATATGGCCGAACTCTATCACAAAAAAAGCGTTAGTAAAAAAAAAAAATAAATAAATAATAAAAAAAGAATTACAGAACAGATAAATATAAATATCAGGAAATTTATTGAAAATATGAAAACCAGGAAACATGAACATTCAAGACTGACTAAAAGAAAAGACACATACTCGTATACAAACAAACAGACAAAATATTTAAAGGAGACAGCAACAACGATGCCAAAAAAACAAAATGTCTAGCATCTTCTGATAGAAGGTCACATCGTAAAAGCGAAGACCTGAGAACTGTGTTATGTCAATCTCCAAACTCTGGGGGCGTCTTTACCGGGTTCTTAAAAAAAAAAAAACCGTATTCAAAATCCTCGAATTTGTCTCCAGGTAGATATCCACATTTTTTTATCACCTCATATATTCAAATTTTTGTTTTTCTTTTCCCTACTCACCATTTCGAAGATTTTTTTTTAAATCCATCTCTTACATTCATGTAAACCAGCGAACACTGATATATTCTTAGAAAAAATAAATTATATCCACATTACGCTCCGAGTTTGGTATGGTTTCTTTTGTTTAATGGCATATCAATCTTAGTGGGTTATTTATTGCTAAATACATTCTAGAAGCGCAGAATAAACAGGAAAGAAGATAAATATTGAAAAAATGTAAAATGTTGAATAGAAATTACCGTATTTGACGGCATATAAGACGCATGGGCATATAAGACGCACCCCCATTTCAGCAGGTCAGATTCAGGAAAAAAAACGTTTTTAGTGTATTTAAGCATATATTGTTGAAAACGGTCTAGCTGTGCATTACACAAGCAGAAACATAGCTGTATAAAAGCAATTTGGCAATACAGGCAAACAATAAGCATACGCAAGTAGGTAAAAGTACTGAGCATAAGTCGGGTTAGTGAGCATCATAGAGAAGATTAGCCTAGGTCCATGGGAGGTCTCAAACTTCACGATGTATAAGACGCATGGCTGGGTTAGTGAGCATCATAGAGAAGATTAGCCTAGGTACACGGGAGCTCTCAAACTTCCCCAACGATGTATAAGACGCATGGCAAATTTCTGAGCCAGACTTTTGTAAAAAAAGTGCGTCATATATGCAGTCATAGGGCCGGGTTAGCTCAGTCGGTAGAGCGTTCGGCTAGAAACCACAAGGTTCCTGATTCGATACCGGCCTTCGCCAACTCAGCGTATGAGTAGCACAGGGGTCTGTGCGGTAAAGTAAGGAGCTGATGGTAGGTGTGGCGCTCCACCTCAGACGCCAAAACAATCTCCTTGGTCTAGCGCTAGTGAAAAGGGCATAGACACCCTCGCTGTATGGCTCATACTGACATGAGGCCGCCCCGACGACTTTACTTTTACTTATACAGTCAAATACGGTAATTGAAAAATGAAAATGTCAAAATAAATGTAAAGAAATAATAATAAAAAAGATTAACAAGATTTGACTTCGTTTGGTTTCTTTGTGTAATGACATATCAACCTTCGTTTTATTCAATGACAAATCCATCCTTGTAGAAAAACAGTAGTAGTTCAATTTAACCCAGAACTAGAGAGATGACGATGATGTATACATTTTACAAGGGAATGAGTTCGAATGTGAACGTAATAGCATAACTATGTTGTATATTGAAGATATTTAAAAAAGGGGAAAAACGAAAGCGAGGCTTTCCGGTCAAGGAAGCAGGGAGAAGCTAAAAAGATATATAACAAACGTCCGTTATCAGATCAAAAGATAAAGATGCGTAGGCGTGTCGTCAATACAAAAGCCAGAGGGTTCAGCCGACAGCAGTCAAACCCGAGACGCCAGCAGGCAGCCGAAAGGACACTTCACGTCTCCCGTCAGAAAACACCCATCGTGCGCTCATTGTAAGCTCTGCGCCTTCACCACCCACACACCGAAGAAAATAAAGAAGGGTCCTCTCTTTGTCCATGCGTATCTGTTGTTTATTGAAGTCCAGTAGTCGGTAGTAGCTGACTACTAACATACATCGCTTTGGGTACAGTGAAAACCCCAGTACTAACGTACACGATTTAGAGTAACGAAGAAGGCCGCTACGTAACAACTAGAATTCTATATATATATGATTTTATGCGATTAAGTCGAAGGATATCATCTCAAGAATTGCAAACTACTTTTTCTCGGTTATTTTAAAATAAGCGCCGAGAATGTGATATTATGTCTTTTAGCTAGACTCTGATATTATTGAATAGCAAGTACTAATTCCGCCACGAGACGAATCGTTATTGCTTATTATTTGACAATTAAGTTTGAAAACGAATTCACACATGATAATATAGAGAATACGTAGTTCCAAAAATAATTCAGGACACTACGCCTTCGTCTTTAGTAGACGGAAGAATGCCTACACAATCGTTACATCACGCACTTCTATATTACAAAATATAAAAAGAAACATTACCAAATGATAGATTCACCACCGACTTAGTCACAAGAGACACCAAGATCTGCAATATTTTTATTATTTCTGGACACTACGCCTTCGTCTTTAGTAGACGGTAGAATACCTACACAATCGTTACATCACGCACCTTCATATTACAAAATATAAAAAGAAAGAGAAACATTACCAAATGATAGATTCACAACCGACTCAGTCACAAGAGACACCAAGATCTGCAATATTTTTATTATTTCTGGACACTACGCCTTCGTCTTTAGTAGACGGAAGAATGCCTACACAATCGTTACATCACGCACCTTCATATTACGAAATATAAAAGAAAGAGAAACATTACCAAATGATAGATTCACAACCGACTCAGTCACAAGAGACACCAAGATCTGCAATATCTTTATTATTTCTGGACACTACGCCTTCGTCTTTAGTAGACGGAAGAATGCCTACACAATCGTTACATCACGCACTTCATATTACAGAATATGAAAAGAAGAGAAACATTACCAAATGATAGATTCACAACCGACTCAGTCACAAGACACCAAGATCTGCAATATCTTTATTATTTCTGGACACTACGCCTTCGTCTTTAGTAGAGGGAAGAATACCTACACAATCGTTACATCACGCACTTCTATATTACAAAATATGAAAAGAAAGAGAAACATTACCAAATGATAGATTCACAACCGACTCAGTCACAAGAGACACCAAGATCTGCAATATTTTTATTATTTCTGGACACTACGCCTTCGTCTTTAGTAGACGGAAGAATGCCTACACAATCGTTACATCACGCACCTTCATATTACAAAATATAAAAAGAAAGAGAAACATTACCAAATGATAGATTCACAACCGACTCAGTCACAAGAGACACCAAGATCTGCAATATTTTCTTATTATTTCTGGACACTACGCCTTCGTCTTTAGTAGACGGAAGAATGCCTACAAAATCGTTACATCACGCACCTCCATATTACAAAATTACTAAAGAAAGAGAAACATTACCAAATGATAGATTCACAACCTACTCAGTCACAAGAGACACCAAGATCTGCAATATTTTTATTATTTCTGGACACTACGCCTTCGTCTTTAGTAGACGGAAGAATGCCTACACAATCGTTACATCACAAACCTCCATATTACAAAATATGAAAAGAAAGAGAACATTACCAAATGATAGATTCACAACCGACTCAGTCACAAGAGACACCAAGATCTGCAATATTTTTATTATTTCTTGACACTACGCCTTCGTCTTTAGTAGACGGAAGAATGCCTACACAATCGTTACATCACGCACCTTCATATTACAAAATATAAAAAGAAAGAGAAACATTACCAAATGATAGATTCACAACCGACTCAGTCACAAGAGACACCAAGATCTGCAATATTTTTATTATTTCTTGACACTACGCCTTCGTCTTTAGTAGACGGAAGAATACCTACACAATCGTTACATCACGCACCTTCATATTACAAAATATAAAAAGAAAGAGAAACATTACCAAATGATAGATTCTCAACCTACTCAGTCACAAGAGACACCAAGATCTGCAATATTTTTATTATTTCTGGACACTACGCCTTCGTCTTTAGTAGACGGAAGAATGCCTACACAATCGTTACATCACAAACCTCCATATTACAAAATATGAAAAGAAAGAGAAACATTACCAAATGATAGATTCACAACCGACTCAGTCACAAGAGACACCAAGATCTGCAATATTTTTTATTATTTCTTGACACTACGCCTTCGTCTTTAGTAGACGGAAGAATGCCTACACAATCGTTACATCACGCACCTTCATATTACAAAATATAAAAAGAAGAGAAACATTACCAAATGATAGATTCACAACCGACTCAGTCACAAGAGACACCAAGATCTGCAATATTTTTTATTATTTCTGGACACTACGCCTTCGTATTTAGTAGACGGAGAATGCCTACACAATCGTTACATCACGCACTTCTATATTACAAAATATAAAAAGAAAGAGAAACATTACTAAATGATAGATTCACAACCGACTCAGTCACAAGAGACACCAAGATCTGCAATATTTTTATTATTTCTGGACACTACGCCTTCGTCTTTAGTAGACGGAAGAATGCCTACACAATCGTTACATCACAAACCTCCATATTACTAAATATAAAAAGAAAGAGAAATATTACCAAATGATAGATTCACCACCGACTCAGTCACAAGAGACACAAAGATCTGCAATATATTTTTTTTTTATATTCTTGGCCTCCCTCTAGGCAAGAAGCGTCATAAGACGACGGTTACAGAGGCGATGATATTCCCGCGTCTGAAATAAGAGCAGTCACGTGTGCAAGATTGATTGCCAATGGTCAACGTTCACTTTGCAAATGATCAAAATAGTCTAGAGGCTCTCAACGTTTCTCATTTGACAGCCGGTCCTCAGGTATCTTGCACCAAAACTTTTTTCCTCAGAAGTCATTGAGAGAAGAGGCAACTTTAACAGCCGAGATTACGGAGGCATTTATTTGAAATGGGTGTTCTTTTTGCTCAGACTGCTTTTCCGTTCAGTCACCGACAGGCTGGTCGGTTTTGATCAGAACTTTGATGTTGATGAGGAGTTCTTTAGTAAAAATGAGACTGATACAATGATGCATGCACAGACATGCGTACAATCACGCGTACACATATCGAGAGATAGATAAATAGACAGATAGATAGATAGATAGATAGATAACAGACTTAGATAGTTGGTTAGATGGATACATGGATAGATATAAACAGACACCACACACACACACACACACACATGTGCATATATATATATACATATATATAGCGAGAGAGAGAGAGAGAGAGAGAGAGAGAGAGAGAGAGAGAGAGAGAGAGAGAGAGAGAGAGAAGGGAGACAGACAGACAGGCACACAGACTTAGAAAGATAGATATTTGATGATAACTTTAATGTGAGGTGAAGTATATGCTTCCTTCTAAGAATTAAAGAGATATAGTGCTGCCTACAATCACACACACACACACACACACACACACACACACACACACACACGCGCACACACACACACATACACACACACACACACACAATATATATATATATATATATATATATATATATTATATTTATACATATATATATAAAAGTAATAGGTAATTTGCTTGAAGCATTGTTAAGTATGTTATAATATATTAATAATTTGAAGGTAATTACAATGCGTATAAAAAATAAAAACAAAAAAGATGTTATGTTTGTCTTATCGATTTCGAAGTATAAACTTCATCATCAGAGGTGAATATCAGAAATGTACGTGCTTACGTTTTTTTTGGGTGTTATATAACATAATTACATAACCACACAAAAAAAACGTAAGCACGTACATTTCTAATATTCACCTCTGATGATGAAGTTTATACTTCGAAATCGATAAGACAAAAATAACATCTTTTTGTTTTTACTTTTTATACGCATTGTAATTGCCTTCAAATTATATATATATATATATATATATATTATATATATATATATATATAGTTGTAGAAAAGTTGTTCTCTCTACAACGGTTTCGGTGTTCCCATTACACCTTCCTCAGGAGGGTAAAGAGAATTCACGTAGCTAATTTTATATATTCTCCTGGTTTAAGATTATTTTATTCTATGTCTCCTAAAAGTAAAATAAACTCACTTCACTTTGGCCTGTCAACAAATGGTAGACTAAGTACTAACTTCAAAAAAAAAAAGATTTTAGTGAAGGGAGTTTATTTTAATTTTAGGAGACATAGAATAAACATAATCTTAAACCAGGCGAATATATAAAATTAGCTACGTGAATTTCCTTCAGTCCTCATATACCTAATACCACCGAGTGATAGAACTGTCCGCCTTGGTTGACCTTACCAAGAACGACATGTCTCCGAAACTACCAAGTTTACACAGCCTTGCCGCAATGAAGAAAGTGTGTACTTTAGAAATAATATACTAGATGGCCATTAAACAAAGAGCTCCCTCCGTCCTTTTACAAGTCTTGTTTTTCATTTTGCAGGGTGTCTATCCACTCTCCTGACGAGACAAAATCTGTGGGGTTACCGATTTAGTCGGCAATGATCCGACTATGTATAAATAGTAATGGTTTACATAGTACAAGTAGCACATTGATGAGGAGGGGTTGGACTTTAAAAATAATGTGTTAGATAACCGTTGAGCGAAAACCTTCCACTGTCCTTTTAGATGTCTTGTTTTTTGTTATGCAGGGTGTTTAGCCACCCTCCTCACCAGAAAACATCTCAGAGGTTACCGGTTTAGTCGCCGATGGTCCGACTATGAAACATATTACTGGTTTTCATAGTAAGTCGTCGAGGCTGCCTAAAGTCGGTATCAGCCATACAGCGAGGGTGTCTATCCCCTTTTCAATAGCGCTAGACCAATGAGATTGTTTTAGCATCTGAGGTGGAGCGCCACACCTACCATCAGCTCCTTACTTTACCGCACAGATCTCTGTGCTACTCATACGCTGAGTTGGCGAGGACCGGTATCGAACTAGGAACCTTGTGGTTTCTAGCCGAACGCTCTACCGACTGAGAGTAGCATATTGAGCAATATTATACATTTGTTCTACACTGTATTCTAATGGCGCGAAATGGCATGTTTTCCAAAGACCTCTGATTTAAATTAAAGAACATTCTTTTCAGAATTTCTTACGAGAGTTCCTTTCTTTGATACTCTTTAATTCCCATAAAACTTTAGAAAATAGTTGTTGATTATACGTAGAAATTCTTCTGGAATTTAATATCCTGCTGGAAAAAAAATGGACGAGTTTGAAAATTACGGATGTGCTTAATACTCTAAAAGATTATTTTTGAAGATTTTTTCTCTTTTAGAAAAAATCTTTTTCTTTTTTTATTTAGAAAATAAATAAATCTTTTGCTTAAGTTCTCCAAAATGAACTGAGAAAGTAAGGGGAAAAAACAAACTCTTCCAAGCTTATTTCAAATCAAACCAGAATTCTTTGAGAACCATTTCTCTTTTACACGAACCGATTTTCCATTTCTTCTGATATCCGAGCATCAAACAAGAAACAGACTTTGGATTCACTTCTTTGAACTTTTTTCTGAGAATGTATATTAGTTTCAATGCCTTACGTAAATATGAGAGACAATCTCTTTTTTATTATTATTATTTTTCTGTTTTATTTTATTTAGAAAAAAAGTGCATGTGAGATGAAATTTAATTTCGAAAGAACAATTGGATCGATAAGAAGATCGCGAATAGGAAAACACGAATATCACCTTACAAAGTCCGAACGAACTAAATAAAAATGGCGGCAAAGTAAAAGAGACTGAATGACCAGTAAAAAAAAAAAAATGAACGAATGTTGGTAAGAAAATGAATGAATGATTAAATGCACAACAATGAACAAAGAAAGTTTTAAAAAGGAAATATAAATAAACTAGAAGTGGCTACCCAGCGATGTCTGGGTAAAGGGGAGGGTAAAGATGGTAGTCTTGCAGATCCATTATTGTTCAAATTGCGAGTTGGATCTTCGCAAGAAGCCCTGGAACGTAATAATCCCTACGTAAAAAAAACTTAGCATTGATCCACACTCTGAAAAGAAAAATTAATGTCTCCTATTCAAAATACTAAATGCAAAAAAAAAAAAATTCCATGCTGTTATCATTTAAATTCTATTTTCTAATTATCTTCATGAATATAAATCAAATCTTCATTATTTTTGCTAAAAAACAAGATGTAGTGATAATTTTTTTTTGCATTTAATATTTAAATATTATGTTTAATAGGAAACATTAATTTTCCACACAGGTTTTATGCACTATTTTTTTTATATAAAAATTAAAATTTACACATTTATGTAGTATGTACTCTCGATTTTCCGTCGTTCTTCAACGTAAACAAACCCTTTTTTTATTTTTCATAATCCCATTGATTTTTTTAATTTTATCATTATAAATCATTATACTAATGCAGAATAGTGCGCAAGAGATAATAACATTAGATTACCTATTCATTATTTTTGCTCAAAAACCAAGATGTAGTGATAATTCTTTCTAATAAGAGGTGTAATTTTTAGATTTTTTTTTCCATTTAATATTTTAAATAGGAAACATTAATTTTCCACAGAGGTTTTATGCACTATTTTTTTTTATATCTAAACATTAAAATTTACATAGTTATTTCGTATATACTGTCGATTTTCCGTCGTTCGTCAATGTAAACAAACCCTTTTTTATTTCTCACAATCGCATTAATTTTTTTTAATTTTAATATTAGAAATACATATAAAATGATTATACTAATGCAGAATAGTGCGCAAGAGATAATAACATTAGATTACCTATTACATTTCACGGAAATACCTGAAAATTTTGAGTCACTCGAGTAAGTGGATTAGAATTAGGACTCCTCCGGGAGTTTCCGTAATCTAATCTTATTCATTCGTAAAATATGATTCTCATGATATTATCAATTGCGAGCTATTCTGTAGTTGTACCAAAATCAGTACTGTAATTTGATATTTAACTTTTAAGCACATTCAAAATTCTTTTTAAAACGTATGTTTCATTTTTATTTATTTATTTATTTATTTATTTTGCATTTAGTTTTATTTTATGTTCGTAATGTTTTCAATTCAGTGCACTTTTCGATTTAGAAAATAATATACTATACTTAGTATAGTATATTATTTTTATCAAATTGTTATCAAATTATTATAGTATAGTATACTATAATAATTTTATTTTCGATAGGCTACGCTTTGAATTAATAATCTTTTTTTTTTTAAATTATTTAACGTTTCACATTAATTTGATTACTATATTTATTGATTGATTTATTGCTTTGAAATATTAATTCGAAATTTAGCAAATCGCGTCATTTATATTCTATTTTTAAAATATAGTTAATCACTGAATTAAAATGTCTTACTATATCATTATGTGATGTCATTCTCTCTACTCTGGCAAAAAAAATTACTGATCTCCCACCAGGATGGATTAAAATAAGATTTTTTAACGTGGTGATTTTTATGGGTCATCCTGCGAGGATCAAACTCCCTTTTCAGTAGTAATAGATCTGCAAACGATTATTAAACCATGTTTTTCTCCTCTACCCAGGCTTCGCCGGGTAGCCACTGATGGTCATTAATAAATAAGATTAAATGATGACTATAAGGGCCGGGTTAGCTCAGTCGGTAGAGTGTTCGGCTAGAAACCACAAGGTTCCTAGTTTGATACCGGTCCTCGCCAACTCAGCGTATGAGTAGCACAGGGAGCTGTGCGGTAAAGTAAGGGGCTGATGGTAGGCGTGGCGCTCCACCTCAGACGCTAAAACAATCTCCTTGGTCTAGTACTATTGAAAAAGGGATAGACTCCCTCGCTTACTGGCTGATACCGACTTTAGGCCGCCCCGACGACTTTACTTATTTCATAATTGCTCAGAATATAACTTAAACAACTAAGGAAATTGTGATATCAATGATGACTTAGTTTCGGTTACAGACAAACCCAGAATCTCCATTATAATAATAAGATGTAACTAACATTGTCACGTGTCTGATTTCACTTGCACCACAATTTTGAAATGAGGTAGGTATTTTTGTCACACGGTGTATAATGTTAGAATGTACAATTTTCAGATTGTAGAGAATATTAAATTTGTTTATTGTATATATTGTATATATTCATTGTTTTAAATGTCATGTGTGACAAAAAGAATAATCTTTTTTTTCTGATCCGAAGTAGATGTCAGCTTGCCAACGTGAACTATTCATGAAAATGTGTTTGAAAATATTGTGAAACTAGAGAACAATATAACATTGTAAAGTCATAAAAAAATTTTCATTTAGAAGCAAAGAGTTTTTTTTAAATGGATGAAAAAATGTGTTCAAAGTAAAGAAAAATAATATTTTATCAGAAATAATATGGATTCATAAACTAAAAATGATACACACAAACAGACACAAGGACACACTCACACACACATGCATATATATATATATATATATATATATATATATATATATGTGTGTGTGTGTGTGTGTGTGTGTGTGTGCGTGTGTGTGCATGTTTGTTTGAGTGTGTGCTTGTGTCTCTGTGTGTATCATTTTTAGTTTATGAATCCGATAATATATTATTTTCCAATATAATCAAAAATAATATATCTGATGTATTATATATATATATATATATATATATATATATAATACCCCCCACATACACACACACACACACACACACACATATATATATTATATATATATATATATATAATACGTTCGCTCAAATATTCTTAAACAGACAAACACTTATTTGAGTGTGAGAGTGAGCATTATATATATATATATATATATATATATATATATATATATATATGTATATATATATATATATCATAGAAAGGAAGAAAGAACTCAAAACCGTAATTCCATAATAAATTTATTTCGACCAAAACTGGGGTCTATATAAATCTAAGTTGATTTAATACAGCTCCCCCAAATTTAGTCTCATCAGATGGGGATCAATTTACTTTTGAAATCGCTATTCTCAAAAAACAAAAAGTAAAATTTAAAAAAATAAATAAATTCAAACAAAAACAAAAAAATAATTTTTTTTTAACAATATAAGATTGTCACCATGGTGACAGGAAGTCGAATGAGAAAAAAGAGATACATCTCAAGTTTTGTCTTCTTAGGAGTATGGTAGTCAGACAGACAAATAAAGAATGACAGAAAAAAAAAACGAATATTATATTAAAATATAAATAAAGAAGTAAATAAAATATATTGTTAAAAATTTTTTTATTTTTTTGTTTTTGTTTGAATTTATTTATTTTTTAAAATTCTACTTTTTGTTTTTTGAGAAGTGCAATTTCAAAAGTAAATTGATCCCCATCTGATGAGACTGAATTTTGGGGAGCTGTATTAAATCAACTTAGATTTATATAGGTCCCAATTTTGGTGGAAATAAATTTATTTGGAATTACGGTGTTGAGTTCTTCCTTCCTTTCTATGATAAATGTTGGTCTGCATATAATCTAAAAAGTTTATTATACATTGAGCTCTCTTTAGTGATTTAAAGATTCGCTGTATTTGTACATACTGGATCATACAATATTAATACAGTGTATCTTAGGAATCACATATAGAATCACCC
>CM042157.1:26483441-26505941 GCA_023376005.1 Doryteuthis pealeii
ATATATATATATACGCTTTGGGTACTGTGACCAGATATACGACAACGGTACAATATATACACATTAAATATCACCCGGGCTTGGGTTTTGAGCAAAAATAATGAAGATTTGATTTATATTCGTGAAGATAATTAAAAAATAAAATGTAAATGATAACAGCATGGAATATTTTTTTGCATTTAATATTTCCAATAGTAGACATTAACGTTTCTTTTCTGGATCAATGCAAAATCGTTTTTGCATTGGGATTTTAATGGGGCATCCTACGAGGATCCAATTCACGATTCAGTAATAATGGATGTGCAGGACTAACTCTTTAAAAAGCCCCTTATAAAAATAGCCCTCTATCCAGGCGACGCCGGGTAACCACTTCTAGTATAATATATGATCTGGTTATTTTACTAGGGTGGAGTGACGTCGTCTCCCATATTCTTTATCGCACATATCAAATTACCAAAGTTGTTCTACTTATTTACTAAGCTTAGCTTAGATGTGGTACAAGGCCAGAAGTATGGGGCGCCTAATGAGAATCGAATTCACTAACAATGGTCTGCAAATCTAGCTTGCTAATCATTAGACACTACTGAAGAACAGACTGCTGAATGCGCGTGCTGGTGTAATTGTTAACGTTGTAGGTAATGGAAACGATGAGGCGCGTTCAAGTCCTGGACGAGGTTGTTTGGTTTTCACATAGCGCTAATACCCTTCGGAAGGGTATGCATCTAACTATTATCCCCCCAGCTATGGGTAAATAGTAGGGCCAACAGAGCTCTTTAACCATACTTAGGCAACCAGTCCAGTAGAAGGAAAACTGACACGAGAAATATTCTCCGAGGGAGACACCTTAACGTGAATACGGAATTCTATACAAAAGTATCACCTCTCTCTCTCTCTCTCTCTCTCTCTCTCTCTCTCTCTCTCTCTCTCTCTCCTGGCTCTGTCTGTCTCTGTCTCTCTCTTTCTCTCTCTCTCTCTCTCTCGCTCAAACCCCGCTTAAAAATTGACCTCGTGCGGAGTGGTTGGTAAATATCTATCTGTAATTCTCCCTCCAGCTATGGGTAAATAGTAGGGCCAACAGAGCTCTTTAACCATACTTAGGCAACCAGTCCAGGAGAAGGAAAACTCTGACACGAGAAATATTCTCCAAGGGAAACACCTTAACATGAATACTGAATACTTATATAAAAGTCCCCCCTCTCTCTCTCTCTCTCTTTCTTTATCTCTTTCTCTTTCTGAATCTGACTCTCTCTCTTTCTTTCTTTCTTCTCTCTCTCTCTCTCTCTCTCTCTTCTCTCTCTCTCTCTCTCTCTCTCTCAAACCCCGCTTAAAAATTGACCCCGTGCGAGGGGTAGGGTTAAATATCTATCTGTAATCTGAGTTGAGGGCCGGTATCGAACCATAAACCTTGCGATTCCTAGCCTGTTTCTCTAACGATTAAGCTAAACCTGACCCATGTAATATAGTCCAATGTAGTTTTTGTTAATGTTGTGTTCTCCTCCGGGTGTGTTATGCTGATGTATGCTGAATCCTCTAGTTTAACGGAAAATAAATAAATTAATTAAAAAGAAATAAACAAGCAAAATAAAATAAAATAAAATAAAACAAAGAAAAAAAAACGGAAGTGCTGATTAATCAATAACAGGAACGATTATCTTAATTCGTCTTGAACCTTACAATGAACGGTGACGCAGCTGCTTCGATAGTAAACAAAGCTGAAGATGTCCGGAGGATACACGGCCGAAACGTTGCGAACAAAGAAACCAAATAAACGTGGTAAAAATGATCCGACTAATACAGAATGAATGTCTTCCGTTTTGCGTAAGATGGTCTTCTTGTTCGGATGTTTTAGCCGTGTGTATCTGTGTGTCGCTATGTAATGAATTTCTGACACGAGAAATATTCTCCCAGGGAGACACCTTAACGTGAATACGGAATTCTATACAAAGGTCTCCCCCTCTCTCTTTCTCCCTCTCTTTCTATTTCTAACTCTCTCTCTCTCTCTCTCTCTCTCTCTCTCTCACACACACACACATACACACACACACACACACACACACTCTCTCTCTCTCTTTCTTTCTGACTCGTTCTCCCTGTCTTTCTTCCAGACTCTGTCTCTCTTCCTCTCTATCTGTCTCTGTCTCTGTCTCTGTCTGTCTGTCTGTCTGTCTGTCTGTCTCTCTCTCTCTGTCTTTCAGACTATCATTTTCTCTCTCTATTTCTGACTCTCTTTTTCTCTTTTCTGTCTCTGTCTCTGTCTGTCTGTCTCTTTCTCTTTCTTTCTGTCTGTCTGTCTCACTCTTTCTGATTCTATCTCTCTCTTTCTTTGTGTTCCTCTTTCTGTTTCTTCCCTTCTCTTTCTGACTCTCTCTCTCTCTTTGTATCTCTATTTCTCTTTCTGTCCCCCACTCTCTCTCCCACTCTCTCTCAGTTTCTCTCGTTCTCTTTCTGACTCTCTGACTCTCTCTTTCTCTCTCTCTTTCACCCTCTCTCTCTCTCTTTCTCTTTCTCTCTCTTTCTTTCTCTTTCTGATTATCTCTGTGTGTCTTGTTCTCTGTCTCTCTCTTTCTCTTTCTGACTCTATCTCTCTTTCTCTCTCTCTTTCTCCCTCTCTATTTCTCTTTCTGTCCCTGCACTCTCTTTCTTTCTCTCTCTTTTTCTCTCGTTCTTTTTCTGACTCTCTCTTTCTCTCTCTTTCAGACTCTCTCTCTCTCTCTTTCTCTCTTACTTTCTGACTCTCTCTCTCTCTCTTTCTCTCTCTTTTTTTTCTCTCTCTCTTTCACTGTCTCTCTCTTTCTCTTTCTGACTATCTCTCTTTCTCTCTCTTTCTCTACTTCTCTTTCTGACTCTCTCTCTCTCTCTCTCTCTCTCTCTCGCTTACTTTCTGAATCTCTCTTTCTGACTCTCTCTCTCTCTCTGTCTCTGTCTCTCTCTCTCTCACTTTCTCTCTCTCTCTCTCTCTCTGTCTTTGTATGTCTGTCTGTCTCTGTCTCTCTCTTTCTGACTCTCTCTCTCTCTCTGTCTCTGTCTCTCTCTGTATCTCACTCTCTCCCTCTCTGTCTTTGTATGTCTGTCTGTCTGTCTCTGTTTCTCTCTGTCTCTCTGTCTCTCTCTCTTTCTGACTCTCTCTCTGTCTCTGTCTCTGTCTCTGTCTCTCTCTCTCTCTCTCTCTCTCTCTCTGTCTATCTCTGTCTCTGTCTGTCTGTCTGTCTCTCTCTATGTCCGAAAAGATGTATTCAGATTTAAGTGTATTTCCGTCTTCTTAGTCATATCACTTCCGCTTTCATTCATTTATTTATTTATTCATTTATCAATGAATTTATTTATTAGATATTCCTTGACTCTATTTAATTCTACACAGATGATTTGACGATTACATTTCAACCAAACAACTTCATGTTGAACGTGACAATAGACGGTTGATATTGCCGATACAACAGTAAACACAGCAGAAGAAGGCCGGAAGTAACACGGTCGAATCATTGTGGATAGAGAACGACTTAGACGAGAAAATACTCCCCAACCCCCGAGTAAAAAATGAACTGGAATAAAACTCGTCAGACAATTGTGGCGCATAGTGTTATGGTTAGAATCGTAGGAAATGGACTCGGCGACTCGAGTTCAAAACATGGACGAGGCTATTTGGATTTCCCATGGCGCGAATACCCGTGAGAACGGTATGCATTCACGTACCCTCCCTCTCGTACTGGGTCCTTTAACCTTGGTTAAGCAACCGGTTTAGGGGAAGGAAAACTCGAAATTGAAAGCTGTTGAACTTTGCTTAATAAATTGCAGAGGGGCTGGTAAATATGTAAGAACAGAAGTAATGTCTGACAAACAAAATCGCCATTACTCCCAGTTCCACTCTGACCCAGTGTCCCATCTATGGGTTAAATAGAAAAAAATCAGTTAACAAAAATCTATAAAAATTGAATTTGAAATACCCATCAAGAATGAATAAAAAATGTATTCGGCATAAAATAACCCAACAAAGGTTGACGTGCCGTCTACCAATCAAGGAACCAACTATCATTTTCTTCATATCTATCTATCTATCTATCTATCTATCTAAGTAGAAATAATAAAAAATAAAGCATTCACAAAAGATAAATTTATTTTAGACGGTGAAGTCGACACTATAACTTCTCGTTATTTTCTTCATAAAACCCTCATCGGGACATTAAAACCCTCCTCTGTACATTAGGATGAATGATGTGTTGTCCAAACAGTTCTACAACGTTTATTGTGGACTTACGTTAAACTAAGCCCAAAGAAAATGTATTGTGTTGGGAGTTCAACTGCAGATGAGCCTGTTCAAAACTTAATTAGTGTGGTTGTCATTTGGATTTTACGGCACATCAAACCTTGTTGGGTTATTTTATGCCGATGTCGCTTTGATTTATTTATTCTTGAAGGGTATTCTATTTTTTTCCAAACTCATTTCTTTTTTAAACACAGTTTGATACTCATTGTTTTAACTATTTAACCCATAAATGGGACCCTAACACCAATGCAAGTCAGAGTAGACCTGGGAGTAATGTATTTGAAGGGGTACTCCTCATTCCCCAGAGCTCCAGAACTGGAAACTGGCCACCAGATAGAGTTTAACGTCATACCCAGAACATTAAGACCCTCAGCCACTGCCTTCTAGCAAATTAAAATTTGAAAGGGTTGTTATCATTGTTTGGACAACACATCGTGATATGCCATAAAACAAAGAATCCAAACCATCCAAAGCTCTACGCAGCATCCCTTTGTATTTCTCAGCGTCTACTCTAATAGATTGGTGTAGGGATGGAGAAGAAATGGATTAATGCTTTCGCCAAGTGCATTATTGCTAATCCCGTCCACGATTTGAACTCTGGGATGAAAAACAAGGCCTATAAAAGGACAGAGGAAGCTCTTTGCTGCACGGCCATCTAGCACACCGTTTCTAAAGTTTAATCTCTTCTCATCGTGACTGGGCCATATAGACTTGGTAGTGTCAAATCAATGCTGTCGGGAATTTAAGTTTCTGGCAGGGTCACCAAAGACAGACAGGTGTGTCACCCAGTGGTATTAGGTCCACAAACCAGCCAAAAGGCATCTCCATCACCATCAGGAATCAATGGCTTTTGGCGTACTTGTCCCTGCGTCAGTTGAAAATCTGCAGCAAACAAGGGTATCTTCTTCCCCTGGCCGGAGAATTCATTCAGGGTTTGAGGACCGTTTGTGAATTTTATATTCAACTGGTGAATTTGTTGGAATTTTTTAATTGTTTGTGAATTTAGTTTTTCTCCTGGAAGCTTCTGTCGAGCCTATGTGCAGAAACTTATTTTTTATTTTGTTTAACTCCTGGTGAAAATTTTCCAAGTCCAGAGCCCCGTTCCTATAAGGATTTATAAAAAAATGGCTAAAAATTGCCTTTTCATTTAAAGCTACCAGTTATTTTCCTTAAATCAAAGACTTCTAAATGTTTAATAATACATTTAAACAAAGGCTATCGTTTGGGGCAGATTATGAAAACGAATGTGACTTCTGTCTGGGTGGAATGAGGTGGTATAGGACGTAAAGAGTAAAGATACTGTCAGGTCAACATCTATTTAATGTTACATTTCTTAATATCTTAGATTCTGTTCCGAAATGTTTTAATTTTTGTTGGTGATTTGGTGTATTGGGTTAGTGAATTTGTGAATCAGGAGAGACATCTATTTCTGTTATATAAGAGTTGTCCGTAATTTATGAGGAAGTGCGTCCCGGTCTCCTGCCTCATAAATTGCTACCCGGTGACTATTAAAATAACGACCCCAGGTAAATGCTGAAACAGTAACAGTCAGTCAGTCAGTCAGTGACATTGAATTAAAACTTAGGATGCTGGTGGGGGCAAGAGATATTTGCATTTTTCGTGGGAATCCTGCCTTCCTTAGTTCTCCAAATATGAAGGGCTGACTGATGGACGGAGTGTGAGAGACAGACACACAGTCATATAGATAGATAGATAGATAGATAGATAGATAGAGTCAGAGAGTCAAAGGGATCCATGCTGCTGCCTCACTGTATATACTTATATATGCAGGAATAACAAATTGATAATAAAAACAGTGACATATGTTTAACATATAACAATATTTGTATTATTTATTCTCACTGACAGGGAATACAGTGGGATGGTTTTGGATAGAATTCAACTGTGTGTTGTCATATGTGTTCCCGCATGGGACAGTCCTTTGTCTGCCTAACTCACTGCTTGTCAGTCTTTGTCTCCCTCCTTGTTAGAGAGTATATCCGGTTGGATTGTTAGGGGGAGATAACACAGCATATGTAAATAAACATTCTTATAGCAATACGTGAGGCAGTGATACATTGAGTGAATTAGCTGACCACAGGCCAAGCGTAACATACAGGATAATTACGATTTTGTGTTACATCCTAGCCGTAGCGAATGGGTTTCCCATCGATGTGTAATTGTTAGCAAGATATTCTCGCAGATCCACTATTACTGGCTATAAAGTTCAATTATCGCTAAACACCCAATGATTACGATCTTATGTTACATCGTACAAGTGGCGAACGGGTTGGGTGAATATTTAGGCTTCCCACCGATGTGTAATGGTTAGCAAGCTATTTTCTCAGATCCATTACTACAGTATAGCGAGTTCAATTATCGCTAAACGCCCAATGATTACGATCTTGTGTTACATCGTACAAGTGGCGAACGGATTGGGTAAATATTTAGGCTTCCAACCGATGTGAAATGGTTAGCAAGATATTCTCAAATATCAGCAATATTAAAAGCTGTACAAAAGCCGTACTTCCAAAATCTACGATACTCTAATAGCAAACAGATGCTATTTATTGAAATGGATATGCATGTGTTATATAACGAGATGTAGGAATAACAAATTGATAATAAAAACAGTGAAATATGTTTAACATATAACAATATTTGTTTTATTTATTCTCACTGACCGGAATAAAGTTACTTGAAAAGTAATGGAAACTCACCATAAAGCGAGCGAGCTGTAGAATGCTCCTCATTCTAGTTGCAAAGCCAACGAGAAGTTCAATTCCATGATTCTTTTTCCTTGATTGTTTTTATATTTTATATAATTTATTTTGGGATCATCAGGAGAGAATGTGCACCGTTTCGGGGCCATCTTCTCTTTAACTGCACACCGGCCCCCCTCACTGATGTGAGGTCCCTCGGAATATGTCAGATGTATTGTATAATCAAATATATACGATTGAATAACGACAAAAAGATGTTTTTAAACAACGCGTGCTATGGAAATGTTGCGTGAATCGCGTTGCGCTTTTGCGAGCAGCTGACAAGGAATACAGTCGGATGGTTTTGGATAGAATTCAAATGTGTGTTTTCATGTGTGTTTTCATGTGTGTTGTCATGTGTGTTTTCATGATATATACGGAGAATAGTTAGAGGCGTGTGGGGTAAATGGACACGGTTACCCGAGTTAAATCTTGGACGAGCCTGTTTGCATTTCCCAAAATGTTCAAAGGTTCAATTTCCCGAACATAACAATATGATTGATTTGAGATAAAATGGGATTAGCATATAAGAAAGGATAATTCTCATAATATCTTCACGTAGGAAAATCAGAATAATCCGTGTGACGTCAAACCGATATTGAAAACCGCATAATCATCTTCTTGTCAACAGATAAGAACTTGATGACCCCTACAAATTGGATAGAAATTGCTTCAAGTAACCAGTGTTTAATACCAGGCTTTAATATGATTTACATTAACTGAATACATGTACAATGGCTTAGCATGTAATTCAATAGAGCCTACTTCCTTATTCTTCAAGGCGTTTACCTCTATCAATGAGTGTGTTGAAAGTATTCGTCAACCGGATCCTCTTTGTACACCAATGTTTATAGTACCTAAATAAAGAGAATGGAATCGCCTGTTTTCTCGATAGATAACATCTGACGAAACATCGGAAGAGAGAAACCACGAGATCTCACGGGACGTGTTAATCCAATCTAGCCATTGCTAATTACTGTTCACCTTGTATCTTGATTGAATAATTTCCTTAGGCTTTGATGTTGGCATGAATAGGTTAATGGCGGGGGTACGGATGAAGTTAAATGGCTTATTAATCTACCCTATATACAATCATTATACTCCTGTATAATGTAAACAAAAACAATGAATGAAACTATGAGTGAATTTAGCCCGGTCCTGCAAAATCTTTTATTTATCATTTATAGATGGAATAAGTAGCCGGAGATTCTCAAAAATGAGAAAATTTCGGTTGTAATAAATCCATAACCGTTTAATTAACGCATTCTATAACAAGCTTATATATACATATATATATATATATATATATATATATATATATATATATATATATATATATATATGTATAACTTGTATATGTATACATATATATAAATGTACATGTATATACATATATACAACATATATATACATCAGCTCATCAGAATCTCCATAGAGGACTGTACATGTCAGAATTCACCCTGATACAACATGATGAAGCTAAGAGGTCCATAAGAAAGCAACGGCAACAAAGCATCGGAACATTATCATCTACAGGGACAACCTACAAATGCAAAATCTGTGGTCGAGAATGTTTCTCAAACATAGGACTTCATAGTCACAGGAGGCGCTGCAACTTCAGGGGCACACAAAAACTTTTATCATAGTCTTTTGAGACTGAATGCCAATATATATATATATATATATATATATATATATATATATATATATATATATTATTATATATGTGTGTGTGTGTGTGTTGTGTGTGTGTGTAAGTTGAAAATGGCGGCGAATCCGACGGTATGTTGAAATGAAATATATTTATATTTATGTGTGTGTGTGTGCATATATATATATATATATATATATATATATATATATATATATATAATATATATATATATATATAAGAGTATTTCATATATGTTACGTTTTATCTTAAATCAGCAATCACTTATCTGTGTGAGTCTTCCTTTCACAAACATGTTGACATTAATTGAATTGTCAGAAGAAAAATATCTCCCTACACACACACACACATATATATATATATATATATATATATATTATATATATATATATATATAGAGAGAGAGAGAGAGAGAGAGAGAGAGAGAGATTGCATGGCATTTATAGATTAGAGAAATATGTGTATAAATGTTATTCTTCTTTCTTTCTTTTTCGTAATTTAGAATATCACATTATTTTAATGTGATTATCACTAAACTATCTATTATCTGTTAGGTAGAATGAATATTCTATTTTTGTTATGACGCTTCTGATTGTTCCCCCAAAATATAAAAAGTGCCAGTGATGTATATGCTTCAGTTACACATAAGTATAAAGACTGAAAGAATTACCCGGCTTTTGGCGTTATTTTATTCCCTTATACTTGTGATAGTTCCCTGGGGTATTTTGGCACCCCACGCTTTTAATGCCAACGATTCGTAGTTGGCAAGTTGATTATTTTTTCCTTCCCAATAATCTCCTGATTAAGTCAGGGCATTGTGCACGTAGCGTGGCATAGTCCTGGCTCAGCTGCAATGAAACATAGGTGTCATTCTTTCCTTCTTTTTGTGTGTGTTGAAGGGGCACCCCTTTTTGATTTCGATTCAGAAGGATATGTTTTGGAACAGTCTATAAATATACGCACCTAATACCGTAAAAATGCATCAACAGACCATATGACCTTTAGGCACCCTTTTTGATCTCGATTAAGAAAGGACATGTTTTCCATTTACACCGTCAATATCCGGTTGTTTGTTAACAAACCATTTTTAGATATTTTTTTGAAATTATAAATCTAACTCCTAACTCTAACCCCTAACCATAACCCTTAACCCTAACTACTAACAAACAACCGGATATTGACAGTGTAAATGAAAAACATGTCCTTTCTTAATCGAGGTATATTTATAGACTGTTCCAAAACAGCGATGCCTGAATTGCCCAATCAAAAACGCCCAAACATCTATTTAATTTACTATTTAAAGGTGTTGATAAATTGTCCTAAAATTATTCGCTGGAAGGAAAGATTAACAGACGAGGATTATACAAAAATGTACTTCAAGACTGGATCAAATCTGATACAACTCCTTTCTACTTCAAGATAGGATAAACTCTGATACAACTTCTTTCTACTTCAAGAGAGGATCAACTCTGATACAACTCCTTTTTACTTCAAGACAGGATCACCTCTGATACAACTTCTTTCTACTTCAAGAGAGGATCAACTCTGATACAACTCCTTTTTACTTTAAGACAGGATCAACTCTGATACAACTCCTTTTTACTTTAAGACAGGATCAACTTTGATACAACTCCCTTTTACTTTAAGACAGGATCAACTCTGATACAACTCCTGACAGATCAACTTATACAACTCCTTTTACTTTAAGACAGGATCAACTCTGATACAACTCCCTTTTACTTTAAGACAGGATCAACTCTGATACAACTCCTTTTTACTTTAAGACAGGATCAACTCTGATACAACTCCTTTTTACTTTAAGACAGGATCAACTTTGATACAACCCCCTTTCTACTTCAAGACAGGATGAACTCTGAGATAAACGGTTTTTGGGACTGAACAACCGACAAGGATTAAAACTGATACTACATCTTTCTAGTTCAAACTTTATGCCACAAAGATCTCCATTGTAAAACTGCTTTTAACTAGTCCTACAACGAATCCTAACATTTGTTTATTAATTTTCTATGTGACATGTGACATTCGTCTACATGTAAACATATCCGCTACATTTTATCTTTATAGAGAAATAATTACTGTTCCATTTTTCATCTTTCTCATGAATTGATAAATTGTCCTACTATTACTCGCTGCAAGGAAAGATCAACAGACAAAGATTATACAGCTTCCTACTACAGACAGGATCAAATCTGATACGACTTCTTTCTACTTCAAAACAGGTTGAACTCTGAGATCAACAGCTTTGATGACAGATCAAGAGACAAGGATTAAAAACTGATCCTACATCTTTCTACTTGAAGAAATGATCAAACTTTATGCACAAAGGGATCTCCACTGAAGAACTGCTTTCAACTGCAGCCCTAAAATGGCCACACGAGACGGCCGATTTAGCTCAGTCGGTAGAGCGTCGGACTAGGAAGCACAAGGTTCCGGGTTCGACACCGGCCCTCGGCAACTCAGAGAATGAGTAACACAGGGATCTGTGCGGTAAAGTGAGGAGCTGGTGGTAGGTGTGGCGCTCCACCTCAGACGCCCAAAACAATCTCCTTGGTCTAGCGCTAGTGAAAGGGGGATAGACTCCCTCGCTGTCTGGCTGATAACGACTTTAGGCCACCCCTACAACTTTACTTTTACTTTACATATATAATACATCACACATGAGATGGCCAATAATGGTGTAATAGTTGATATCGCTCTATACTCGTGACCTTGTGCCTTAACCTATTCATTGCGAACGAGTCGAATAAATACCTCCAACATAAGTTTATATAACAAATCTATTGTAATTATCATTTTAATTAATATTAATAGTTTAGTTAAACTATTCATTTATATCATATTGAATATAATACTGGTGTTCCTTAATCTTCCGACCGTTATCATCTTGCAACACTCTCTGGTTAAAAATGAGATCGTCCAAGGCAGAAGTGTAAATCCTGATTATATGATGTCGTTTAATCGCCGAATTCTTATTTCTTATTAGTGTCGTTACCTCAGCAAAATAATGGACCATTCCGTTTTTATTATAACAAAGAAAGAAAGAGAGTAGGGGAAAGGTAGAGGAAGAGGTGTTGGCGTGCGGAAACAATAGCGCTAATATGTTTCAATCAAACATGATGAAAAGATGGAAAGAAAGAAAAGAAAAGAGTGAGAGAGAGTTAAATCAAGATAATTAAATGTTTTACATATTGAAACATTTAACAATAGCTCTTAAGTAAACATATCAAACGTTGTAATGATTAAATTATCATACTCTGGTATATCCCCAAGTCCTGCTAGTATTGAATATTTATTATCTTTTTTTTTTATTGATTACTATGTATATCATTTTTTTAAAAAGAAACGCTGGTTGGTTAATCGTTGCTTCGGATAAGTAAATGTGCACACAGATACAAAAGTACGTTAGATGGTGCCAACTCCCCGGATGTAGTTCCTACAATCCTCTTCATTACAGGTCTCATCTATCTATTATCTTCTATTAATAATGGAGATTCACTTCCGGTTTTTGTCTGTAACAAAAATTACGTCACTGCTTACGTCACATTACCAAAAATCGTCATAACATAAAATACATACACTCAAAATTTGAACTTGCAACATTAGACAGTCCTCATTGTTTTTTAAAACAAGTTTTAATAAATACATGACTGGTATTATATATCTATATATAGTTTGTTTTATTTTAATACATATTTAAAGTTTAAATTTCAAATTGTTTTATTTTTTAATCCTTTAATGAATTTGATGATTTTACTTACTTACGGTACAAACTCGCTGACATCGAATTTTTTACTCCCACCCCTCAGGCAATATGTTTCAAAAATTTATTTTTACATCACCTGGAGTGTAGTGAGATAGCCAATGGCGTGTTATCTCATTTACATATGTGTATTATAGCAGGAGATATATAGAGACAGTTTAGAGGACTGGATGAATTAGCTACTTGAAGCTAAGACCTGAGCTACGATTACGCTCGAAGGATTATTGATACTACTACAAGTGAGAATACGAAATACAGTTTTTTAATAAATACATTTTTCTATTTAACCCATAGATGGGACCCTAACAGGTACTACCACTCTGGGTCAGAGTGGACCAGGGAGCAATGGTGATGAAGGGGTGCTCCACATTCCCCAAACCTCCAGAACTGGAACCTCACCATCAGATAGAGTTTAACGTCATTCCCAGGACATGTAGACCCGAAGCCAACGCGTTCTAGCACCCATATGATAAAAAAGGGGCTGGGGCTTGCAAAAAGGGCAATAGGGTTGGAAAATCATATAGGTGCTAGGGCTTGACGTGACCAGCCTATTGATGGGAGGGGGCTCTCCGACCGCCCGTCTAGCCCAAGATAGGGCCAAAGTGGAGTCCTGCAAGTCATGAACTGCTTATGCACCTGGGTTCTATCATTAAGTATCACGGGTCACCGCCCACGGTCAAGAGTTGACCCCAATGGGGAGTCTTACCCCTCTGCAGAGGTGCAGTCGGTGCATTCTAATGCCCCAGCCGACAGGGCGGTCAGCATGTCTTATTTGACTCACTCGGATGGTCTGTTTGATAGTTGGAACCATCATAAAATTTCTAAACGCTACCATTGATATTTGTTTTACTCTGTAAATGTTACATAAGAATGAAAACGTTTATTTTCATATGCTCACGTATGTTTGCAGGTGTTTTTAAAGTGTGTAGGATGTTAAAAACAACAAAAACAATAATAATAAAAAAAACAATTTGAAATCTGAATCAGAGAAACGATATCAAAATTTTCTTTTCGTTTATTTTTACAAGATGGAATTTTATATATATTCAAACTGTATTTTAGAAATCGCCGACGTAATTTATATTAGTTTATATTTTAAAAAGTGAGGTCATTTTAGTTAGCTGTTTAGACTTCAAATCTCATTGTTGTAGGCTCATACAAGTTATATTGCTAAATGGACAGGGGCCAGATAACACACACACACACACACACACACACACACACACACATATATATATATATATAATATATATATATTATATATATATATATATAAGTTTTCCTTAGCTTAGGTTAAAGAGTACAGTTTTGCCTACAATTTACCATAGCAGTAAGTAGAATAGTTGGGTATTAGCGATATAGCTGTGGTTAATGGTGGCAGTAGCAGTATTGTTTCACTCTGAGTGTGATGCGAAAGCCACCCAAATTTTTATATAATGCATTATATCACTGTATGAGAAAATTTTAATCTATATATTAATACGCTTGTTCCTAAATCTTCCTAGGTTATCATACTGCAACAATGTCTGTTTAAAAATGAAACAGTCCAAATTGTCCAAGATACAAGGAAAGGAAAGAAAACATATAAATCCAGATTACCTGGTGTCGCTTAATCGCAGATTTCTTATTTGTCTCATTTCCTGTCATTCAATTTTAAAAAGGAAACATTCCAAATGGTCTTGCAACGTAAAAATAAAATAAATTGACAAAAAAATTAAATGCTTGTTTTATTCATGATATTGAAATTGGGAATTACAGAATATATTTTTGTAATTTTCATCTGATGTTGTCCTGGTCTCCGGCTTTAATTTACACTATGTTTTAGCGAACCAGCATCAGGCGAATTTCCAGCCCAATTTGGGTACTTTCCGAGCCGTGTTTTTGTCACTTTTTGTCGCCAGGTTAATGTAGATATTTACCCCCGATTTTTATCGGTCAATAAATATAAATATTCTACAACCCCCTTTGAAGAAAGAGTGAGAGAGTTAAATCAAGAGTATTATACGTTTTATATATTGAACTATTTAGCAATAGCTCTTAAGTAAACATACCAAACGTAGTTATTTCCTATAACTCCAACCTGAAAAAAGGGGAACCACTCTGAAATAATTTTATCTGTTAATTAATCAGACCATTATTTTCCCATTACACTAACCCTAAACCCTAACCCTAACCTCGTCTTCTTTTTTCTAATAGATCAATAAATACATAAATAATTTATCAGTCAATCAGAGTGCTTCCATTTTTATAGGTTCGAGTTATAGAAAATAACCCCAAAAGTTGTAATAATAAGCTTATCATACTGTGGTATATCCACAGGTACTGCTAGTTATAATAAATAGAGAACGATTTTATGCATTTTCATGTTTACATCCCATAGCGTATATAAGTATGTGGAACTGTAAAGTCGCCAAGTACCGAAAGTCTATGACTTATGTACGATCACCGATATGCTTACCATGCTTTGAGTATAGCTGCTCGAGACCATTCTCCTCTTGGCCATCTGAAGAAATTCTCAGGAACCACTCTCATGGAAAGAATTATCGATTGCTATTTTACAGGAACAAGTACTATTTATATTTCTAAGAACGCAGAAGATTTTCGCGTAGTTTTCCGAAAGTATATACGTGCCAAGAGTTTAAGAAATACAAAATAGGGAATAATCTTTGTTACGTCTTCGAGGTTTGTCAAAGAACTGCCGTTTGGATGCATTCCATTCTGGTGTGTAAATTAAGATATCTTGGACGGAAAGTAATCAACAGAAAAATAAACACTGTACACAGGAATTCTGCCACGCAGACTCTTGACCGATTGCCATGTCTAGAATTACCGAATTGAATTTCTATGGAATTGGTATATCCTCATTCAATTGTATCTCAACTATGTTTGACAATGTCAAATGAAAACGAAAGTAGATCGAATTATTCGAAGGTAAAGATAATTGATACTTTCATTTTACTTGTATACGACTGAGAAAACAAAATTTACAAGGGAAAAAAATTGGAAGATGTTCAAATTTACAAGAATGTAGATTTTAAGTTGGTTGGTTGGTTGGTTGGTTGGTTGTTTTTACGGCATGTTAACCCATTAATCCGACTTTAAGTAAAGGCTGAAATAAAACGCTACAGTTGATCTGAACGGACGTCTTCTTCGTGCTCTAAGAAAGCTTAATAGGTAATTTATGAGGAAATGCGTCCCGGTCTCCTGCCTCAAAAATTGCTACCCGGTGACTATAAAAATAACGACCCAGCTGAGTCTATTCAAAACTATCCATCTTCATTATCTATCTATCTATCTCTATCTCAATTTGTTCATATTTATCTATATTACTTTAAATACTAAGATTTTTTTTATTCATGTTTGTTTAATGTTTTGTTTTTAGTTTAAATAAACAAGAATTACGACAAAAAAAGAAGCGACCCCCCCCCCAATACATTTACTTGTCGAAAATATCTATCTATCTCCATTTGTTCGTATCTATCTATATTATTTTGTTTGTTTATCTACCTATCTATCTTAGTCTATTCAAAACATTAAATGACCCATTGAGGTTGATATGCCGTAAAACAAACCAAACCAAACCAATATATTTACAAGTGCACGTTCAATGCTCGAATTAATTTCTGTATAGTTGCGCTAATTAAAATACTAAAATCCTTGTATAGAAACATTTAAAAATAGTACAACAATATTGAATTTGTTATTTTTCGCAAGCCTCTTAGCGGTCCAATATAACCTTTTAAATGCCTACATTGTAAAATGTGGGTAAATTTGAAATAACATTTATAGATGGCAAAATCTAGTGAAAACATTTCAAAATCGACCTGTTTTCCCTTTGTTTTAGCGCCTATTTAAAAAAAAAGAAAAGAGAAAAGCAAAATACCTTTCGTGTAAACTCTTAAAAATAATAGACTAACGTTCCAACTGTTATTTCTATCAAGTTTCCATAGTGTTACATTATGTCTAAACTTTGGGGAAATTTTTAAAAATTGAATAATTTCATATTTTGAAGTGCATTTCAATGTCCGACTTAATTTTTAATGTTGGTAATTGTTCATTTAAAAAAAAAATTAAAAAATGTGTATAGAAACATTTAAAACTATTAAAATAACACTGAATTTGTTATTTTCAGCAAAGCTCAAATTGGTCTAATAATACCTGATAAGAGCCAACATTATAATTTTGGTTAAATCTGAAAAAAAAAAAAATTCGTGGATGGAAGAATCTAGAGAAATCATTCAAAATCGACCTGTTTTCCATTTGTTTTAGAGCTTATTAAAAAAAACACACTTGCTTAGAAATTGGTTTTAATCATCCATATTTTTTCTCAGATGAAATACAAACAAAGGTTTCACATATTTATGTTGTATACTCTCTTTCCTTACTTTTTTACTTCTATTCTTCTGTTCATCTTTTCTATCTTAGGTTCTTCTTCTAGCGTCTGAACTTCGTCTTGGGGACTTCATATCTGGTCTTCCATTGGGGATTTCTCTTTATCAGAAGCCCTGTGACATTAGTAGTTTTTAGATAATAACACAAGACTTCGATTTAACTTAGATCATATTTTATTCTGAAATCCCCACCAGACTACCTACGCAGATTGAGTCGGCACCATGCATAACACGACTTACCACCGTCGTGGTTTAGGCCGATCTGACTAAAACTCTCTCTAATCTAGACCGGAAGAGGGTCTTCTCCACCGATTCTCATGGTATACACCGGAAGGATTATTCAATCCTTCAAGGCCGCCGGCTGCACTTATAACAGCCATTTTGGTTTCTACACTACTGTACATAAGTATTAGGAATCTAATAATTATGTAACATTTATAGTCCATACTGACCGGCTGATTTTCAATCGGCTTTACTGAATAATAAAAACGAGAGAAATCATTGATTACTTTCTAAACATGATTTCTAGAAGCATTATCCCGACAAAAATTTCCCTCGATTTTAACGGAAGAGAGAGAGAGAGACAGACAGACAGACAGACAGAGTCAGAGAGAGAGAGAGTGAGAGAGAGAGAGAGAGAAGAGAGAGAGAGAGAGAGAGGGGGGAGAGAGAGAGTAGGTTAGCATGGAAAGTTTTAAGGATGAATCAGCAAAAACGCCAGATGATTTCCAATTTTCTACTGGACAAGACGGGAGACGTGGCGAAATGGGAGAAAGGAAGAGTTAAAGGTGAAAATATTTAGAGAGTTTAGAATGCGTTGACTGAGTGAGATGTGTTTACTTGCTCAGGGCAGTTTGGCTTGGGGAGAACAAAGCAAGACATCCTCCAGCACTCCAAGTTGGAATCCAGACTCCAAACATCAAGGAATTGTCAGCCAACACAGAATCGGCCGAGCAACCAAATTCAAACCTCTCCAAGTAGCAGAGAACATTAGATAAGTATACAACTATTATTTCTATATCAACACGTTATCACTTCATTCCGTCATGACTGCGTAACGCCACACTATTAGTAAGAAGCGTGTAAATATTGAAAGAAGCCAATCAAGATTGCCAAATATTGGATTTTACGGAAGGGTCGGGGTCTTAGAGACATGCATTTTGCAGCGAAAGACAATTAGGATAATTATGGTAGTGACGCTGATTATTGGTTTTCGAGAAAGACATCAAATTAGAGAGACAGAAAAGACAAAAGATAAAGATTAGAGAAAAAACAAAAAGACATACGGGGCAAACTATATTCCTAATCCTCCATTTTGTTTAGTATTCCTAATTTTAAAATTTGTTTCGATCTAATTATTCAAAATGAAGAGAAAAACGAATTCAAAATATAAACGCCTCATACAGCAAATATAGGTTACTAAATATAACCGTTGCCCATGATTGCTTTTAAATGATATATATATATATATATATATATATATATATATATATATAGGTAAAGTCGACGGGGCGGCCTAAAGTCGGTATTAGCCAGTCAGCGAGGGAGTCTATCCCCTTTTCAATAGCACTAGACCAAGGAGATTGTTTTAGCATCTGAGGTGGAGCGCAACACCTACCATCAGCTCCTTACTTTACCGCACAGATCCCTGTGCTACTCATACGCTGAGTTGGCGGGGACCGGTATCGAACTAGGAACCTTGTGATTTCTAGCCGAACGCTCTACCGACTGAGCTAACCCGGGGTCAGTAACACCTAAATAAAAAAAAGCCGACCACCCAACATCAAACAAGCCACTCCTTGACCCATTTAAAAATTTTAACAGTCATGCGCACAGTACAGAGATGCACACACACACACACACACACAACACTCACTCACTCACACACATATACGTATGCACACATGTACATTTATATCTGTACATATACGGATATACACACAACTCCTAAAAAATCTTCCCCCACACACACATATATATATATATATATATATATATATATATATAGAACATTCCAAAAGAATTAAACTGGAACTGAAGTCGTCTTGTTAACAAGACGCCTTCAGTTTCAGTGATCTTTTGAAATGAGATTTTATCTCGAAAATTCAAGAATAAAATACAGGTTAACACACAACACCATTGTTACCTTATTATTTTTTTTTCTTTACAGCTGCATTGTGATAGCCTTCAAAATCAACCTCCAAACCATATATATATATATATATATATATATATATATATATACACGACCCCCTCCGTACAATCAAGATGCGACACAAAGTTGACTTCCTAAGCGGGATTTAAATTCCTAATTTTCCTTCTCCTGGATTACCTAACAAGGTCAAAACCCAGTCTGCCCTACTATTTATCCATAATTCGAGGGAAAGTATATATATATATATATATATATATATATATTATATATATATATTTAAAAAAAATTTTTTTTAAGTTGGGCGTTATTATGAAGCATTAGAAATATATAAATGAATGAACTCGATATTATGGATTATTGAATTCATTTATTTTTTTATTATTTTTTCATAAATTTTCAGGTTCGTTAGATACCCTTTATCAAATGAATGTTATTACTGTTTAACGGCTTCCTTGTCTCTGTTGTTATCGAAAGTGGCAGCGTCTGTGAAATATTCATATAACGGAGAATTCCGATGTCTGCGTTCAATCCCTTCACGTGTGTTTGTAATTTTAGAATCCATTTAGTTTCTGATTGTTTTCTAGATTGCGTTGTTGGAAATGCGTGTTCTAATAAATGCATTTGAGGTGTGTAAGGTTGTGTGATAAGGTGTTAACATGAAGTGCTATACTATGCGGGATTTGAGTTTATAGTGGATTTGTGGTTATTTAGTCTTAGCCTAAAGGGTATTGATGTTTCTCGCACATATCCGCTATTCTGCATTGTGTGCAGTATATATAATATATGATGTAAGCGCTATCGTATAGGTGTGGCGGATGGATTGTTATGTTTGTGTAGGGTATTTTTATTTCGGTTTCCGTATGTATGTGACTGCAAATTTGGCATCTAGGCTTGTTGCATCGTTTATTACCTTTCCGTACGGTGTTATGTAAATTTTTCCTGGATGCAGTGAGGATGTTACGTAGGTTGGGTGGTTGTTTTTTTTGCGTTAATGGGCGGGGTTTTGAAGATGGACTTTGTTGTGGGGTCGGTTTGTAGGGTTTTATATTGTTCAGTGAGTTGCTCAGATATATATATATATCCGATTGTCGCTTTAACTTTTCCGTCGCAGTGGCGTCAATAAATAATCGAAAAGTGCTCAATATATTAAAATATACAGCAGTAATATACCATACTCAATAGAATGTAGATTTAGTAAGAATTTATTTGATGAACAATATTTTACAATACTAGCAATTCATATAATAAAGCATTACTTGAAAGCGGATACACGAAAAACAAACTCCAATTTAACAATGAGCATAAAAGCAATCCACAAGATAAAAACAACAACAAGAACAAGAAATAGAATAATAATCTGGTATAACCCCCCATTCAATTTACAAGTAAAAACTAAAATAGGGAAAATATTTTTAAATTTAGTTAACAAACACTTTCCAGACAACCACATATTACAAAACAATTTTAAAAAGAATAGTTAAAAAAATTAGTTTCTCTTGCACAGATAATATAGAAAGGATTATTAAGAAACGCAATATAAAAATAATAAATAACCATACACAAAATAGGAATAATAGTCAGGATGAACAGATACAATGCAACTGTCGAAGCCCTACAATGTGCCCCACGAAAGGTAGATGCTTGACTAAAAGCGTTATTTACCAGGCCTCAGTAACATCTACCCAAAAGCCAAATATAACTAAATTTTATGTGGGATGCACAATGTCTGAATTCAAAACTAAATTTGCAAACCATAGACATTCATTTACAAATATTAATCTTAGAAACGCAACATCTTTATCGAGATATGTTTGGGGTTTGAAGGATAGAGATATAACAACAATTATTGAATGGAATATCTTGAGAAAGTCAAATATGTGCAGATCTCTAAATGATCTATGCTACTTTGTCTACAAGAAAAGTTAACTATAAAAGGTTCCCTGATAGAAAAAAACCCTTTTGAATAATAGATTTGAATCAATCTGCAATTGTAGACATAGATTGGGTCGGTCACTAAAATATTGTTAGAACTACATTTCTAAATTTAACTAAATAAATATTTGTTTATATATATAGTTATTCATTTTAAATAGGATAAATATAAAAACGAACAATAAAAACTATGAATTAGTAATATTAAACCCCCAAATATAATTAGAATTAAATTCTAACTGTTTTTACTAACTATTATTTATAATTAGAATTAAATTGATAACAATATAGAAATGAGAATTAAGGAATGAATACACGTGTGGAAAGCTAGATTTTTTTTTCAGTTTTCGCGTGCAAAGATTGAGAGAAAAATAGCGTAGCGTTCAACCGTTATTATCCGATAAATATATTCAATTTTAACGGAGGAATTACATCAACTTTGAAACCATGGTAGACACTTTATTTTCCATCTAACAATAATTTTATTAATATATATATATATATATATATATATATATATATATATATATATATATATATATATATATTATATTGGTTGAGGGGATGAGAATGACGACGGGGTGCTTACACTTATTTATTGTTTCAAATCTGCTTGATTCTAAATAATATATAAAAAAAAAAAATTAAAAAAATTCAGTTAATATAGAATTAAATATTTTTAATTAAACAATAAACTTATAGTGTTCTGTGTTTTATTGGTCAGTATGATTTGATAATTTAAATGATTAATGTGGTAGTAGTATTTATTGGTCTTGCTCCTTTTCTTCTTCATCAGATTTTAGCCCTGAAGAGCTTTATGCGAAACTAATAGTAGGTTCGTCTGACTCAGTAGATTATCTTTATTACTGGCTCTACTTAGGTATCGAGCACTTTTTACAAATTAGCTTCTCCTAGCGGTTATATGAATATATATATATCTTATATACATATATATACATATAAATTGTTTTTTTCTTTTGGCCAAATACTTATACATAGATTTTTTTTGTTGGTACGAATATCTTGGTCTTTTTTTTTTTTCAAAAATTTTTTTTCTTCCTGGTTGATGTTTGGTAGTATTTTTACAATCAAACTCTCTGCCGGGTTTTTCTCTCCGCAAGGATCTACCAACACGCTTGTATATTAAATTATATATATATATATATATATATATTATATATATATATACATACAGGAAATTCTTTCAAGTCCTCAGGAGAGCTCAATGCATGACAATTATCTTATTTACAAAATTATTCCATACAAAATACAAAATAAAAAAGTCCACATCGAAGATATATGAAAAATTTGTCTGTCTTCCTTGTGTTTCTGACTGTCTGAAGATACTGGCTTCTTTTAAAAATGTGCCTCTTGAAATAAACTAATTTATAATAGCCAAATGGCTGGTTGCTATGTTTTTCCTTTGCATAGAATTTATATATATATATATATATATATATATATATATATATATATATATATATATAATGGACTCTCCCGTCGATTTTCGACGTATGAGGGTTCATACACACAATGAACTCCCACG
>CM042157.1:26508441-26535418 GCA_023376005.1 Doryteuthis pealeii
AAATATCGGTGGGGTTATATAATTTTGAAACTAATCAAAAATGGACACTACTCCAACGTCGCAAACAAATAAGAAAATAATCGAAATTTTTATGGGACCTACCTGCAACATCAACGCCGAATTCAACCTTCATGCTCCTTAGTAGTTCCTCTGTAATGTCAAATTTGAAGTAGGGTACCTTGAAATTATTCCCTTTGCTGCTATCCTTCAATCCGTGGTGAATGCCATCGACGGCAATGTGGCAGAATTTCTCCACAATGTTCTTCTGTCCAGAAGGATTGTACACGAGCTTGACAATGTTCCACTTAAAGCGGTACAGAATCGAAGACAAAAACTGGACAAGGGAGGTGAAATTTGGACCGACACGGGTCAGGAGAGGGTACTCGGTCAGCTTGTGGTTTGCGTAGTCAGCGGCCATTGCTCCGGCGGTGAGCATCGGGGTATTCCAGAATCGGATTTGTCGTGCAACGGGGGCCGCTGCATAATCACAGCAAGGACCGAAGAAGACGTCCAGTTGTTTCTGGACGTAGAACTGAATTGCTTCGTTGATGGAATCTGTGATCGAACATTTTGAGTCGGCATATCGGACCTGGAATGGAAAAGACACTTTCTGTTAGTCGATTTCAAATATATTTAAATGTACTCGCAAACCTACTCAGCATTGGCAGGGATGAAAATAAATCTCTTAGCTGCATTTATACATAGATTAATAAAAATTAAGGTTAATTTCGCAGGGATGTTCGTATGTACGGCGGCCGAACGGATATGGTCTCTGACTATGCCTGTGAAGTCCCGGTTTCGATTCCTGTCGGAGGGGAGTCGTTAGTATACATCGCTGAAGAGACTTAATAAAGTCGAACAGTCTGTACGGTGTTTCTGCATAGCGAGCATCCTTTGCGGGATTTTACTTGTCAAGTTTATTTTCTATGATTATCGAATTTTATACGATACATGCATTTATAATTGCCTTCAAGCAAAAATATAAATATAATTTATTCAACATTGCTTCTAAAAACAAACATCCAAAAATCTTATATATATATATATGTGTGTGTGTGTGTGTGTGTGTGTGTGGTTTATTAAGAAAAGAATGAAAAAACACAGGTTTAAATGAGTTAAGTGGTGAGTTTTATTGGCCGACGCTGCCAGTGTTTCGATATATTAATTAGATCATATCAGGAATTTGTTGGTATAATGTAAGGTAATAAGATTATGTGATAAAAAATGATTATTACCTTCCAATAATACAACAAATGCCCTGAAGATGATCTAATTAATAGATCGAAACACTGCAGCCGTCGCCAATAAACTTACCATTAATCATTTAAACTGTGTTTTTTCATTCTTTCTTAATATACTACATACCGTGGATTCACTTCCTTTTCTTCACACACACACACCACACACACACAACATACACACACACACACACATACACACCCACACCATATATATATATATATATATGTATATATATAATATATATATATAGGGAATTTGATAATTTGCTTTTGAAGCATTGTTATGTAAATATATTAATTTATTTATTATTCTTTAAGCAATACAATGCGTATAGTAGTATAAAATTCGATAATTATAGAAATAATCATGACAAGCAAACCCGGTGATTAACGTGGCGCCACATGGAAAACCGTACAGGCTGTTTCACTTTATTAAACCTCATCACCGGGGTGTACCTATGATCTCCCTCCGATAGAGATCGAAACCAGGAACCCAGCAAGCAGAGTCAGAAACTCTACCTCTGGGCCAACAAAATTATGTGTTATTCTTTATCTATATCTTACAAAAATTGTCGCAAAAAATCACGTTTAAAATCACCGAAAACTGTATTGAAAATTTAAGAATCTAAAATTTCAGAACTACGGGTACGGATTCAGCCCGGGATGTTTTTAATTTGCTCATGGAGTCGGTCTGATTCCAAAATTGTATGATATACTGGGCTACGGTCTCTAGTAGTAAAATTGAAAAATGTGACTCACTGAAACACTGACATTCGCATCTATTATTAGAGATGACACAAAGAAATTATTTTGTTTAATTTAATCAGACCTACTCTACATTTGTTTGTTTTGTTTTGTTTTACGGCATATCAACCTCAGTGGGTCATTTAATACCGATAAAGTTTTGAAATAAATTCATTCTTAATGGATAATCAGTTTTGTTTATAAACTCATGTTTTTCTATTTAACCCATGAATGGGACCCTACTCTACATGAATTAAATGTACATATCATATATTACTTTTGGCAAAATACCCGGATTTAATATTTTTGAAAGTACCTTTCTTTCTCCAATGGCTAAACTAAAAGATAGCGTCTCTTTTCTTAGGAATTGATTGATTTTACTCCTCTCACTTTCACTCTCACACTCGCTATATATGAAAAAGGAGGCGTGTGGTGAAATGTAGATCGTTGTAAGAAATGGAATCATTGACGAGGCTGTTTTCACTTGATGTAATCTTGAGGAAGAATATTTCCATGGTTACCTTTCCTAATGTGAAATAAAGATAGCCTCGCCCAGGTTATAAATTCGCGTCACCGAATCTTTTTCTTATATTATATTAGATAATCATTACACAATCCGCCTATAGACTAGAAAGAAAATAATAATATATACAATATATAGAAAGAAAATTAAATGCAAGAAAGAAAGAAAGAAAGAAAGAATCAGACAAATAGAAAGAAAGAAAGAAAGAAAGAAAAGATTTGGTATCTTTTGGGTATAAGGTGAAAGCAAAATCGTCACTTCTATTTATGGACTTTACCAAGCAGTAGCAGTAGCTTCTGGTAAAAAATGGTCAATGGGATGATAGGACAAAAAGCTTTTAAAGATCGCTGTCTTATTTTTAACGCAATGTTGGTACAAGAAGATATGGTTTCATGCCTTTCCGAAGAACATTTAGGTAAGTGAAATGCAAACAAGCTCGTCCAAGATTTTAACTCGGCTCACCGATTCCATTTGTATGGTTGTGGCTTAGATCAGCATATGGTTGGCTTATAGATACAGCTTATCAGATCATCGCCAGTGGCTGAACACAGAATCAGATGAAATGGCCAACATCGTCTACAAAACACGCGTAGTAAGAAAAGATCCCGGATGGGGAATTATAGTGTTTATAACACAGATTTTTGAGTAGAGAGAGGGGACCGGCGAATTGTCTCAGTAGGAACACTCGCCAGCCTGAACGATTTGGTTGACCTTACGACAACCGGATGAAAATGCGTGTTGCTTTATGTAGGTTTCGTCTTCTTTGTCTAGTCAGATCGCCATAAGGCCCATTAGCCAAATGTACGTTTCGATTGACCTGGTGTCAGAAAGGTTCTCCCGACGATAATTGTTACGCTAAGCGTCTGTCGCCTCCAAAATGTGACAGGGACACATGTTGAGAACAAACGCTTAGAATTTAAAAATCATAAATGGTTCACATAATTTTCCTATGAGTGACCTATAACCCTTTTTAACATATATGTGCTAGGAAGCGCGTGGTGTAATGGTTAAAGTCATGGGAAATGGACTCATCGCCCCGAGTTCAAATCCTGGACGTGGTAACTGTATTTCACTTAGGGCTAATATACTTGGGAAAGGTATGAATTCTACTCTCCCTCCAGCTATGTGTAAATAATAGGGCAGACTGAGGTCTTTAACCTTGTTTAGGCAACCGGTCTAGGAGAGGGAAAACTCTGAATTCAAACCTGCTGAACTCCGTTTAAGAAATTGACCTTGTGTCGCATCCTGCTCATGCGGAGGGGTTGGTAAATAAATATATATATATATATGTGTGCTAGAATGCGGTAGCTGAGGGCCTTAACTCCCTGGATATGACGTTAAACTATCTGATGGTGAAATTCCAATACTGTAGGTCTGGGGAATGTGGATCACCCGTTCATAACGATTACTCCCAGGTCCACTGTGATCTAGAATGGTAATACCTGTTACGATCCAATCAATGGGTCGTGAAAAAAATGATCTGTATTATTTGGATTATTCAGACTGTTATCTTCATCTGTATTGTTATTTGTACAACGTTTCGGCCGATGTGCCCTCCTGCCTTCTTTAGATATTTAATGGCGGACTCGGGACCTTTTTTGAGCTCGGGAACCTTCTCTTTGAACTTGGGGACCCTCTTTTTGAACTCGGGAACCTTCTTGTCATAATTGGAAGCCTTCACGGGACTTTGAACTCAGCCCTTTATTCAATCCACGGGGATATATTATTCCCATTCCGCTAACTATGGCTGGATTAAACTGTGTTAATTATTATTCTATGCTACTGTCGCACTTGACCAGGATTGAATCTGCAGCTAGAGTTAAAACTTTATCAAAACAACGCCTATATCCACTACGCCATGTGTCGAAAAATTCAGAAAAATAGAAAAAATAAGTTTGAAAAAACTTTGTTTAAAATTATTGAGTACCAATAAAGATTGAATACAACAAAAACGTCTTCAGCATAAAATGACCCAACAAGGGTTTACATGCCATAAAATCCAACCAACCAGACAGCTAACATGTTATTTATCATAGATTTCTCAGGCAATCATAGCAACATTGCGTCAACAAGATAACGGTAAATTGTAATGCTTTGAAGTTCTCGATGGAGGGAATCGTCAATAAAACAAAATATTGAAGCAAATGTTGTCAGATGATTTATAAAATTACGTCAATTTAGAGGCTTTTGTATCTTTTGAAATTCTCTAGAGAAATTAGTTGAAACATTTTTTTAACTAAAGAGAAAAAGAAAGGAAATATATCCAGTGAGGTTAAAATGAGATGTACGTAGGATTATGGAAATAAATGAATAAACAAGAATACTAATTAAAATAGATATGCATATATACATAGAATTAAGGAAAGAAAGAAAGAAAGAAAATATATTAAGGGGGGGGGGTAAAGAGAGATGTAGATAGATCTGTGGAGAAAAAGAGAGAGGGGGAGAGAAAGAAAAAAAAGAAAATATATTCAGTGAGATTAAAAACAGTAGATAAAATTTTGGAGAGAGAGAGAGGGGGAGACAGAGTGAGAGAGAAAGGGGGAGAGACAGAGGGAAAGAAAGAAAGAAATATATTAAGGGAGGTTAAAGAGAGATATAGATAGATTTGTGGAGAGAGGGGGGAGAAGAAAAAGAAAATATATTTAGTGAGATTAAAGATAGGAGCAGATAGATTTGTGGAGAGAGAGAGAGGGGGGGAGAGAGACAGAGAGAGAGAGAGAGAGAGAAAGAAAGAAAGAACATACATGCAGTGAGATTAAAGTGAGATGAATACAGATTTATGTAAAGAGAGAGAGAGGGGGAGAGGGCTAGAGAAAGAAAGAAAGAAAGAAAGAAAGAAAGAAAGAAAGAAAGAAAGAAAGAAAGAAAAAGAAAATAATTGCAGTGAAGTTAAAGAGAGATGTAGATAGATTTTTTTCTAAAGAAAAAGAGATACATCGAGACAGAGACAGAGGGTGAGATTATTGAGAAAGAGAGAGAAAGGAGAGGGGGAGAAAGAGAGAAAGAAAGAAAGAAATATATAGCGAGTTAAGAGGAGATGTATAGAATTAAAAGAAAGAGAAAGAGAGAGAAAAAGAAAGAAAAAAGAAAGAAAGAAAGAAAAAAAAAAAAAGAAAGAAAGAAAGAAAGAAAAGAAAAGAAGGATAAAATAAGAAAAAGAAAGAAAGAAAAAAAGAAAGAAAGAAAGAAGAAAGAAAGAAAAAGAAAAAGGAAAGAAAAATAAAAATGATAGAAGATAAGAAAGAAAGAAAGAAAGAAAGAAAGAAAGAAAGAAAAAGGAAAGAAAGAAAGAAAGAAAGAAAGAAAGAAGGTATGCAGCGAAGAAAAAGTAAAATGGTGATAGAATTATCAAAATAAACAAATAAATAAATAAATAAAGAAAGAAAGAAAGAAAGAAAGAAAGAATTATCTGGTTATTCATTTGTATTCATGCTCTCTCCACCGACTTTTTGTTAGAATATTCTTTCATAATTCCAGATTATTCCGTTTTCTTTGTATTTCTATTCCACTTATCGCTGCTCCTGTTACTGCTGCTGCTGCTGCTGCTGCTATTATTATTGTAGTTGTTGTCGCTGTAACTGCATGTTCACAATAGATACCCGCTTTTTCCCGCTGGACTCTGAAAGACATCTTATCTCAAATCTGCAACACCTTCTTTACTATCCTATAATTAATATTATCGTTTAGATCTTTGAATCCGCAGACTCTTGCGGTTGTTAGTCGAAATAAAGTGACACTCCTCTTTATATTCTAATTAACTTATTTCTTTTTACTTACACAGTGTCGCCATTTTCACACATCTTTAGCCTGGCATAAATTCTCAAAAACATATTTTCATGCAGTTGTAAATTCTTTTTAATCCAATTTAGTTTTTTTTTTGTTTACTTTTTTTCAATTTTTTTTTTCAAAATATAACAGAAAGAAAAAGCTTTATTTTTTTTTTCTCACTTTTTAAAAATCTAATTTTAATTTTCTTCCGCCCTGTTCGCTGGGGCGTTAGAATGCACCGACTGCACCTCTGCAGAGGGGTAAAACTCCCCCAATGGGGCCACCTGTTGGCCGTGGGTGGCGACCCGTGATGCTTAAGGATAGAACCAAGGTGGATGAGCAGTTACTGACTTGCAATACTCCACTTTGGCCCTTTCTTGGGCTAGACGGGCGGTCAGAGAGGCCCCCTCCGATCAATCGGCTGGTCATGTCAAGCCCTAGCACCTATATGATTTTCCCAACCCTATTGCCCTTATGGCGAGCCCCAACCCCTTTTTATCATATGGGTGCTAGAAGGCGGTGACTGAGCGTTAAACTCTATCTGATGGTGAGGTTCCAGTTCTGGAGGTTTGGGGAATGTGGAGCACCCCTTCATCACCATTGCTCCCTGGTCCACTCTGACCCGGAGTGGTAATACCTGTTAGGGTCCCATCTATGGGTTAAATAGAAAAACATGAGTTGATAAAAAAATTGTATTATCCATTAAGAATTGATTTATTTCAAAACTTTATCGGCATTAAATGACCCATTGAGGTTGATATGCCGTAAAACAAAACAAAACAAAACCAAACTTAATTTTCTTTGAATGGTTGAGTTTACGGCACGTCAAACCTTGTTCGGATATTTAATGCCGAATCCGTCTATTTTTTTTTATTTAATTTAGCTGGCTCAAATATACTGTATTTGCAGATACAGCAATAAGTTTAACGGACAAGACCTGTGGATATTCCACAGTATGATAATTCAATTATTATAACATTTATTATGTTTACTTAAGAGCTATTGTGAAATAGTTCAATATGTAAAAAGTATAATAATCTTGATTTAACCATCTCTCTCTCTCTCTCTCTCTCTCTCTCTCTCTCTCTCTCTCTCTCTCTCTCTCACCTATTTTTCCTTTTCATGTTTTCTTTATGTTCGATTGAAACATATTAGCGTTAACGCCTTCTCTCTCTATCTTTCTCCTATAATCTTTCTTTCTTTCTTTCTTTCTTATTATTTTCTTCTGTGTAGCATGTCCTTTTCTTTCTTTATAATAAAAACTAAATGTTCCATTATTTAGCCGAGGTGACGACACTCATACGAAATAAGAACTGTGCAGATAAGCAACATCAGATAATCAAAGTTTACATTTTGCATTACATCTCGGATGATTTCGACCGTACCATTTTTAAACTGGGGGTGTTGCAAAATGATTCGATACGTCCATGGACAAAAAAAATCTTATTAGGAAATAACTATACAAAAATGTAAATACGAACGTATTGTGGCGAGATTCCCTAACTCTAGGCATGAAATAACCCAAGCAGTAAGATACATGTAAAAGTACCTTAGCATTTTAGTTGCAAATGTGTAAATCTGTTAATAACTTGTTCCTGGTAATCTGACTCATATCCATATACCGTATTTGACGGCATATAAGACGCACGGGTATATAATACGCACCCCCATTTCAGCAGGTCAGATTCAGGAAAAAAAGTTTTTAGTGTATTTAAGCATATATTGTTGAAAACAGTCTAGCAGAATGCGACACAAGGTCAATTTCATAAGCGGTGATTAACAGTTTGAATCCAAATGAAATAACAGCGGAGACATATGGGAAATTAACACATCCTTAGGCTAAGATTGAGAACGAGGGGTGGGTGCGAAATACAGAGAGTGAGAGGAGGAAGAGAGAGAGAGGAGAGAGGGAGAGAGAATAGAGATATGCAAGCCAAGAAAAACGTGGTCCCAATATTCAAATATGTATTCAATTTCTACTTACCAAAAAGACATTCTGGGAATATATATATATATATATATATATTATATATATATATATATATATATATATTATATACCGTATTTGACGCATCTAAGATGCACGGGCATATAAGACCAACCGCCATTTCAGACGGTCAGATTCAGGAAAAAAAAGGTGTTTTAGTGTATTTAAGCATATATTGTTGAAAAAAGTCTAGCTGTGCATTACACAAGTAAAAACATAACTGTATAAAAGCAATTTGACAGTTTAGGATAGATAAAAGTACTGAGCGTAAGCTGTGTTAGTAAGCAGCATAGAGAAGATTAGCCTATCATAGGGGAGATCTCAAACTTCCCTTACGATGTATAAGACGCAGGGCAATTTTTTTAGCAAAATTTTGGAAAAAATGTGCGTCCTATATGCCGTCAAATATGGTAACTTTCTGACCCTCTTTGTAAACCTTACTTTTAGCTTTATTTATAAAACAAAAGAAAGAAAGAATTAAAATGAAGTTTAAAAAAGAAAAAAAGGTTGGATTTCTTGCTTTAAGATTTGTTTTGTTTGTTTTGTTTGTTTTTTTACTTTGTCATCAAATTTTAATTCCTGTTGCACTATGATCATTGTAGGCAAGTTATCTCTCTAAACACCTACATTTAAAAAATGTAAGTTGTTTTTTGTTCTACAAGCCAGGACCGAAAAGAGATATGTCTTATCTGTTTAAGGACAGGGACAAAAAAAAGTTTTAAGGGTCTGGATTATCGCGTAACCAACGTGTTGTTGGAAGCCACACACCCAATCCATGGGAAGTAAATCATTATTGTCTCCCTACAACCGTAACTCAAGAATTGTTTGTTTTAATTTTTTATCAGCTCCTTTTCAAGAGATTGAATCATTTTTTTAATATACAGGAACTTTGGGAACATTTCTTTTGTTGGCAGTAAGGGTTACGAGAGTAAATCCTTATAATGAGTTGGATATCGAGTGGGGAAGGTCGGAAGGCAGATACTGGTTTCTCAAAAAAACAAAAGAAAAATAAACAAAAAGAAAATTTTAGATAATAGAGTAAAAACTTATAATGAGTTGGAAATCGAGTGGGGAATGCCGGAAGGTAGATACTGGTTTCTCAAAAAAAAAAAACAAAAAAAAAAAACGAAAGAAAAATGAACAAAAAGAAGATAGTAGATGAATATAAATATATACTATTTTCATTTTCATCACGATAATCCCCATTGGCATTCAACCCACTTATTCCAGCGAGGTGTCGATTGGTCGAAGCAACTCTGAGCCACATCTGATGCTAAGCTTTAAAGCTGTACCATGATATCTGCTTTAATCTGTTCCACCTTCTCAAATCATAGCACTCAAATGAATTTTCGCTTTAGCAAAGAATCGATCAATCAAAATGACGAAACGGATATTTATTGATGAAGCGTTTTGGGAATATCAAAACGAAGTTAATCGATCAGAGTTTGATTTATCGTCTGACAGTGAAGAATGATCAGCCAAAGAGTTCATCATTGGTAATTTATTGATCCACGAAGCTGAGAATATAACAAGCACTGTTTCAATATTTTCCTTGGCATTATTTTTATTTTCGTATGTGTATTCACGAAATATGACTAATTATGATATTCTGGACTGTTGTCCTCATCATTATTGTGTATAAATACATCGTCCAGGCCACTGAAACCCTGGGCTCTGTTTTAAGTGATTTTTATTCATCCTTTTAAGTACCGTATTTGACGGCATATAAAACGCACAGGCATATAAGACGCACCCCCCATTTCAGGAGGTCAGATTCAGGATAAAAAAAAGTTTTTAGTGTATTTAAGTATATAGTGTTGAAAACATACGCTCCTGTTAACCTTGTTTATAACAATAAAATAAGGATGCATGGAGTTTAGGGTAGGTAAAAGTACTGAGCGTAAGGCTGGGTTAGTGAGCATCATAGAGAAGATTAGCCTAGGCCTATCGGGGGTCACAAACTTCACCTATGATGTATAAGACGCAGGGCAATTATTTGAGCCAAAACTTTGGAAAACAGTGCGTCCTCTATGCCGTCAAATACGGTACCTTAAAATAAGTTATCTTCAGAGGATTATCCATGAATTCAAACGCAGTTTCGGAGCTTTAAATTCAAGGGGAATTGTCTGAAAATTATTTACTTTAAGGTAATTAAAATAATAAATTAAAAAAAACCTTAAACTGAGCCTGATGTTACAGGGGCCTTAACCTTGTGTTTTTACAGAATAAAGATGAAGACAACAGTTCAAAATATCATAATTATTCAAATTCTTATTAACAAATGAATTAATTACTGTTGTATATTTGAAAAATATGTCCGCCTTTTTGATGGATTAAAAAAGCTCTTTGAATGCCAGGAGTAACGAATAATTATTAAAAGAAAGAAAGAGATTAGGATAAGATATATATAGAGGGTGAGCGAATGGAAACGATCAGGCTAATCTGTTTCAGTCGAACGCAATGAAAAGTTGGAAAGAAGGAAAGAAAAGAGAGAGAGAGCGTTAAATCAGGGTTATTATTCTTTTCACATATTGGGCTATTTTGCAATAGCTCTTAAGCAAATATATAAAACATTGTAAATAATCAAATTATACTGTGGTATATCCAGCCCCTGCCCTCTCACCTAAAAGGGACAGAGCTGGGTTCATTGCCATGTGTCTGTTGAACCCCAAATGAGGAATACCTATGAAACCACACACCTTATTTTTACTAGCCACCACATAGGCGTGGTTTTATGTTCAATTTGTCTTTGTTTCTTTCTTTTTATATTCTTTATTTCCATAGTCTTTCTTTCTTTCTTTCTTACTCTATATATTTCTTTTATTTCTTTTATTTTCTTTTTTTTTTAAATATTCTTTCTCTCCTTTACTCTTTTTCTTTCTGTCCTACCATATTTTTTCTTAATTTCTTTTTTTTCTGTCTTTCTTTCGTATTTTCTTTCTTTCTTTCTTTCTTTTTTCTCATTCTTTCAATTTTTTCTAAATTAATTTCTTTCTTTCTTTCTTTCTTACTTTCTTTCTTTCTTATTCTTTCATTTTTTTTCTAAATTTCTTTCTTTTTTTCTTTCTTTTTTTTCATTACTTCAATTTTTTCTAAATTTCTTTCAGGACAGAAAAAAGTGAGAGACGGTTAAATCAGGGTTATCATTCTTTTCACATATTGGGCTATTTTGCAATAGCTCTTAAGAAAATATATAAAACATTGTAAATAATCAAATTATACTGTAGTATATCCAGCACCTGCCCCCTCACCTAAAAGGTATAGGGCCGGATTTATTGCCATGTGCCTGCTGAACCCCAAATAAGGAATACCTATGAAACCACACACCTTTTTTTACTTCCCATTGGGGGAGTCTTACCCCTGTGCAAAGGTGCAGTCGGTGCATTCTAACGCCCCAGGCGACAGGGCGGATGATGAAGGTTAATTTTGGGGGCATGATGTCTAAGAGTAATGAGAGTATTTTATTATTATTTTTTAAAAGTCTCAACTATAATTGAAAGTCCGCTAATCAGCGTTGATCTCGAAGACGTGAGAAAATATTTAGTTACCATTTGCCTCCGAGAATTCACGTTCAGCTGAGAATTCTTGGATTATTAAAAGTGTCCTTTGTGAAATGACTCACGAACTGAAAGGACAGGGTCAATTTCGTTGTCAAACCTCAAGACAATGCGACAGGACGACGAATTAAGTCTTGGATCAGAGACTTGGTGACAGTTTTCTGTTTCTCAAGCCAAGATTGAATACGCAGTCAACAGTTATTTGGTTTAGTGAATTTTATGCATGTCAACCCTTGCTGGGTTACTTTATGGCGAATATATTTAATTTATTCATTATTCTAATTTAAACTCAGTTTTTTAAATCTGTGGATCCTAAGCGGATGCGCTATCAACTGAGGTGAACGAGACAGTAATCAATTTAAAAACATAATAGCTCCTGTTACCCCATTATTTTTTCTTAATCCCAGTCTAAAATAAAGATGTTTTTGGTTCTGTTGAAAATTCAATCTGATATTGAAAATAAAATAAAAGTTAAGAATTTCTTTTGATTTATTTAAAAAAAATAATTTTATTTATTTTATTTTCTAATCTAAACTTTATTAATTTATCTATCCACACCCTTTCGCTAAATATCTCACATATCATATATTCACACTGAATATACTCATATGCTCGTCAAAAAATCTTAGAAAATGACCAATTGAAGATCTTGTAATAAAAGAATGGCATTGTCTGCATTTTAATTTGCATCTTCCAAATACAATAGTCAACTTTCTCTAGTTATCTCATTTTAACAGAAGAACTCTCTGTAGTTTGAAAACTCATTTTTTCTCTATAACCCAAACATGTGACAATAACGATTTAAAAAGGTGAAACTGTTTTTTAAAACGCATTTTTCTATATAACCCATAATAGGACAATAACAGTTTAAAAAGGTGAATCAAAGTGGAAATCAAAATGATTGGTTGGTTGGTTGGATTTTACCGCATGTCAGCCTTTGTCGGGTTATTTTATTCCAAAGGCAATTTGTTTTATTCATTCTTGTTGGGTATTCATTTTTTTTATTCAAACTCAATTCTTTTTTAAACAAATTTTAATACTATTTAAATATTTTCAACTGATAAATGGGACACAAACATGTATTCCCACTCCAGGACAGAGTAGACGCTGAAGTAATGGCGATGAAGGGGTACTCCACAATCCCTAAAACTCCAGATTTTAAAGCTTTAAATTAGTTGCAGTTTAAAGGACACTAAGATCCTCAGCCACCACCTTCTAGCTGAAATGGGTTGAGTGTTAGGGTTGGGAAAATCATATTGGTGCAATGGTTTGTTATGACTAGCCGATTGAGCGGAGGGGACCTTTCCGATCGCTCATCTACCTTAAATACGATCCAAAGTGGAGCGTTGCTTGTCACTGACAGCTCAGCCATCAGGATTATTTCCTTAAGCATTACGGATTGCCATCCACAGTCAAGGGGTGACCCCACTGGGGGTGGATTTCACCCCTCAGCAAAAGTTCAGTCATTGTACAGTACCAGCCGACGGGGCGAGCACCAGTTTGGAGGCAACTGAGAATACGCAATGAGTAGTGACGACGCAGATGGCGATAGTGGCAGTCGAAGACTTTCAGCACGGTTTCTAGGAATGGGAACAATTTATTTGTCAGATTGTGACTTCTCAACGGAATTATTTTGAACAAAAGAGTCTGACAATATGTCTGTGTATGTGTGTCTCTGTGTAAGAGCCTATGTGTATATATGTCTGTATTACTAGTGTAGCGATTGTCTGCCCCTGTTTGGATTGATGTGAGACCTAGAAGAGTTATCTTCCCTTGCTGCAGGTTTCTGTCGATAGGGGGCCTGAGTATTTAGTCAGCAAACCGCGAATTTTGATTAGACACATCGGTATAAAATAACCCAGACTGCCGTAAAATCTACGTCATATCTTGATGGATAGTATTATCTGCGTTATTCGGACTATTGTCCCCATCTTTATTGTTATTTGTACAACTTTTCGGCCGATATGCCCTCCGACCTTCTTCAGGTATTTCTTGTCGGACTCGGGAACTTTCTTTTCAAACTCGGGAACTTTCTTGTCGTAATCGGGAGCCATCACGGAACTTTGAGGGCATATCCACCGAAACGTTGTACAAATGACAATGAAGATGGGGACAATAGTCCGAATAACGCAAATAATACTAATTATCAAGCATCATCTCAAACATGCAGAGAAATAGTATAAATTCTTGTCATTCTAATCTTTGATGCTGATTGTTAACCAAACCAGTGTGAACGTCTCTTCTTTCCTTGACTCAGCATTCACTCTGAAAATATTTAGCATTCTGAATTTATAACAGCGGTATCTTCTGACGCCCCTCTCCACTCGCTTTTTGGTTTATTGATTGACCTAACTTTTTTATCCGGGCACTTGAGTCAAGACACATGTTCACGTCACTCTTAAGTCGTGTTTTTCACGTTACATTAAGGACACGAGTTCGATCCCGGAAGGCCGGATTCCCATACGCTGCTGGGGCTATCTCCCCAGGCAATACCTGCCCCCTTGGGGACAGGGCTGGGTTTATTGCCCAGCGCCTGAGGCGCCCCCCTTGAGGGGGAATGCCGAAGGGATCGACTCAATTTTTGTTCTTTTCCACCCATGAGCTTCGGCTTGTGGGTGGGCCCACATTAAAACGAGGCATTGTGCCCAGCCCATACAAGTGGGATATGAGGCAAATACCCATACGCTGCTTTACGGGTACGGTAGTATTATTTCTGCTACATGCACAGTTTTTTGAAACCCGAGATCAAGTAACCAATAAGCACCCTAAATAATCAACTTAATGAAAGGTTCATATTTTAACTCATCACAGGTAATTTTCGCTTTCAAATATTTGAAAATAAACCAACAGACGATTTTTACAATTATATTGTATCCGACAAAAACAATTTTTTACAAATTGTGTGATACTATTTCTGAACAACATACTTTCATTTAAATAAGCATAAGCATATTTTGTAAATAAAAACTGTATTTTTATTTAAAATAAACATAATTGCATTTCTCTTCTGATTAATAAAAACTATTTTAGTATAAAAATGTTTTTCGTCTTTTTCTAAATCATCGTAAGTGTTGAAAAATATTCATAAATTTCATATTAATAAGTATTTATTTAAAAAACAGATTTTGCTATTGAATTTTAATTTTATTACGTGTACAAACTATTTATTTATTAGCTTTATTGTGAGTTCAACATCTCCATAAACTCCTTACTTTACCGCACAGATCCCTGTGCTACTCATACGCTGAGTTGGCGAGGACCGGTAACGAACTAGGAACCTTGTGTTTTCTAGCCGAACGCTCTACTGACTGAGCTAACCCGGCCCATAAATAATCATAAGTAAGTAAAATCATCAAATTTATTAAAGGAGTAAAAAAATAAAACAAATTGAAATGGAAACTTAGTCCTGTCCTCCTCAAATAAAATGTTGCATGCATCTATTAATTTGTTTACAAAAATTCGGAAGCGGAAGTTACCGTTGATGAGTTAAAATATGAACCTTTCATTAAGTTGATGATTTGGGGTGCTTATTGGGTATTTGGTCCCGAAACCCGTTTTTTTTTCCCGGCTTCAGATATTCCAAAACCTTTTACGCGGCTACTATGGTTGAAGGATCTACTTCTAATTTTTCTGTAAGGTCAAATTACTATTTCTGAAAAACATACTTTTATTCAAATAAGCATAGAAATATTTTGTAAATAAAAACTGTATTTTTATTTAAATAAACATAATTGCATTTCTCTTCTGATTAAGTAAAAACTATTTTAGTATAAAAACGTTTTTCGTCTTTTTTTAAATCATCGTAAGTTTTGAAAAATATTCATAAATTTCATATTAATAAGTATTTATTAAAAAAATATTTTGCTATTGAATTTAATTTGATTACGTGTACAAACCATCTATTTATTTAATTTATTGCGAGTTCAACATCTCCATAAACTTCTGATTCAAATCATTTGTTTACAAAAATTTAAAAGCGGAAGTTACCGTTGATGATTTAAAATATGAACCTTTCATTAAGTTGATGATTTGGGGTGCTTATTGGGTACTTGGTCCCGAAACCCGTTTTTTTCCCGGCTTCAGATATTCCAAAACCTTTTACGCGGCTACTATAGTTGAAGGATCTACTACTAATTTTTCTGTAAGGTCAAATTCCCTTTGTGATGCAATTTTCCTTCCCCAGATTCCCGCCTTGAAGTTTATCTAATGTTCTGACAATCCGCAATGTCTTTGATCATAGGATTTCCCTTTGAAAACTTCAAAAACCTTTCTGCTACAGATATTGCTGAAAATTAAATATATTTATTCAAAATGTAATTATTCCTTTCACCCGTACATGAGCATATTCAATAAAGACCCTTGTAAAAATCTTTGTGTAATACACGTCCAGCGCAAATAGAATAGGCTGGATGGGATCTATTTTCAGGGATTAAAATGAAACTGAAATGTTTTAACCAACATATAATGGCACAGAATGTTACGATTCGTGTGGCAATTTTAGACTGTAGCTGAGAACGGTTTTGCAGTAGAGATACCTTGTCGCCCAAAGTGTTATATCAGTTGTATAATCATTGCCCGTTCTTCTTGTATACAAAATTATGGACGCGCGTGGGGTAATGGTTAAAGTCATGGGAAATGGACTCGTCGGCCCGAGTTCAAATCCTGGATGTGGTAATTGCATTTCTCTTAGCGCTAATACCCTTGGAAAGGTATGAATCCTACTCTCCCTCCAGCTATGGATAAAATAGTAGGGCAGACTGGGCTCTTTAACCTTGGTTAGACAACCGGTCTAGGAGAAGGAAAACTCTGAATTTAAACCTGTTGAACTATATATATATATATATATATGAAGTAAATGGAAGTCTCTTGGACGAGATTACAAAATGAATCTTTAAATTTTATTAAAAATAAATCTTTAGATTTTTAAAATATTTTCCCCAAGATGTCAGTCTAGATTTTTTTTTAACTGAATTATCACACAACAGTAGTGTCTAGAAGTATACTATATATATATATATATATATATATATATATATATATATTCATATGAATGTAAGAAAAAACTTACTGTATAACTACACTGGATGCTCTTGTAGGTGCAAATATATATTCATACAAGGATATTATAAATCCCTAAAGAGAGCTCAATGTAAAATAATTTAGATTAGATACAGAGCAATATTTAACTTTCAAAGAAGCAAAATGATTTAACAAACCGTCCTTCCGTAATAAATTTATTTCGACCAAAAGCTCAAAAGGCTTTTAAAATTTTTTACAAAATTATTAAAAAATCTAAAGATTTATTTTTATAAATTTAAAGATTCATTTTGTAATTTCCGTGCGAAAAGACTAGTCTCTTAAGGATTTAAAAAACATTTTTAAAGCCTTTGGAGCTTGTGGTCGAAATAAATTTATTACAGAATGACGGTTGTATTTTTTTCTTTCTTTGGAAGTTATATTATATATATGATATATTATATATATATATTATATTATGGTCAAGTCTGGTTGTTGGTAGGTTGATTTCGCCAGATCACGCACAGAGTACGTGGTAAGTGGTTTTCGTAATTTTCAACTCCCCTGGTAGACAATCTCCAAGAAAATTGTTGAATAATTTGCCCAAAATAGCACATCTGTCAGAAGCGGATCCTAAATGCACTTAGTAAGCATCAATTGACTTCCACAATAAGTGAATAGATGTAGTATGTTTGGTAAGTGTGTTGCCTAATGATGAAAAAACAATATCCCTATCATAGGAAATATGTATAATTCAACGTAGTGTATGTCATACTTTGGTAAAAAGATAAGAGTTAAAACTGAATGAATTATAAAGAAAGGAAAAAGAAAGGGAGCTAACTTATAATATTTGATTACTTTTGAATTTAATTACATTTTAAAAAGATAGCATGGATTAATTCGCTTAAACGACAAAGTTAAATAAAGAACGGCAGAGGAGGAATATTTGATTAAAGGCAGATGAGGTTTTTTTTATTTTTTTACAAATGGTCTGTTTAATGATTGTGAGTAGACAAGAAAGGTTTTTAAAAAGAGTGTAATTGAGAAAGAGTTTTGACCAAAAAAAGAGGCAATTTTGTGACTGAAAAAAATTTTTTTTTTTTTCAGTCACAAACGACTATCATATTAAACGAGGTTTTCTAAACAACGCCCAAGCTAAACATATTTTAGACAATAACCATATCTTTAATTTTAAAGGTGCCAAAATATTAACCCACATACACAATAGAACACTACGCAGAATTATGGAATCTTGCGTTATTCTTAAACATCAAACCAACCACCAAAGACAAGGCTTTTTTAATATATCCCCTTATTTAACGACACTTGTAGTCAGAAATCACAAAATCCCCTTCACATAACCATCTCCGACATATAATTCCCAACAGATTTAAATTTTCACATTATCAAAAAAAAAAAAAACCGTACGACCATTCATACTTTTTTACTTTATATATAAGAAAATAATTTAAAAAATTAAAAAATACAATAATAGATAAAATAAAAATTATTTTCTAAAAATCCGTTGCCGGCCTACCGTCAATGGGTTAATACTCATCCTGTTTGAAAAAGAGAATTTGTCTTTTGTCAATTTTGAAATATGTATTCTTTTTTCAAAAACAGTTACAATAAAATATACATGAATGTCGCTGACCGAGATAAATTTTTTGCAACATCAATGTTTTCATTTTGAATTCATATTATTTTCGTCTCTGTTCTTGTTAAGTCCGGAGTAAAAAACAAGCTCTGAAGATGATTTTATAAATCGAAATATTGTTCAATATTAGCTATGAATATAATATAAATGTTTTCACTTTAACAGCATATGTCTATCCTTTTATCTATACTTATATATTATATATATATATATATATATATATATTTAAAATGGAATAGTAAATCGATCTACAATCGTATTGAACACTGATATTCTTATAATCCGACTTATTCGGTTAATTTATTTATTTTATCGACGGTCGAAATTGCGACTAACTCGATATTTTATATCTCTGATAAGCCACCCCCTTTATATATATATATATACAATATATCTATATATATATATATATATATATAATATATATATATATATATATGAGTCCAGACACTATCTACGTTGGTTTCACCCGCTACGGTTCTTGCAGGAATTATTTTGATGAAGCAGGTTGTCACAAACGTTTTTTTATTACTGATATCGGGTATCTGATTGCGTAAAAAATTAGCCATAACATTTAAAAATTAAAAATTCGTAAGTCTGTTGTGTTATAATTATTTTTGGGTTTTATTTTCATTTTATTTTATTTTTATACTTAACTTTATTGGGTAAGGAACCATGCTTTTTTCTATTTACATGCGTTTAAAATTCGGTAGAGCTTTGATGTAAATAATAATAAACAACAACAATAATATATATAATATATATATTAGAATTATATAATAATAAAAAATGTAATATATGTATATATATATTATGTTGCAGTTATATATATATATCTATATATATATATATATATATATATATATATATATAAGTATAAGAAATAACAAAAAGACTTAGAGATCTTGCATTATAGACTATTTCGGGGAGCTTATTAGACAAAGTCCCCGAAATAGTCTATATGCAAGATCTCTAAGTCTTTTGTTATTTCTTTAATTATAAATTTGCTCTCCGACTCTAACAATAAGAGTACACATTGAGCTCTCAAACTGCGACAAGTTGTTTTTAAAAAAAAACCTATGTCGTAAGGAAGATTTCTTCTCTGGACTTTTGGATTATATATATATATATCTATATATATTATTTTGAAAATTCCGGTACTGATCGAGAGCGTTCTGTTCCTCGTAATTAATGATATATTCATTTCGTTTTTCCGTTTACAATGTTGCTTTGATAAAAGACCGCATATGGTCGAAACAGATTTTCTGTCAGCTAAACTTTAACATCTTGTTTTTTCTACAAAACTTTCTACACATATATATATATATGTATATATATTTGTGTGGGGGGTCTGTGTCTGTGTTTTACCGTATCTCTGTAAAATTGTACATAGCAGTAAGAATTATTCTAGATCAACACAGCTAACTTGGACAAACACGGAGAATAAATCAATTCCCAATTTAATTTATAACTGAATGATACTTTCTACAGGATAAAACAAAATGTATTTGGCATAAGATAACCCAGCAAGTGTTGACGTGCCATAAAATCCAACCAACCAACCATCCCATCAACCGATATACGGACAATCAGCCGAGGCAAAGTGAATGCAGATATCATCACGTACACGAGACTTGATCAAACAAAATGCGCAGTATCAGCCAACATATCAACTTTAATTCTACACGTACGAAAGCAATGAACGAAACGGCGCCCCACCAAACCCCCTTTCGAATTATTTTAGCTAACGTCAGCAAACAATGGCTCGCATTTCAATCGCACTAACGTCATGGCTAATCACCAGGGGAACCTGAACACTCTTGACATTCAGGAGGAAAAGCGTTTGAGTTTCTGGCTTAAACCTCAGTCTTGGTACAGTAAACATTAGAAAATAGTAACGTCTATTGTGATACGAGTGGTTGGCATTTGTATAATACGGCCTTTAAGGACGACAGACGCGTCAGACAACTGGGAATAGAATAAGTTGAAACAGAATAGCTAATTCGCGAGTGTATTTTCAATACTATATAATAATCCTTTGTAAAACTTTTACCTCATGGAACTATTGAATTACCAGTAATATGTATATATAATATATTCGAGTCAAATAATTTTTTTAATTATCTCACTAATATAAATCTACTAATTATATACAATTAATAATACTATTAAAAATCTACTTATATATAAATCTCTACTAATATTATCTCTACTAATATAAATCAAATCCTTATATATTTGCTCAAAGCCAAGCCTGCGTGTGCATATTTAATATATAATATATATATATATGAAAAATAGATGGAAATTAAATCCGACAGTATGAAATTAAACATTTGAAAAAACATATGCATGTTTGTTATGTGATTGCTGACAGTACTGTTTCGACCCAAATCGATAAGTTGGTCTTCATCAAAGAGCGCACATAGATGGAAGAAAAGATATCCGTTAAAAAGACTGTTTACAAAAAACGACACGCTGGATATTCAACCGCTGAAATTTTTTTTGAATGCTGTTCGTTTTTCTAAATTTTATTTTTAATCTTATCGAAGCATTATAGATTATAATAAAACTCAAAGAGTTTATTGTAAAAATACATAAAAATGTAAGTGGGTATCAAATAGCTATAGTGTTTTCAGCTGTTTTTTCAATGTTTAATTTCATATATATTATATATATATATATATATATATAATATAATATATATATATTTGAATTGCATTTGGATCCTCGCAGAAAGGCTCCATTTAAAATCCCATGAAAAAAATGGTGATATTAATGTAATATATATTTTACGTTATTTAAGTTTTTCCTTCGGGCATACATATAATCACAACTGCCCTATATTATGTACTGAAGTGGCCACCCGGGCGTCGCCTAGTAGTAGAGGTATGGGGAGGAGATGAAGTCTCACAGATCCATTATTGTTGAATTGCAAGTTGGATCCTCGCAGAAGGCCCCCATTAAAATCCCTGTGCTAAAAAAAACAGATTCCCACAACTGACATTTATATATGTTTAGATAGATGGTTTGTAAAGTCATTGAGAAGGCCGCGTTGAATTATCAACATATTTAATAATAAAAAACCCCAGAAACTAAATTTTAACAAGCATGGTTCTTTCCGGGATCAGTGACAACTCTTCAATCCTCAAACATTTTCGAGACCAACTTCGGGTTCTTTGTTTACTGGTTAGTTTTCTAACTATATCTTCTGAGCCATATTCTGTTCAAGATATTTGTAGAATGTTTCGCAAATGCGAATCAATTCTTCATAACCTTCAGGCAGTTCTGTTAGGATTATTACGCTTTTACAATCCAAGAAGCATATTGCATGTATGACGAACAGTGTTGAATATCGACAAAGAAATCCCAAAGTCAGGAAATCCTATATTGATGAGTTATAGATTCTTATCATTTTTCTTGCATTTCACTTTCGTAATCCTTATTTTTTACTCGTAAATTCCTACCTAAATAAACTGAACCCTCATATTATCATTCTGTTTTTTGCAATAAATGTTTTATTTTCTTGCATCCGTTATTTTACAATACTGAATATATTTTGGTATATAAGAGTGTGCTTAATACCCCACCTGGTGATTTATAGACAAGCCGTAGTCAGCATGGTTTATTCTTCACAAATCACTAGCATACTGCGTGGCTGAATACACTACTTAAACACTGATACTAGGCCATATTCTACTAGCATTCATTGAGGAGGGACTACAATACTCAGAACTCTCACCAGAAGGGTAAATCCTTAACTTGTTCCTCGTAAATTCCTACCAAAAATAAACTGAACCCTCGTTATGTCCCGTATTTTTTGCAATATATATTTATTTTTCTTGCACCCGTTATTACAATACTGAATATATTTATTTATTTATTTTAATATTCACTTCAATGGTATATTCTAAAAGTTTCATTTTGTGAGAATTTAGTTTTAAAGTGGGGGCTCGTTACAATTTACTCATAAATTGGATCCTCCTTTTATGACCGTAAATTTTGTTTTTTCGTCGACGGTGATTAAAATCTGACGTTTTTATTTGAGAGTACATAATCCAAAAAGAAAAAGAAAAGAAATAACAACAACAAAAAGTAATCTTCAACTTTTTACTCGTAAAAACTTTTAGAATATACACATTGAAGTGAATATTAAGATAAATAAAGAAAATATATTTAGTATTGTAAAATAACGGCTGCAAGAAAAATAAAACATTTATTGCAAAAACACGGATATAAAATAAGGGTTCGGTTTATTTTATAGTAGTAATTTACGCGGAACAAGTTGAAGATTACCCAGTTTTCTGTTTCGTTAATAAAGAAAAATGATTCGAAACTATCTGTTCTCGTTCCCAAATCTCATTCAATAATAACAGTTTTCTACAGGGTGCGACAGAAATATCCGCTAGATCAGCGAAGTTATGCAACTATATTAGGAAACCTAGAGGACCTGTCTTCACGCTATTCTATTAATAATGGAGATTCGCTTCTGGTTTTGTCTGTAACAAAAACTACGTCATGCTTACGTCACTTACCCAAAATCGTCACAACATAGAATAAATACACTCAAATTATGAACATGCAACATTAGACAGTCCTCATTGTTTTTAAAACAAGTTTTATTTAAATACATGACTGCTTATTATATCATCTATATATAGTTTGTTTTATTTAAACTATTTAAGTTTACATTTCAAATTGTTTTATTTTTTTTATCCTTTAATGAATTGATGATTTTACTTACTTAGGGTATAAACTCGCTGACATCGAATTTTAACTCCCACCCCTCAGGCAAATGTTTAAAAAATCTATTTTTACATCGCCGGATGGTTTTTTTATTTTGTAAGAATAATTAAATATTTTTCATTCTGCGTCTGATGATGTGGCTGGAGGAATAACTATTGAATAAATAATTTGAAATTTATGGTTGTATTTGTTTATATTAATAGCCGAACACATACACCCAACATAAACCATGACACGGAACACAACACATAGAAACACACACTCTTTCTCTCTCACTCTCTTTCTCTCTCTCTCTCTCTCTCTCTCTCTCTCTCTTCTCTCTCTCTCTCTCTCTTCTTCTCACACACACACACAACACACACCGCTCACACGGGCGCCAACAAACGCAAAAAAACGTATACCTTGGGTCTAGCCCTAGTGAAAAAGGGGATAGACTCCCTTGCTGTATGGCTCATACGACATTAGGCCGCGCCCCGACGACAACACTCCCACCAAACAGGAAGGGAGCTTTAGATACTTGTATATTATATATACATATACAATATATATATATATATATATATATATATATATATTATATATATATATATAGATTATGTAGTGGTTATGTAAAGAAGAAATTCAGTATAAGTGCCTGTCCAAATATCATTTCAATCAATCAATATTTGTAAAATGTCTATCCTATTAGTGCAGTTGGGACAGAGTTTTCGGAATTGCTAAGTCCCAAGTGCTTTCTGCAAAATATCAGCATTGATCGAAAGAATCGCTCCACTTCAATTGCTCCGAGCACTCTCCACATTAGCCGTTCGAAAAGACGTGGAGAAGATGCATTTTACTCATTACGCCCATCTTTCCCCCCAAGCTTTCTCAATCAGTTTACATTCATGCTAACAGAAATAAATAAATAAATAATAAAATCGGAGAGTGGTATGAATAGAATGTTGTGCAGTATGCCTCTCAATTGAAAGACGACCAGTACACTAACAATTTAGCCGTCATCTGAATGACGTGTTTTGTTCGTTATAGAATTGGTTTAACGTTGCGTAACTGAGACGGCTTTGAATTTGCTTGAATGTAATCTAAATATTATGAAGTGTATGGTTTCTATAATAAAATAATTCATCGTTTCATATAATCTAAATCCTTCAATGAAATGATATTGGGGATTTGATCCGATAGCTATCATAGCATTTAAAGTGAGTAATTTCTCAGGATTGCGATTGTAAGGTAAATCAAATTCATTTGGTATAAAAAAAGTAAAGTAAAAGTCGTCGGGGGATGTCTAAAAGCAGTATCAGCCAATCAGCGACAGAACTCTTCTCCCTTCACTAGCGCTAGACCAAGAGATTATTTTAGCGTCTGAGGTGAACACCACGCCTACCACCAGCTCCTTACTTTACCGTACAAATCCTCGTACACTGAGGTCGTATCGAACTAGGACTTGTAGTCTCTAGCCGAACGTTCTTACCTACTCAAAATATATGACACGATTTCTTTAGACAGCATGGGGCGTTTTGTGCAGCTCCTATACGCATGTTCCTACTCTCCGACCGTTATCATCTTGCAACCCACCCACCCCTGCATGAAAATAAGACGTCAAAAAAACTAAATTCTTATTAATGCTTATCTACCGAATTCTCTAATTGTGTCGTCACCTCAGTTAAATATTGGACCATTCCTTTTTATTTATAAAGAATAAACGAAGGAGAAGGTTGCTACATAGAAAAAATAATAAAGAAAAAAGAGAACGGAAGAAAGAAAGAAAGAAAGAAAGGAGGGAAATATAGAGCGAAAAGGACGAGCGGAAGCGATTACGCTAATCTATTTTAATCGACCATAATGAAAAGTCATGGAAAAAGAAACGAAAGAAGGAAAGAAAGAAAAAATAAGTCAGAAGAGTTAGTTAAATCACGATCTATCATACTTAACATAATCGAACTATCGTAATAGCTAACTAACATATCGACTCTGTAATAATCAAATTATCAATACTGTGTACTATGAACAGGCCTGCTAGTCTGGCTTATTTCTCTCTCATTTCGGCACGCGGTCCATATACATGTGTACATCTATTATACATTATATATAATTAAATAGAAAGTCTACAGAATGGCCCGATAAAAAGATTTGACAACAGAGTGGGGCTGCGGATTAATAGAAAATAGAATGGGGCAAAACTTACTCTTCCATACCTGCCGTCTTTCATTGCTCCGAATTTACTTAATTTAACTTCTTTCAACTTCGATTAGGAAATAAAGATAAAATGACAATTCTTAATTCTTTTCTTGTTATGGCTTATCATTTACATTCATTGGAGAGATGTTTGCTTATATTCATTAAAATAACAACCAAACAGATTACGACATCAAAAATACTAGGCACATATTTAATAGAAATCACATTGTTAACATACTCAATATTGCAACTTAGCCTTCCCGTTCCACTGCAAAACCGCTATTTTTTGTATATAAATACACAGTGTACATGTTATTTGTAGTTAGATATGGACAACATAATAAAAAGGTGAAGCAATTATCTAATGATGGTTTACTATAATACCAATCCATGAGAAGGTATGTAATAACATGTTAATTGTGACTCGATAAGTAATATTAGTCTGCGGTAGAGACAGAAAACACCACAATTCCATTATAATAAGTATATATATGTGTTGTGTGTGTGTGTGTTTAGGCAGCATTCTTGTCTTAGACATGTAGAATTAACCAAGACGATCTCCTGTTTTAACCAATTTATTTGATAATTTTCGAGTTTTTCTGCCAACTTTTATGTTTGGGGTGCGAATTCACCAAGTCAGGTCCCGAGTACTCTACGGCACTTCGAAGTGCCATTCCAGTGATGATTGTGTTCCCTCTTTTTTAAAAGTATATTAATGTGGAGGCTGAAGGAGAAGATTGCGTGCAGGAAAAGTGTTATAGCTTGTGAAAATGTGGTACGTGAATGAAATTAATATTGTTTTGGGATGGTTTGTATTGTTTTCATGTATAAAGCTTCTAGTATTTGGAGGTTGTTTATTTTTTTCTTCTGTTGCAGAAACTGGATGTATTTTCCGGTGAGGATATTTCCGATTAATTAAGTGGAGCGATGAAGTGTAATTTTAGGTGTTGTGAGAATAGAGCCTATTATCTGTTAAATTGGAGGGTTAGACGACATATAATATTAATTATATAGGTATATCATGATCGTTCGTTTATATAGGTTAATATGTATATACTTATTATATATAATATATCAAATTATATAATATATATCTTTAATGTACCAATTAACTAACAATCAGCAGTTTCTAAGTCGTATGATGAATGCGAATGCACGGATTGGCCACGATCTTGAATATTTAAACATATAAAGACCTAATACCTCCATATATATACTATATATATATTTATATAATACTACTAATATATATATATATGTGTGTGTGTGTATTTTGCTTGAAGGCAATTCATGCATGTATCGCATAAAATCGTACTTTATAAAAAATAAACTGACAAATGTAATCCCGGCAAAGATCGCTACCGTTCGTCAAGCAAAAATATAAATGATAATATATACTTTTATCCAACAAATGCTTCTAAAAAAACATCCAATCTTATTCACTTCGCCGAAGAGCACAGCCTGGTCTGTTTGTTATTATTCACCACTCCCGCTTACCTATTAGGTAGAGAGGGTGTATGTATCATTGACAAGGTCTAATTTCAGCAGGGATTTCGCTGC
>CM042157.1:26535518-26538018 GCA_023376005.1 Doryteuthis pealeii
TTATTTAATTTCTTTTTTTTCTTCCTACAATTTTTTTTTTAAATAGTTTTCTCTTAATTTTATTCTTCTAATTTTTAAAATTAAATTAGTTTATAATGTTAATTATTCTTTAATTCCTATTTTTTATAATTATTTCTAAAACAAATCTATAAAAAATAATCGTCTTTACTGCTACAGTGTCGTGTCTATTGATTTGCCCTCAATCATCAAATTATTTTACTTGAGCTCCGAATGTATCACATATGCTCTCTCATATATATATAGAGTATATAAGTATTATTATATGCGTGTGTAGTAGGTATATAATAGTGAGTTATTATTCAATTTAAATTATAATTAAGAGTTATTACGGTGCTATTCATATATCTTGTGTGTGCAACCTTGTTTATGAAGAAGCGTTCTTCTTCATATGCAGAGCAGAGTATTGTGATAAGGAATAATCAAATCGGCTGTACTTTTTAAATTTCATTGTGCACTTAGCTCTACATACCTGTTTTAAATTTATTAATCCTAGCTGCTGCCTCGCATCTGTGATTTGTTAAGAGTACTATTTATGGACTGTTTTTGTTATTGAACCTTTTTTAGTGTCAATCCATTCTAATAGTATTAAACTACTTAACTCAAAGCCTTTTTTCGGTTCGCTCTAATATAATTTACGGGCTTGTTGTTAATCCTTCTCTTGTCTTGTATTATTTTAATATTGAGTATGGTGTCTGATTATGATGTATATTTGTTTTTGTTTATTTACATTAACCATAAACTATATCACTAATCAGTCACGTGATCTCATGTTCTTTATTATACAGTCACGAGTCTCGCATGTAATCCATCTTTATTAATCTCAAGTTGATTAATGAAAATTTTTTTCATTATTAATACTGTTCTTTTGCATATCTACTTACGTAATAAATGTCAGGATTTGTTGGTGATTTGTATTTTAGCAGACAAAAATTCTGTTGTACTTTAACTTGTAATTTATTTTCATATTTATATTTAATTTTATTTAATAAATTATATTATGATTTTTTATTTTTGTAGTTTCTTATATTATTTTATTATTGTAATGGTTAAGTGATTATGGTGGCGGAGAAAGAGTGCTCTGTATTATAAACTCTTGAGAGTAATAAATTGCAGTTAACAATAAGAAGGATAACTTTTATTATTTATTGTTTACTTAGGGTTCTTAATTTAATTCTAATATTTAAGGTTATAAAATTTATGCAATTGAAAATAGCATTTTTCTTAAAGTTAATCTATCATCTTTTTTATATTCTATATACCTCTCTCGTTTTCAAATCATTTATCTTCATTCTTATTTTATTTTTATTTATACTTTTTCTAATTTAATATTATATTTTTATTACATTAATACTACTTTCCAAGCCCGTGAGTTTGCGATATGAGTTGTCTATTTAATGTATATAGAAATGAAGATAATGTGATTAATATTTATACGTGATTTTGTTGCAAGAGACAGTTCATAACTATATTTTATTTAGTAGATTTATATAAAGAATTCTAGTGTTGTTTATTAAAAAATTAAAATATAGATTTCAATTTTTAAAACTAAAATTCTTCAAAACATCAATTAAAATACGGCAATAAATTTGTAATTAGAAAATTAATATAAGATAAAATTTCTATCAAAATTTTGTTAAAAATTCAACTATTTTAAATTTAAATGTCGACATCACCGAGTGTCAAGTAAATAGTACTTAATGGTTTGTCTGGAGATTGGGGTCTTCTATTTTTACTATTCCATTTTTTTTTCATTCAAAGTGTTTGTTCTTAAAAAAATTCAAGATTAGTTGTATGATGCCCTATTACATCAATTGGAGCAACATTCTTTATTTACTCAACTCTTGCTTAAATCATCTCTTCCGTCATCCCGACCAACAGAATACATATCATTAACCAAAAAATTTGTTTTTAGTTCCATCCCATCATCTTTGTTCCAAGATAGAGTACGATTATTTTGAGGAACATTCCTGTTCCATGTTAAGATTAACTAACTAGTAATAACATCGTGTGTAAATCATTAGTGTTCTATGATAATAGTAAAAGTCTGTTATTTGCTTACCATATAGTTTTAATTGAAAAATGGAAACCAAATTCTGCCCTTATGGGATGAAGTTAGAATAATAGATAGAGAAGAACATTGGAAGAGAAGACGCCTCAAAGAATCAGCTCATATGATAGGCTGTACTGGGTTGTTAAGTAGACCTAGCATAGAAATGAATACCATAGGCGAACCCATAATTAAGAAGGCTAGATCAGATTCAAAAAAACAAAAAAACAATATGAGTCTAGGTAAAAAAAAAAATCATACATAAAATGAATAGATATTCTCGCCAAAACAAGACATTAGGTATATAAGTTCCCAAAATTCACACTGAATTGTCCAATTGGACACATGGCCTAGTGGATAATATAGTTAGGTTAAGATAGTTCTAAGTGACAGTCATCTCTGGATTCCGTGTTCAATCCTGAGTAGAGGCAA
>CM042157.1:26543018-26582323 GCA_023376005.1 Doryteuthis pealeii
GTAAGTAAAATCATCAAATTCATTAAAGGATTAAAAAATAAAACAATTTGAAATGTAAATTTTAAATATGTATTAAAATAAAACAAACTATATATAGATATATAATACCAGTCATGTATTTATTAAAACTTGTTTTAAAAAACAATGAGGACTGTCTAATGTTTCATGCTCAAATTTTGAGTGTATTTATTCCATGCTATGACGATTTTGGGTAATGTGACGTAAGCAGTGACGTAGTTTTTGTTACAGAAAAAAACCGGAAGCGAATCTCTATTATTTATAGAATAGCGGTGAAGAACAGGTTTCCTGATATAGTTGCATAATTTCGCTGATCTAGCGGATATTTCTGTCGCACCCTGTAGAAAACTGTTATTATTGAATGAGATTTGGGAACGAGAACAGATAGTTTCGAATCATTTTTCTTTATTAACGAAACAGAAAACTGGGTAATCTTCAACTTGTTCCGCGTAAATTCCTACTATAAAATAAACCGAACCCTCATTTTATGTCCATGTTTTTGCAATAAATGTTTTATTTTTCTTGCACACGTTATTTTACAATACTAAATATATTTTCTTTATTTATCTTAATATTCACTTCAATGTGTATATTCTAATAGTTTTTACGAGTAAAAAGTTGAAGATTACCTTTTGTTGTTATTTCTTTTCTTTTTGTTTTTGGCTTATGTACTCTAAAAATAAAAACGTCAGATTTTAATCACCGTCGACGAAAAAACAAAATTACGGTCATAAAAGGAGGATCCAATTTATGCCTAAATTGTAAAACGAGCCCCCACTTTAAAACTAACTATTCTCACAAAAATAAAAACTTTTAGAATATACACATTGAAGTGAATATTAATATGAATAAATAAACTATATTTAGTATTGCAAAATAACGGGTGCAAGAAAAATAAAGCATTTATTGCAAAAACACGGACATAAAATGAGGGTTCATTTTATTTTATGGTAGGAATTTACCAGGAACAATTTAAGGATTACCCTTCTGGTAAAGAGTTCTGAGTATTGTAAGTCCCTCCTCAATGAATGCTACTAGAACTATGGCCAGTATCAGTGTTTAAGTAGTGTATCAGCCACGATGTATGACTAGTGATTTGTGAAGGAATAAACCATGTGACTATGGCTTGTCTATAAATCCAGGTGGGGAATTAGAGCACACCTTATATACCAAAATATATTCAGTATTGTAAAATAACGGGTGCCAGAAAAATAAAACATTTATTGCAAAAACACGGACATAAAATGAGGGTTCAGTTTATTTTATGGTAGGAATTTACGAGGAAAAAGTTAAGGATTACCGAAAAGTGAATGCAGAAAAATGATAAACAAATCTATAACTCATCAATATAGGATTTCCTGACTTTGGGATTTCTTTCGATATTCAACACTGTTCGTCATACATGCTTCTTAGATTTGTAAATCTCAATATCCTAACAGAACTGCCTGAAGGTTATGAAGAATTGATTCGCATTTGCGAAACATTCTACAAATATCTTGAACTGAATATGGGCTCAGAGATATAGTTAGAACTAACCAGTGATACATAGAGGGTAACCTCGAAGGTTGGGGGTCTCGAAAATGTTTGAGGAGTTGAAAGAGTTGTCACTTGATCCCGGGAAAGAACCATGATTTTAAAGTTTAGTTCCTGTTTTTTTTTATATATAAATATGTTGATAATACAAGTCGGCCATCTCAATGACTTTACAAACCATCTGTCATTATATTCTGAGAGATCTAAGAATATCCTGAATATGGGTTAACTATTTATTGGGAAAAGAAAAGGATAAAGTATAAAAGTTTTAAAAATAAATGGAAAGGTAAGAGTTGCTGCCATTGGCCAGAAAAAGGGGTTATTTCTCTTAGGTTTTGTTTGATTTGAAAAATGACCGGGGAAAAATTGACTGAGACCGAGGTAACTGGACACACGATAGGAGAGAGACGGTTAGAGAAGGAAGTTGATAATGGTTTTTGGGGTTGACGGTTGAATTAGATAGGAGGAAATGTTGAATAGTTTAGAGTGGGAAATTTGGATTGAAAAGAGCAAGAATTCATACCAGTAAGTGATTTATTATTTATTTATCAACAAAAGCGTACACATTTTAGAAATCGGAAAAGAGATTATTATTTGAAGAACATCAAATTATTTTGAAAGGGAAAGAAACGAAAGAAGTGATTGTTTTTGGAAACGGATTTAAAGTAAAAAGAAAAGGGAGAAAAAAGAGGAACTTATATTTAATGAAAAAATAGGGTACGAAAAAGAAATAACAAAGAAGGAATTTAGGTTTTAACGGACAAAAAGGAAAAGTAAAGAAAGGTATTTATTGGATTGTTAACAATTTTGTTTCATGAAATTTTACGTATTTCGCATCTGTCTGTTTAAGAAAAAAAAGTAAATAATAATTATTTTTTTATAAAATAAAATAATTATTTATCACTTATAAATTGTCTTATTGACTGAATTTTTTTATTTGCTTGAAAAGAAAAACATTCCATATTTTTCCCCTGAAATATTTTTTATTTGGAGAGTCAATTGCCTAACCACTTAGGACCCACACGACTCGACGAAGGCGTTTGAATAAATAGACAGAACACTTCATGACACCATCTATCTAAACATATATAAAGGTCAGTTGTGGGAATCTGTTTTTTACATAGGGATTTTAATGGAGCCTTCTGCGAGGATCCAACTTGCAATTCAACGATAATGGATCTGTGAGACTATCTCTCCCCCATACCTCTACCTAGGAGACGCCGGGTAGCCACTTCTAGTACATATATAAAGGGCAGTTGTGTTTATATGTATGCCCGAAGGAAACTTAAATAAAGTAAATATATATATACATTAAATATCACCAACTTTTTTTTTACATAGGGATTTTAATGGAGCCCTCGGCGAGGATACATCTTGCAATTCAAAAATGGATCTGTGAGACTATATATATATATATATATATATATATATATAATATATATATTATATATATATATGAAATTAAACATTTTAAAAAACAGCTGAAATATATACTATACTATTTTGATACCCACTTTACATTTTTTTATATATTTTTACAATAAACTCTTTTGAGTTTTATTATAATCTATAATGCTTCTGATTTTTAAAAATTAAAAATAAAATTTATTTTATTTTTAAAACAGAACATGCATTTTTCAAAAAATTTTCAGCGGTTGAATTCAGCGTTCGTTTTTTGTAAACAGTCTTTTTAACGGATATCTTTCTTCCCATCTATGTCGCTCTTTGATGAAGACCAACTTATCGATTTGGTCGAAACAGTACTGTCAGCAATCACATAACAAACATCATATGTTTTTTCAAAATGTTTAATTTTATACTGTCGGATTAATTTCCATCTATTTTTCATATATATATATATATATTAAATATCACCAGGGCTTGGCTTTTGAGCAAACATAATAAAGATTTGATTTATATTAGTAGAGATAATATTAGTAGAGATTTATATAATAAGTAGAGATTTATATAATTAGTATTATTATATTTATATAATTAGTAGAGATTTATATTAGTAGAGATAATTTTAAAAAAATATTTGACTGGAATATATATATAATACCATATTACTGTAATTCAATAGTTCCATGAAGGTAAAAGTTTTTACAAAGGATTATTATAAGTATTGAAATACACTCGCGAATATCTATTCCTGTTTTCAACTTATTCTATTCCCAGTTGTCTGACGCGTCTGTCGTCCTTAAAGGCCGTATTTACAATGCCACAACCACTCGTATCACAATAGACGTTACTATTTCTAATGTTTACTGTACCAAGACTGAGGTTTAAGCCAGAACTCAAACGCTTTTCCTCCTGAATGTCAAGAGTTTCGTTATCAGGTTCCCCCTGGTGATTAGCCATGACGTTAGTGCGATTGAAATGCGAGCCATTGTTTGCTGACGTTAGCTAAAAATATCGAAAGGGGGTTTGGTGGGCGCCGTTTCGTTCATTGCTTTCGTACGTGTAGAATTAAAGTTGATATGTCTGGCTGATACTGCGCATTTTGTTTGATCAAGTCTCGTGTACGTGATGATATCTGCATTCACTTTGCCTCGGCTGATTTTCCGTGTATCGGTTGATGGGCTGGTTGGTTGGTTGGTTGGATTTTATGGCACGTCAAGACTTGCTGGGTTATCTTATGCCAAATACATTTTGTTTTATCCTGTAGAAAGTCTCATTCAGTTACAAATTAAAGTGGGAATTGCTGTATTCGCTGTGTTTGTCCAAGTTAGCTGTATTGATCTAGTATAATTCTTACTGCTATGTACAATTTTACAGGGATACGGTAAAACACAGACACAGACCCCCACACAAATATATATTGTGTGTGTGTATATATATATATATATATATATATATATATATATAATATATATATATACTAGCAAATATATGCACCCTCCGGGTGCAAGTATTTAAGTTTTAATGTAATAGAATATTATATTAAATTAGAAAGGCTAATGAAACTAAACAAGAATGCAGATAAAAAGATTTGAAACAGAAAGGGGTATAAACGAAAATAGAACAACTGAAACTTACTCTTCCATCACTCCCATCTTTCATTGTTATTTTTCTAATTTAAGTATTTAGTTAAAAGAGGAAGTAAAGAATAAAATGACAGTTATCTTTTCTTGTTAATGGATTTCATTTAAGATTCATTGAAGAGATTTTGCTTATATTCATTAAGATAAAACCAAACAATTAGAAATCATAATACTCAGCACATATTTATTAAAATCACATTTTTAATATCAATATGCAAATTAGCCTTCCCGTTCACACTGTAAACCGCTATTTTGTTGTATATATAAATATAATTACATGTTATTAGTATGTAGATATGGATAACAGTATTAATGATGGAAAACAATTTTATTAATCATTAAGGTTTAAATAAAAATGAAATCATTGAGAATGGGATGTCAATAACTAAAGGGAATTATGACTTAAGTAGTAATGTAGTTTCGGTTACAGACAGAAAAACACACAATCTCCATTATAATAAGATATATATGACAGTTTTCCTACTTTTATTTACTATAAATTACCACACCACAAATATTTTATAACTTATTAATTAATTCCACACTTATTATATAACGCAACATTAGTATCATACCTAATTCTTCTTTATATAATCTGTTAAACAAAAATATATTCACCACTTAAACTGAACCATCTTACGATAACATCTTAATAAATTAAACAATTTATACAAAATTATCTATCATCAATATGTGGTCCCTTTTCTTTAATCGACTACTGTTTTAACATTTCACCGATTTTTTTTTTCAAAACATAAACTAAGCTCCGAGAAAAATGTCCAACATGTTATTGATAAATAATAACACTTTATTTTTACTTTATTTATTTTTTGTAATAATGAAAAAAATATTTTGTACCATAACCCCTAGAAAAAAAAATCCAAATCATAACGGTCTATCTTAACTCTATTCTCAGCGTTCCAAATTTTAAAAAATTCGATTTTCGAATATTTCCAAAAAATCTCTGTTGTTTTTTCCCAACAAATTTTTTCATTCAAAATAAATGTTCACTCCGATGAATGTCGATTCTTCTATGTGTGCGAAATATTTTCACACACATAAACTGACCGAAACACATGTGTAAGTGATATCGATTAATGTGATATCGATTAAATTCATTTTATCCATCTACATTTCTTTTCTTTACTCATTTTTCCTCATATTGTCGGATTCAATTCCTTTTCAATTTTCACACACACACACACACACACACACACACACACACACACACACACATATATATATATATATATATATATATATATATATATAAGATTTTAGGATGTTTGTTTTTTAGAAGCATTGTTGAATAAAGTATATATATATATATATACTTGACAAGTGTAATCCCGGCGAAGGATCGCTCGGTGTGTAGAACATCGTACTGTTTCGACTGTTCATTTTCTGTTTCGTCAAGTTCATTTTCTATTAAAAAAAAGTATCGAATTGTATGCGATACATGCATTGTAATTGCCTTCAAGCAAAAATATAATATATAATATATATATATATATATATATATATATATATATATATATACATTATTTACATCTAAACTCTACCGACATTTTAAACGCATGTAAATATAAAAAAGCACACTTGGCCAATAAAGATAAGCATAAGAATAAAATGACATAAAAATAAAATCCCAAAAATAATTATAACACAACAGATTTACGAATTTTTAATGTTTTAAACTTTATGCTAATTTTTACCCAATCAGATACCCGATATAGTAATAAAAAAGGTTTGTGACAAACTGCTTCAGTCAGAATTATCCTGCAGAACCGTTCGGGTGAAACCAACGTAGATAGTGTCTGACTCATATATATATATATATATATATATATATATATATATATATATATATATATATAAAGGGGGTGGCTTATCGGAGATATAAAATATCGAGTTAGTCACAACTTGTACCGTCGATAAAATAAATTAATTAACCGAATAAGTCGGATTTATAAAGAATATAAGTGTTCAATACGGTTATAGAGTGGATTTACTATTCCATTTTACTATATATATATATATTTATATATACTAGCAAATATATGCACCCTCCGGGTGCAAGTATTTAAGTTTTGATATAATAAAATATCATATTAAATTAGAAAGGCTAATGAAACTGACTAAGAATGCAAATAAAAAGATCTGCAACAGAGGGGGTATAATCGAAAAATAGAACAACTTTGAAACTAACTATTCCATCATTTTCCATTACTCCCCTCTTTCATTGGTAAATTTTCCTAATTTAACTATTTAGTTAAAATAGGAAGTAAAGGATAATATCACAGTTATTTCTTCTTGTAAATAAATTTCTTTTAAGATTTATCCACGAGATTTTTGTTTATATTTCTTAAGATAAAACCAAACAATTAGAAATCAATAATACCAAGCACATATTTATTAAAATAAAATTTTAAATATCAATATGCAAATTAGCCTTCTCGTTCAAATTGTAAACCGCTATTTTGTTGTATATATAAATACAATTGCATGTTATTAGTACGTAGATATGATCAACAGTATTAATAATGTAAAACAATTTTTATTAATAACTGAAGGTTTAAAAGAATGAAATCATGGAGAATGTGACGTAAATAATTAAGGGAATTGTGACTTGAATAGTAATATTGTTTCGGTTACAGACAGAAAAACACACAATCTCCATTATAATAAGATATTATTTATTTTTATTTATTTATTTTTTCAGTCACAAAATTGCCTCATTTTTGGTCAAAAATTTTTCTCCGTTACACTCTTTTTAAAAACTTTTCTTGCCTACTCACAATTATTCAAACAGACCACCTGTAAAAATTTTTTTAAAAAACACGTCTGCCTTTAATCAAATATTCCTCCTCTGCCGTTCTTTATTTAACTTTGTCGTAATCCTTGCTATCTTTTTAAAATGTAATTAAATTCAAAAGTTATCAAATATTATAAGTTAGCTCCCTTTCTTTTTCCTTTCTTAATAATTCATTCAGTTTTAACTCTTATCTTTTTACCAAAGTATGACATACACTACGTTGAATTATACATATTTCCTATGATAGGGATGTTGTTTTTCATCATTAGGCAACACACTTACCAACATACTTACATCTATTCACTTATTGTGGAAAGTCAATTGATGCTTACTAAGTGCATTTAGAATCCGCTTCTGACAGATGTGCTATTTTGGGCAAATTATTCAACAATTTTCTTGGAGAATTGTGTCTACCAGGGGAGTTGAAAATTACGAAAACCACTTACCACGTACTCTGTGCGTGATCTGGCGATATCAACCTACCAACCACCAGACTTAGACCATATATATATATATATATATATATATATATATATATATATATATATATATATATATATATATATAACTTCCAAAGAGAGAAAAAATTTAACAAACCGTCATTCCGTAATAAATTTATTTCGACCACAAGCTCCAAATGCTTAAAAAACTTTTTTTAATCCTTAAGAGACTAGTCTCTTCGGACGGAGATTACAAAAGGAATCTTTAAATTCATAAAAAATAAATCTTTAGATTTTTTAAAATTTTATAAATAATTTTAAAAGCTTTTTGAGTTTTTGGTCGAAATAAATTTATTACGAAATGACGGTTTGTTAAGTTTTGTTCTTTCTTTGAAAGTTAAATATTGCTCTGTATTTAATCTAAATTATTGATTATTATACATCGAGCTCTCTTTACGGATTTATGATATCCTTGTATGAATATTTGTTTGCACATACAAGAGCATACAGTGTGGTTATACAGTAAGTTTTTTCTTACATTCATATATATATATATATATATATATATATATATATATATATATATATATATATATATATTACTTCTAGACACTACTGTTGTGTGATAATTCAGTTTTTAAAAAAATCTAGACTGACATCTGGGGAGAAAATTTTAAAAAAAATCTAAAGATTTATTTTTATAAATTTAAAGATTCATTTTGTAATCTCCGTCCAAAGAGACTTCCATTTACTTCATATATATATATATATAATATATATATATATATATATATATATATATACCAACCCCTAAGCACGAGCAGGATGTGACACAGGGTCAATTTCTTAAGCGGAGTTCAACAGGTTTAATTTCACAGTTTTCCTTCTCCTAGACCGCTTGCCTAACCAAGGTTAAAGAGCCCAGTCTGCCCTACTATTTTATCCACAGCTGGAAGGAGAGTAGGATTCATACCTTTTCCAAGGGTATTAGCGCTAAGTGAAATGCAATTACCATATCCAGGATTTGAACTCGGGGCGACGAGTCCATTTCCCATGACTTTAACCATTACACCACACGCTTCCATAATTTTGTATATAAGATGAACGGGCAAGGATTATAGAATTCTTTAACACGGACCAACTGATGAGGATTATAAAATTCTTTAACATGGATCAGCTGACAAGGATTAAAACTGATACTACCTCTTTCTACTCCGAGAAACGATCACACTTTGAGCCACAAAGTATCTCCACTGCAAAACCGTTCTCACCTACAGTCTAAAATTGCCACACGAATCGTAACATCCTGTGCCATTATATGTTGGTTAAAACATTTCACTTTCAGTTTAATCCCTGAAAATAGATCCCATCAGGCCTGTTCTATTTGCACTGGACGTGTATTACACAAAGATTTCTACAAGGGTCTTTATTGAATATGCTCATGTACGGGTGAAAGGAATAATTACATTTTGAATAAATATATTTAATTTTCAGCGATATCTGTAGCAGAAAGGTTTTTGAAGTTTTCAAAGGGAAATCCTATGATCAAAGACATTGCGGATTGTCAGAACATTAGATAAACTACAAGGCGGGAATCTGGGGAAGGAAAATTGCATCACAAAGGGAATTTGACCTTACAGAAAAAAATAGAAGTAGATCCTTCAACTATAGTAGCCGCGTAAAAGATTTTGGAATATCTGAAGCCGGCAAAAAAAACGGGTTTCGGACCAAGTACCCAATAAGCACCCCAAATCATCAACTTAATTAAAGGTTCATATTTTAACTCATCACCGGTAACTTTCGCTTCCAAATTTTTGCCGCCCTGTCGGCTGAGGCGTTAGAATGCACCGACTGCACCTCTGCAGAAGGGTAAGACTCCCCCAATTGGGTCACCTGTTGGCCGTGGGTGGCGACCCGTGATGCTTAAGGATAGAGCCCAGGTGGATGAGCAGTTCAAGACCTGCAATACTCCACTTTGGCCCTATCTTGGGCTAGACGGCTTGTCACGTCAAGCCCTAGCACCTATATGATTTTCCCAACCCTATTGCCCTTATGGCAAGCCCAACCCCTTTTTATCATATGGGTGCTAGAAGGCGGTGGCTGCGGGTCTACATGTCCTGGGAATGACGTTAAACTCTATCTGATGGTGAGGTTCCAGTTTTGGAGGTTTGGGGAATGTGGAGCACCCCTTCATCACCATTGCTCCCTGGTCCACTCTGACCTGGAGTGGTAGTACCTGTTAGGGTCCCATCTATGGGTAAAATAGAAAAATGTATTTATAAAAAAATTGTATTATCCATTAAGAATTGATTTATTTCAAAACTTTATCGGCATTAAATGACCCACTGAGGTTGATATGCCGTAAAACAAACCAAACCAAATCAAACCAAATTTTTGTAAACAAATTAATAGATGCATGCAACATTTTATTTGAGGAGGACAGGACTAAGTTTCCATTTCAAATTGTTTTATTTTTTTTTACTCCTTTAATAAATTTGATGATTTTACTTACTTATGATTATTTATTTATTTATTTATTTTACTTACTTATTTATTTATTTATTTATGATTATTTATTTATTTATTTATCTATTTTACTTACTTATGGTTATTTATTTAATAAATTTGATGATTTTACTTACCTATGATTATTTATTCATTTATTTATTTATTTATTTTACTTACTTACTTATTTATTTATTTATTTATTTATGATTATTTATTTATTTATCTATTTTACTTACTTATGATTATTTATTTAATAAATTTGATGATTTTACTTACCTATGATTATTTATTTATTTATTTTACTTACTTACTTATTTATTTATTTATTTATGATTATTTATTTATTTATCTATTTTACTTATGATTATTTATTTAATAAATTTGATGATTTTACTAACTTATGATTATTTATGGGCCGGGTTAGCTCAGTCGGTAGTGCGTTCGGCTAGAAACCACAAGGTTCCTAGTTCGTTACCGGTCCTCGCTAACTCAGCGTATGAGTAGCACAGGGATCTGTGCGGTAAAGTAAGGAGTTTATGGAGATGTTGAACTCACAATAAAGCTAATGAATAGATGGTTTGTACACGTAATCAAATTAAATTCAATAGCAAAATATTTTTTTAATAAATACTTATTAATATGAAATTTATGAATATTTTTCAAAACTTACGATGATTTAAAAAAAGACGAAAAACGTTTTTATACTAAAATAGTTTTTACTTAATCAGAAGAGAAATGCAATTATGTTTATTTAAATAGAAATACAGTTTTTATTTACAAAATATGTTTATGCTTATTTAAATAAAATGATGTTGTTCAGAAATAGTATCACACAATTTGTAAAAAATTGTTTTTGTCAGATACAATATGATTGCAAACATTATCTGTTTGTTTATTTTCAAATATTTGAAAGCGAATTTTGCCGGTGATGAATTAAAATATGAACCTTTCATTAAGTTGATTATTTGGGGTGCTTATTGGTTACTTGGTCTCAGGTTTCAAATAACTGTGCATGTAGCAGGAATAACACTGCCGTACGCGCAAAGCAGTGTATAGAAATCCGGCCTCGCGGGATCGAACTCGTGTTCTTAATGTAACGTGAAAAAAAAAACCAATTTAAGAGTGACGTGGACATGTGTCTTAACTGAGGTGCCCGGATGAAAAAGTTAGGTCAATGAATAAACCAAAAAATCGAGTAGAGAGGGGCGTCAGAAGGTACCGCTGTTATAAATTCAGAATGATAAATATTTTCAGAGTGAATGCTGAAACGTTCGCACTGGTTTGGTTAACAATCAGCATCAAAGTTTAGAATGACAAGAATTTATGTTATTTCTCTGAATGTTTGAGATGAGGCTTGAGGATTAGTATTATCTGCGTTATTCGGACTATTGTCTTCATCTTCATTGTTATCTGTACAACGTTTCGGTAGTTGACTATTGTATTTGGAAGATGCAAATTAAAATGCAGACAATACTATTCTTTTATTACAAGATCTTCAATTGGTCATTTTCTAAGATTTTTTGACAAGCATATGGGTATATTCAGTGTGAATATATGATATGTGAGATATTTAGCGAAAGGGTGTGGATAGATAAATTAATAAAGTTTAGATTAGAAAATAAAATAAATAAAAGAATTAAAAAAAAATAAATCAAAAGAAATTCTTAACTTTTATTTTATTTTCAATATCAGATTGAATTTTCAACAGAACCAAAAACATCTTTATTTTAGACTGGGATTTTAAAAAATAAGGGGGTAACAGGAACTATTATGTTTTTTAAATTGTTTACTGTCTCGTTTACCTCAGTTGATAGCGCATCCGCTTAGGAACCACAGATTTAAAAAACTGAGTTTAAATTAAGAATAACGAATAAAATTAAATATATTCGCCATAAAGTAACCCAGCAAGGGTTGACATGCCATAAAATTCAACTAACCAACCAAATAAACTGTTGACTGCGTAATTCAATCTTGGCTTGAGAAACAGAAAACTGTCACCAAGTCTCTGATCCAAGACTTAATTCGTCCCTGTCGCATTGTCTTGAGGTTTGACAAAGAAATTGACCCTGTCCTTTCAGTTCGTGAGTCATTTCACAAAGGACACTTTTAATAATCCAAGTATTCTCAGCTGAACGTGAATTCTCGGAGGCAAATGGTAACTAAATATTTTCTCACGTCTTCGAGATCAACGCTGATTAGCGGACTTTCAATTAGAGTTGAGAATATTTTTAAATAATAATAAAATACTCTCATTACTCTTAGACATCATGCCCCCAAATTAACCTTCATCCTCCGCGCTGACGCCTGGGGCGTTAGAATGCACCGACCGCACCTTTGCAGAGGGGTAAGACTCCCCCAATGGGAAGTAAAAAAAGGTGTGTGGTTTCATAGGTATTCCTTATTTGGGGTTCAGCAGGCACATGGCAATAAATCCGGCCCTATCCTTTTTAGGTGAGGGGGCAGGTGCTGGATATACCACAGTATAATTTGATTATTTACAATGTTTTATATATTTGCTTAAGAGCTATTGCAATTAGCCCAATATGTGAAAATAATAATAACCCTGATTTAACGCTCTCTCTCTCTCTCTCTCTCTCTCTCTCTCTCTCTCTCTCTCTCTCTCTCTCTCTCTCTCTCTCTCTCTCTCTCACTCACTCACTTTTTTCTTTCCTTCTTTCCAACTTTTCATTATGTTCGACTGAAACAGATTAGCCCGATCGCTTCCGTGTGCTCACCCTCTATCTATATCTTATCCTAATCTCTTTCTTTCTTTTAATGATTATTCGTTACTCCTGGCATTTAAAGAGCTTTTTTAATCCATTAAAAAGGCGGACATATTTTCCAAATATACAACAGTAATTAATTCATTTCTTAATAAGAATTTGAATAATTATGATATTTTGAACTGTTTTCCTCATCTTTATTGTGTAAAAACACAAGGTTAAAGCCCCTGTAACATCAGGCTCAGTTTAAGGTGTTTTTTTATTTATTATTTTAATTACCTTAAAGTAAATAATTTTCAGGCAATTCCCCTTGAATTTAAAGCTCCGAAACTGCGTTTGAATTCATGGATAATCCTCTGAAGATAACTTATTTTAAGGTACCGTATTTGACGGCATAGAGGACGCACTGTTTTCCAAGGTTTTGGCTCAAATAATTGCCCTGCGTCTTATACATCATAGGTGAAGTTTGAGACCTCCCGTAGGCCTAGGCTAATCTTCTCTATGATGCTCACTAACCCAGCTTACGTTCAGTACTTTTACCTACCCTAAACTCCATGCATCTTATTTTTATAGTCGGTATTGTTATAATCAAGGTTAACAGGAGTGCATTGTAGACTGTTTTCAACACTATATACTTAAATACACTAAAAACTTTTTTTATCCTGAATCTGACCTGCTGAAATGGGGATGCGTCTTATATGCCCGTGCGTCTTATATGCCGTCAAATACGGTAATTAAAAGGATTAATAAAAATCACTTAAAACAGAGCCCGGGGTTTCAGTGGCCTGAACGATGTATTTATACACAATAATGATGAGGACAACAGTCTGGAATATCATAATTAGTCATATTTCGTGAATACACATACGAAAATAAAAATAATGACAAGGAAAATATTGAAAGAGTGCTTGTTGTATTCTCAGCTTCGTGGATCAATAAATTACCAATGATGAACTCTTTGGCTGATCATTCTTCAATGTCAGACGATAAATCAAACTCTGATCGATTAACCTCGTTTTCATATTCCCAAAACGCTTCATCAATAAATATCCGTTTCGTCATTTTGATTGATCGATTCTTTGCTAAAGCGAACATTCATTTGAGTTCTATGATTTGAGAAGGTGGAACAGATTAAAGCAGATATAATGGTACAGCTTTAAAGCTTAGCATCAGATGAGGCTCGGAGTTGCTTCGACCAATGTACACCTCGCTGGAATAAGTGGGTTGAATGCCAATGGGGATTATCGTGATGAAAATGAAAATATTATCTATTATATTTATCTACTATCTTCTTTTTGTTCATTTTTCTTTTCGTTTTTTGAGAAACCAGTATCTGCTTTCCGACCTTCCCCACTCGATATCCAACTCATTATAAGGTTTTACTCTATTATCTAAAATTTTCTTTTTGTTTATTTTTCTTTTGTTTTTTTGAGAAACCAGTATCTGCCTTCCGACCTTCCCCACTCGATATCCAACTCATTATAAGGATTTACTCTCGTAACCCTTACTGCCAAAAAAAGAAATGTTCAAAAGGTTCCTGTGTATTCAAAAAATGATTCAATCTCTTGAAAAGCAGCTGATGAAAAAATTAAAACAAACAATTCTTGAGTTACGGTTGTATGGAGACAATAATGATTTACTTCCCATGGATTAGGGGTAGTGGCTTCCAACAACACGTGTTCGTTGGTTACACGATAATCCAGACCCTTAAAACTTTTTTTTTGTCCCTGTCCTTAAACAGATAAGACCTATCTCTTTTCGGTCCTGGCTTGTAGAACAAAAAAAACAACTTACATTTTTTAAATGTAGGTGTTAAGAGAGATAACTTGCCTAAAATGATCATAGTGCAACAGGAATTAGAATTTGATGACAAAGTAAAAAAACAAACAAAACAAACAAAACAAATCCTAAAGCAGGAAATCCAACCTTTTTTCTTTTTTAAACTTCCTTTTAATTCTTTCTTTCTTTTGTTTTATAAATAAAGCTAAAAGTAAGGTTTACAAAGAGGGTCAGAAAGTTACCGTATTTGACGGCATATAGGACGGACATTGCCCTGCGTCTTATACATCGTAGGTGAAGTTTGAGACCCCCCTTAGGCCTAGGCTAATCTTCTCTATGATGATTACTAACACAGCTTACGCTCAGTAGTTTTACCAATCCTAAACTGCCAAATTACTTTTATACAGCTATGTTTCTGCTTGTGCAATCTTATATGCCGTCAAATACGGTATATATATATATATATATATATATATATATATATATATATATATATATATATTCCCAGAATGTCTTTTTGGTAAGTAGAAATTGAATACATATTTGAATATTGGGACCACGTTTTTCTTGGCTTGCATATCTCTATTCTCTCTCCTTCTCTCTCTCTCCACTCTCTCCCTCTCTACTCTTCCTCTTCCTCCTCTCACTCTCTGTATTTCGCACCCACCCTCTCGTTCTCAATCTTAGCCTAAAGGATGTGTTAATTTCCCATATGTCTTCGCTGTTATTTCATTTGGATTCAAAACTGTTAATCATCGCTTATGAAATTTACCTTGTGTCGCATTCTGCTAGACTGTTTTCAACAATATATGCTTAAATACACTAAAAACTTTTTTTCCTGAATCTGACCTGCTGAAATGGGGGTGCGTATTATATACCCGTGCGTCTTATATGCCGTCAAATACGGTATATAAACTTTGATTATCTGATGTTGATTATCTGCACAGTTCTTATTTCGTATGAGTGTCGTCACCTCAGCTAAATAATGGACCATTGAGTTTTTATTATAAAGAAAGAAAAGGACATGCTACACAGAAGAAAATAATAAGAAAGAAAGAAAGAAAGAAAGATAGTAGGAGAAAGATAGAGAGAGGAGGCGTTAACGCTAATATGTTTCAATCGAACATAAGGAAAAGATGAAAAGAAGGAAAGAAAAATAGGTGAGAGAGAGAGAGAGAGAGAGAGAGAGAGAGAGAGAGAGAGAGAGAGAGAGAGTTAAATCAAGATTATTATACTTTTTACATATTGAACTATTCCCAATAGCTCTTAAGTAAAAATAATAAACGTTGTAATAATTGAATTATCATACTGTGGAATATCCACAGGTTTTGTCCGTTAAACTTATTGCTGTATCTGCAAATACAGTATATTTGAGCCAGCTAAATTAAAAAAAAAAATAGACGGATTCGGGATTAAATATCCGAACAAGGTTTGACGTGCCGTAAACTCAACCATTCAAAGAAAATTAAGTTTGGTTTTGTTTTGTTTTGTTTTACAGCATATCAACCTCAATGGGTCATTTAATGCCGATAAAGTTTTGAAATAAATCAATTCTTAATGGACAATACAATTTTGTTTATCGACTCATGTTTTTCTATTTAACCCATAGATGGGACCCTAACAGGTATTACCACTCCGGGTCATGGTGATGAAGGGGTGCTCCACATTCCCCAAACCTCCAGAACTGGAACCTCACCATCAGATAGAGTTTAACGTCATTCCCAGGACATCTAGACCCTCAGTCACCACCTTCTAGCACCCATATGATAAAAAGGGGTTGGGGCTTGCCATAAGGGCAATAGGGTTGGGGATAATCATATAGGTGCTAGGGCTTGACGTGACCAGCCGATCGATCGGGGGGGAGGGGGCTCTCCGACCGCCCGTCTAGCCCAAGAAAGGGCCAAAGTGGAGTATTGCAAGTCAGGAACTGCTCATCCACCTTGGTTCTATCCTTAAGCATCACGGGTCGCCACCCACGGCCAACAGGTGGCCCCATTGGGGGAGTTTTACCCCTCTGCTAGGTGCAATCGGTGCATTCTAACGCCTCAGCCGACAGGGCGGAAGAAAATTAAAATTAGATTTTTAAAAAGTGAGAAAAAAAAATAAAGCTTTTTCTTTCTGTTATATTTTGAAAAAAAATAATTGAAAAAAATAAACAAACAAAAAAAAACTAAATTGGATTAAAAGAATTTACAACTGCATGAAAATATGTTTTTGAGAATTTATGCCAGGCTAAAGATGTGTGAAAATGGCGACAATGTGTAAGTAAAAAGATATAAGTTAATTAGAATATAAAGAGGAGTGTCACTTTATTTCGACTAACAACCGCAAGAGTCTCCGGATTCGAAGATCTAAACGATAATATTAATTATAGGATAGTAAAGAAGGTGTTGCAGATTTAAGATAAGATGTCTTTCAGAGTCCAGCGGGAAAAAGCGGGAAAAAGCGGGTATCTATTGTGAACATGCAGTTACAGCGACAACAACTACAATAATAATAGCAGCAGCAGCAGCAGCAGTAACAGGAGCAGCGATAAGTGGAATAGAAATACAAAGAAAACGGAATAATCTAGAATTATGAAAGAAATTTCTTACAAAAAGTCGGTGGAAAGAGCATGAATACAAATGAATAACCAGATAATTCTTTCTTTCTTTCTTTCTTTCTTTCTTTCTTTCTTTCATCCCTTTCATAATTCTATCAACATTTTTATTTTCCCTCGCTTCTTTCTTTCTTTCTTTCTTTCTTACTTTTATTTTTATAATTCTATCACCATTTTACTTTTTCCTTGCTGCATACCTTCTTTCTTTCTTTCTTTCTTTCTTTCTTTCTTTCATCCTTTCATAATTCTATCAACACTTTTATTTTCCTCACTTTTTCTTTCTTTCTTTCTTTCTTTTCCTAATTCTATCAAAATTTTTTATTTTCCTTCACTTCTTCTTTTTCTTTCTTTTTTCTTTCATCCTTTTCATAATTCTATCAACATTTTTATTTTCCCTCGCTTCTTTCTTTCTTTCTTTCTTTCTTTCTTACTTTTATTTTTATAATTCTATTATCCTTTTACTTTTTTCTCGCTGCATACCTTCTTTCTTTCTTTCTTTCTTTCTTTCTTTTCATAATGCTATCAACATTTTTATTTTCCCTTACTTCATATCTTATTTCTTTCTTCTTTTCTTTTCTTTCTTCTTTCTTTCTTCTTTATTTTTTATAATTCTATCACCATTTTACTTTTTCCTTGCTGCATACCTTCTTTCTTTCTTTCTTTCTTTCTTTCTTTCTTTCATCCTTTTCATAATTCTATCAACACTTTTATTTTCCTTCACTTCTTTCTTTCTTTTCTTATTTCTTTCTTTCTTTCTTTTCCTAATTCTATCAAATTTTTTTATTTTTCCTTCACTTCTTTCTTTCTTCTTCTTTCTTTCTTTCTTTCTTTCTTTCATCCTTTTCATAATTATACAAACATTTTTATTTTCCTTCACTTCTTTCTTTCTTCTTTCTTTTCTTCTTCTTTTCCTAATTCTATCAAATGTTTTTATTTTCCTTCACTTTCTTTCTCTCTTTCCTTTCTTTTCTTTCTTCTTTCTTCTTTCTTTTTTTTTTTATTTTTATAATTCTATCACAATTTACTTTTTTCCTCGCTGCATACCTTCTTTCCCTTTTCTTTCTTTTCTTTCTTTCTTTCTTTCTTTCTTTCTTTCTTTCATCCTTTTTCATAATTTCTATCAACATTTTATTTCCTTCACTTCATCATCTTCTTTCTTTCTTTCTTTCTTTCTTTCTTTCTTTCTTTCTTTCTCATTATTTTCATTATTCTATACATCTCACTCTTAACCTCCTATATATCTTTCTTTCTTTCTCTTCTCCACCTTCTCCCCCCCTCTTCCTCTCTTTCTCTCTCTTTCTCAATAATCTCTCACCCTCTTGTTTCTGTCTCGATTTATCTCTTCTTCTTTAGAAAAAAATCTATCTGCATCTCTCTTTAACTTCACTGCAATTATTTTCTTTCTCTCTTTCTTTCTTTCTTTCTTTCTCTAGCCCTCTCCCCTCTCTCTCTTTACATAAATCTGTATAATTCATCTCACTTTAATCTCACTGCATGTTGTTTCTTTCTTTCTTTCTCTCTTCTCTCTGTCTCTCCCCCCCTCTCTCTCTCTCTCTCTCCCAAATCTATCTGCTCCTATTTTAATCTCACTAAATATATTTCTTTTTTTTTCTTTCTCCCCCCCTCTCTTCACAAATCTATCTATATCTCTCTTTAACCTCCCTTAATATATTTTCTTTTCTTTCTTTTTCTCTCTGTCTCTCCCCCTATCTCTCTCTCCATCTCCCTCTCCCCCCCTCTCCTCTCTCTCCAAAATTTATCTACTTTTTTAATCTCAACTGAATATTATTTTCTTTTTTTTCTTCTCTCTCCCCTCTCTCTTTTTCTCCACGGATCTATCTACATCTCTCTTTAACCCCTCCCTTAATATATTTTCTTTCTTTCTTTCTTTCTTTCTTTCTATGTATATATGCATATCTATTCTAATTAGTATTCTTGTTTATTCATTTATTTTCATAATTCTACGTACATCTCATTTTAACCTCACTGGATATATTTCCTTTCTTTCTCTCTTTAGTTAAAAAAATGTTACAACTAATTTCTCTAGAGAATTTCAAAAGATACACAAGTCTCTAAATTGAAGTAATTTTATAAATCATATGACAACATTTGCTACAATATTTTGTTTTATTGACGATTCCCTCCATCGAGAACTTCAAAGCATTACAATTTACCGTTATCTTGTTGACGCAATGTTACTATGATTGCCTGAGAAATCTATCATAAATAACATGTTAGCTGTCTGGTTGGTTGGATTTTATGGCATGTAAACCCTTGTTGGGTCATTTTATGCTGAAGACGTTTTTGTTGTATTCAATCTTTATTGGTACTCAATAATTTTAAACAAAGTTTTTTCAAACTTATTTTTTCTATTTCTCTGAATTTTTCGACACATGGCGTAGTGGATATAGGCGTTGATTTGATAAAGTTTTAACTCTAGTTGCAGATTCAATCCTGGTCAAGTGCAACAGTAGCTTAGAATAATAATTAACACAGTTTAATCCAGCCATAGTTAGAGGAATGGGAATGATTTATCCCCGTGGATTGAATAAAGGGCTGAGTTCAAAGTCCCGTGAAGGCTTCCAATTATGACAAGAAGGTTCCCGAGTTCAAAAGGAAGGTCCCAAAGTTCAAAGAGAAGGTTCCCGAGCTCGAAAAGGTTCCCGAGTCCGCCATTAAATACCTAAAGAAGGCAGGAGGGCACATCGGCCGAAACGTTGTACAATACAATACAGATGAAGATAACAGTCTGAATAATCCAAATAAAACAGATCATTTTTTTTCACGACCCATTGATTGGATCGTAACAGGTATTACCATTCTAGATCACAGTGGACCTGGGAGTAATCGTTATGAAAGGGTGCTCCACATTTCCCCCAACCTACAGTATTGGATTTTCACCATCAGATAGTTTTATACGTCATTATCCAGGGAGTTAAGGCCCTCAGTCACCGCATTCTAGCACATCATATATTATATATTACCAACCTCCGCACGAGGCAGGATGCGACACAAAGGTCAATTTCTTAAAGTGGAGTTAGCAGTTTGAATTTAGAGTTTTTCCTTCTCCTAGACCGGTTGCCGTAACCATAGGTTTAAATACCCCAGTCTGCCCTACTATTTACACACAGCTTGGGGAGGGTAGATAGTACTGAAAGTTCATACCTTTCCCAAGGATATTAGCGCTAAGTGGGAAATGCAATTACACGTCCAGGATTTGAACTCGGGGCGACGAGTACATTTCCCATAATTTAAACCCTTACGGACCACGCACTTCCTAGCACATATATGTTAAAAATGATTATAGCTTACTCATGAGGAAAATATTATGTGAACCATTTATGATTTTTAAATTCTAAGCGTTGTTCTCAACATGTGTCCCTGGTCACATGTTTCGAGGCGACAGACGCTTAGCCGTAACAATTTGTATCGTCGGGAGAACCTTTCTGACACCAGGTCAATCGAAACGTACATTTGCTAATGGCCGCTATATGGCGATCTGACTAGAACAAAGAAGACGAAACCTACATAAAGCAACACGCATTTTCATCCGGTTAATGTCGTAAGGGTCAACCAAATTCGTTCAGGCTGGCGAGTGTTCCTGACTGAGACAATTCGCCGGTCTCCTCTCTCTACTATGTCAAAAATATGTGTTATACGTAACACTATAATTCGTCACCCGAGATCTTTTCTTACACGCGTGGTTTGTAGACGATGTCGCCATTTCATCTGATTCTGTGTCCAGCCACAGGCGATATCTGATAGCTGCATCTATAAGCCACTCCATATGCTGATCCTAAGCCACAATTATACAAATGGAATCAGTGAGCCGGAGTTAAAATCTTGGACGAGCTTGTTTGCAGTTCACTTACCTAAATGTTCTTCGAAAGGCATGAAACCATATCTCCTTGTCCCAACCATTGGTATAAAAATATAGACAGCGATCTTTAAAAGCTTTTTGTCCTATCATCCCATTGACCATTTTTTACGCAGAAGCTACTGCTACTGCTGTGGTTAAAGTCCATAAATAGAAGTGAACGATTTGCTTTCACCCTTATACCCCAAAAGATACCAAATCTTTTCTTTCTTTCCTTTCTTTCTTTCTATTGTGCGTATTCTTTCTTTCTTTGCTCTTTTTTTCTTCATTTAATTTTCTTTTCTATATATTAGTATATATTATTTATTTTCTTTCTTAGTCTATAGGCGGATTGTGTAATGTTATCTAATATAATATAAGAAAAAGATTCGGTGACGCGAATTTATAAACCTGGGCGAGGCCTATCTTTATTTCACATTAGGAAGGTAACCATGGAAAGTATTCTTCCTCAAGATTACATCATGTGCAAACAGCCTCGTCAATGATTCCATTTCTTACAACGATCTACATTTCACCACACGCCTCCTTTTCTTTATATATAGCGAGTGTGAGAATAAAAGTGAGAGGAGTAAAATCAATTAAATTCCTAAGAAAATAGACGCTATCTTTTCGTTTAGCCATTGGAGAAAGAAAGGTACTTTCAAAAATATTAAATCCGGGTATTTTGCCAAAAGTAATATATGATATGTACATTTAATACATGTAGAGTAGGGTCCCATCCATGGGTTAAATAGAAAAACATGAGTTTATAAACAAAACTGATTATCCATTAAGAATGAATTTATTTCAAAACTTTATCGGCATTAAATGACCCACTGAGGTTGATATGCCTTAAAACAAAACAAACAAACAAGCAAATGTAGAGTAGGTCTGATTAAATTAAACAAACATAATTTTTTTGTGTCATCTCTAATAATAGATGCGAATGTCAGTGTTTCAGTGAGTAACATTTTTCAATTTTACTGCTAGAGACCGTAGCCCAGTATATCATACAATTTTGGAATCAGACCGACTCCATGGGGAAATTAAAAACATCCCGGGCTGAATCCGTACCTGTAGTTCTGAAATTTTAGATTCTTAAATTTTCAATACAGTTTTCGGTGATTTTAAACGTGATTTTTTGCGACAATTTTTGTAAGATATAATAAAGAATAAACATAATTTTCTTGGCCCAGAGGTAGAGGTTCTGACTCTGCGTGCTGGGTTCCTGGTTTCGATCTCTATCAGAGGGAGATCATAGGTACACCCCGCTGATGAGGCTTAATAAAGTTGAAACAGCTGTACGGTTTTCCATGTGGCGCACGTTAATCACCGGGTTTGCTTGTCATGATTATTTTCTATAATTATCGAATTTTATACTATATACGCATTGTAATTGCCTTAAAGAATAGTAAATTAATTAATATACTTTACATAACAATGCTTCAAAAGCAAATTATCAATTTCCCATAATATATTATATTATATACATATATATATATATATATATATATAGTGTGTGTGTGTGTGTGTGTGTGTGTGTGTGTGTGTGTGTGTTGAAGAAAAGGAAGTGAATCCGATGGTATGTAGTATATTAGAAAGAATGAAAAACACAGGTTTAAATGAGTTAATGGTAGGTTATTGGCCGACGCTGCAGTGGTTTCGATCTATTAATTAGATCATCTTCAGGGCATTGTTGGTATATGGAAGGGTAATAATAATTTTTTATCACATAATTTCTTATTACCTTCCATATACCAACAAATTCCTGAAGATATCTAATTAATTATATCGAAACTCTGCAGCGTCGGCCAATAAAACTCACCACTTAACTCATTTAAACCTGTGTTTTTTCATTCTTTCTTAATAAACCCACACACACACACCACACAGCACACACAATATATATATTAAGATTTTTTGGATGTTTGTTTTTAGAAGCAATGTTGAATAAATTATTATTTATATTTTTGCTTTGAAGGCAATTATAAATGCATGTATCGTATAAAATTCGATAATCATAGAAAATAAACTTGACAAGTAAAACCCGCAAAGGATGGCTCGCTATGCAGAACACCGTACAGACTGTTTCGACTTTATTAAGTCTCTTCAGCGATGTATACTAACGACTCCCCTCCGACAGGAATCGAAACCGGGACTTCACAGGCATAGTCAGAGACCATATCCGTTCGGCCGCCGGTACATAGCGAACAATCCCTGCGAAATTAACCTTAATTTTTATTAATCTATGTATAAATGCAGCTAAGAGATTTATTTTCATCCCTGCCAATGCTGAGTAGGTTTGCTAGTACATATTAGAATATATTTGAAATCGACTAACCGAAAGTGTCTTTTCAATTCCAGGTCCGATATGCCGACTCAAAATGTTCGATCACAGATTCCATCAACGAAGCAATTCAGTTCTAACGTCCAGAAACAAACTGGACGTCTTCTTCGGTCCTTGCTGTGATTATGCAGCGGCCCCCGTTGCACGACAAATCCGATTCTGGAATACCCCGATGCTCACCGCCGGCGCAATGGCCGCTGACTACGCAAACCACAAGCTGACCGAGTAACCCTCTCCTGACCCGTGTCGGTCCAAATTTCACCTCCCTTGGTCCAGTTTTTTGTCTTCGATTCTGTACCGCTTTAAGTGGAACATTGTCAAGCCGTGTACAATCCTTCTGGACAGAAGACATTGTGGAGAAATTCTGCCACATTGCCGTCGATGGCATTCACCACGGATTGAAGGATAGCAGCAAAGGGAATAATTTCAAGGTCCCTACTTCAAATTTGACATTACAGAGGAACTACTAAGGAGCATGAAGGTTGAATTCGGCGTTGATGTTGCAGGTAGGTCCCACATAAAAATTTCGATTATTTTCTTATTTGTTTGCGACGTGGTAAGTAGTGTCCATTTTTGATTAGTTTCAAAATTATTATAACCCCACCGATATTTTGAAATATGTCCGTGAGATGCCAAAATTAATTCGAATTTGTGTTTTGTAAAATTATCAAAAAAAAACAAACTTAAATGGAGATGGGGGGTCTCAAAATATCTAAGTTGTTTTCTGATAAAAAACGGGGGGGGGGGGTCATTGATAAATATCAACATTAAATTGCCGATAAAAGTAAATTGAATTCGGCATATATGTTTGCAGGTAGTGCCATGAAAATTTCGCTTTATTTTTGTATTTGTTTACGGTGGCTATTCTTCGTCTGCCAGAGACGATGGAGCAGTGTCCATTTTTAATTAGTTTCAAAATTATATAACCCCACCGATCTTTTGAAATATGTCTGTGATGCCAAAATTGGCAGTGCCTAAAATCTAAAATGTGTGTTTTATAAAAATTATTCAAAAGATAAAAAAAAATAAATGGGGATATGTGTCAAAATATCTAAATTGATTTGCTGATAAAAAATTGGGGGTAGGGATTGTAAAATATCTACATTAAATTGCCGATAAAAAGTAAGACTGAATTCGGCGTGGATGTTGAAGGTAGATCCCATGAAAATTTCGCTTATTTTCTTATTTGTTTACGTTTGACATGCTTCCGTCTACGAGAGACGATGGAGTTGTGTCCGGAGGTCAACTTGGTGTTACCGAGTGTCAACCATCTAGCAACCTGTGATTTTGAATTTCAAACCTTGAATTAAAAATCTATTCTAAACATTTCTAAACTAACCGCCAAAAAAACAAAAAAAAAACGGTTAATTATCATTGTACAAAACATGGCTAATTTGCATATTGATATTGAAAATTTGATTTTGAATAATATTTGCTTAGTATTTCTATCTTTTCTTGGTATAGAGATCGAAAAAGTCGAGAAACTATCAATAATCAGTTGTTGACTCCATGTTCACGCTACCTTAACTCAAATTATAAACACTCAATCAATAATATTGAACGCCTGTCTGCTTAGAAATATAGCACTTGTATATTCACAACATATATATATATATATATATATATATATATATATTGTGTGTGTGGTGTGTGTGTGTGTGTGTGTGTGTGTGTGTGTGTAGAAAGTTTTGTAGAAGAAGCAAGATGTTAAAAGTTTTGCTGCAGAAATCTGTTTCGACCATATGGAGAGGTCTTTATCAAAGCATATTGTAAACGGAAAGACGAAAAATAAATGTATCGTTAATCACGAGGCACAGAACGCTCTGATCAGTAAGCGGATTTTCAAAAAATTTTAATATATATATATATATATATATATATATATATATAAATATATATATACATATATATATATATGTATATACATATATATATATATATATATATATACCTTTGAAGAAAGGAAAAACTCAATAAACCGTCATTCTGTAATAAAATGTATTTCGACCAAAAAATTAAAAGGCTTTTAGAAATGTTAAAGAAATTTCTAATCTCTTTAGTTTGAGTCTCATCAGACAGTCACAAAGTTAGAATGAATAACCCAAAAAAATTCTCCAGAAAATCCATCAAATGTAGGTAAGACAGCAAATATAAATTTACAATTTCAAGCGAAAGAAAGAGGTACACAATTATTCTTAAATTTCCTCTTTAAACATAGTTATTCAAAAAATGTATGTGTATGATTTTAATATTAAAAGTAGAATAAACATTGTCTAGACTATATTTATAAAAAAAGTTTTAAAATGATTAAGAAGGGGATGTTATTAACTTCAACTTTGTCTAAGTAGAATTCAAATAATATAATCCAAATTTAACCTGTAAAATCAAGGAAGAAAAATTTGTTTTGCTTAGAATAGGTATGGTCTGTGCACGAAATGAAAAATCGGTTTTCGCAAAGACGTTCTACATTCCAAGAGGAGCACAACGAAAGAATCCAATTGAAAAAAATACAAACATAGGAACGAATACAACAAACACAGCGGTGAATATATATATATATATATAGTTTATATATAATATATATATATATATATATAGTATGTATGTATATATATAGATCTTAGATATATATAATATATATATTTATTATATATATATATATATATATACACATATAAATGTGTGTGTGTATTATGATATTTGTATATAAGTATTTGTATATATGTATATATGTATATGTATGCATATTTATATATGCATTTTATACATGCACACACACACACATATATATATATATGATAGACACACACATACACCAGTCACAAATTCAGCCACACAATACTCTGAATTCAAAAATTCCTGAGGTCTTTCGTTGATTGGGTTTGTGGCAAACTTGATGCAGCCAATTCTTTCCTATCGACTGTGCCAAAAAGTGTGATTGTCCAACAAAGCCTTCACCACAATAAACAAATTTGTGTGGGAGTTCATGGTGTGTGTATGAACCCTCATACGTCGAAAATCGACGGAAGTCATTATATATATATATATATATATATATATATATATATATTATATAATATATATATATATATATTCTATGCAAAAGGAAAACATAGCAACCAGCCATTTGGCTTTATAAATTAGTTTATTTCAAGAGGCACATTTTATAAAGAAGCCAGTATCTTCAGACAGTCAGAAACACAAGGAAGACAGCAAATTTTCATATATCTTCGATGTGGACTTTTTTATTTTTTGTATTTTGTATGGAAATATTTTGTAAATAAGATAATTGTCATGCATTGAGCTCTCCTGAGGATTGAAAGAATTTTCCTGTATGTTATATATATATATATATATAGTATAATATTATAATATAATTTAATATACGCAAGCGTGTTGGTAGAATCCTTGCGGAGAGAAAAAACCCGCAGAGAGTTTGATTGTAAATATACTACCAACTCAAACCAGGAAAAAATTTTTGAAAAAAAGAGAAAGACCAAGATATTCGTACCAACAAAAAAATAATCTATTGGTACAGTATTTTGGCCAAAGAAAACAATTTTATATGTATATATAATGTATATAAGATATATATATATTCATATAACCGCTAGGAGAAGCCTAATTTTGTAAAAAGTGCTCGATACGCTAAGTAGAGCCAAGTAATAAAGATAATCTACTGAGTCAGACGAACCTACTATTAGTAGTTTCGGCATAAAGCTCTTCAAGGCTAAGCATCTGACTGAAGAAAGAGAAAGGAGCAAGACCAATAAATTACTATAACCACATTAATCATTTAAATTATCAAATCATAACTGACCAATAAAAACACAGAACACATAAGTTTTATTGTTTAATTAAAAAATATTTAATTTCTATATTAACTGATTTTTTTTAATTTTTTTTTTTATATATTAATTTAGAATCAAGCAGATTTGAACCAATAAATAAGTGTATAGCACCCCGTCGGTCATTCTCATGCCCCTCCAATATATCATATATAATATATAGCTATATATATATATATATATATATATATATATATATATTATATTATATTATTAATAAAATTATTGTTAGATTTGGAAAATAAAAGTGTCTACCATGGTTTCATCAAGTTGAATGTAAGTTCCTCCGTAAATTGACATATATTTATTCGGATAATAAGGTTGAACTCGCTACGCTATTTTTCTCTCAATCTTTGGCACGCGAAAACTGAAAAAAAAAAAATCTAGCTTCCAAGCGTGTATTCATTCCTTAATTCTCATTTCTTATATTGTTATCATTTAATTCTAATTATAAAACTTAATAGTTAGTAAAGAACAGTTTAGAATTTAATTCTAATTAATATTTGGGGGTATTTAATTTACTAATTCATAGTTTTTTTATTGTTCGTTTATATTTTATCCTATTTAAATGAATAACTTATAATATAAACAAATATTTAAATTTAGTTCAATTTTAGAAAGTGTAGTTTCTAACAATATTTGTTAGTGACATGACCCAATCTATGTCTACAATTGCAGATTGATTCGAAATCTATTAATTCAAAGGGTTTTTTTCCTATCAGGGGAAATCTTTTTTTATATTAACGTTTTCTTGTAGACAAGGTAGCATAGATCATTTAGAGATCTGCACAATATTTGAGCTTTCTCAAGATATCTCCATTCAATAAGTGTGTTGTTATATCTCTAGTCCTTCACACCCAAACATATCTCGATAAAGGAATGTTGCGTTTCTAGATTAATATTTGTAAATGATATTCTTGGTTTGCCAAGTTTAGTTTTGAATTCAGACATTGTGCATCCGGCAGATAAAATTTAGTTATAATTTGGCTTTTGGGTAGATGGTACTTGGAAGGCCCTGGTAATAACGCTTTTAGTCAGCATCTAGCCTTTCGTGGGGCACATTGTAGGGGCTTCGACAGTTGCATTGTATCTGTTTTCATCTCCTGACTATTATTCCTATTTTGTGTAATGGTTATTATTATTTTATATGCGTTTCTTAATAATCCTTTCTATATTATCTTGTGCAAGAGAAACTAATTTTTTTAACTATTCTTTTCAAAAAGAATTGTTTTGTAATATGTGGTTGTCTGGGAAAGTGTGTTTAACTAAAGGTGTGAGAGAGAGTGAGGTTCCCCCGCGCGCTATCTGTTTAGTTTTTACTTGTATTGAATGGGGGTTATACAGATTATTTTCTATTTCTTGTTCTTGGTTGTTGTTTTTATTTGTGGATTGCTTTTATGCGTCATTGTTAAATTGGAGTTTGTTTTTCGTGTATCGCTTTCAAGTAATGCTTTATTATATGATTGCTAGTATTGTAAATTTTGTTCATCAAATAAATTCTTACTAAATTACATTCTATTGAGTATGTTATATTACTGCTGTATATTAATATATTAGCCACGTTTTCGATTATTTATTGACGGCCCTGCGACGTGAAAAGTTAAGCGACAAATCGGATAATATATATATCTGACAACTCACTGAACAATATAAAACCCTACAAAACCGACCCCCAACAAATGTCCATCTTCAAAACGCCGCGCCCATTAACGCAAAAAAACAACAACGTCAACTCGTACACTCCTCACTGCAACTCCAGGAAAAATGTACATAACAGCCGTACGGAAAGGTAAATAAACGATCAACACAAGCCTAGATGCAATTTGCAGTCACATACATACGGAAACCGAAATAATACCCTAGCATCAAACATAACAATCCATCCGCCACAACCTAACATACGATAGGCGGCTTACAGATCATATATGATTATACTGCACACAATGCAGAAATAGCGGATATGTGGTCGTAGAACATCCAATACCCTTTAGCTAAGACTAATAACCACAATCCCACATATAAGTCTCAAATCCCCGCATAGTACAATAGCAAACTTCTGTTAACAACCTAATCACACAACCTTACAGTCACAGCTCTAAATGCATTTTATTAGAACACCGCATTTCCAACAACGCATTCTAGAAAACAATCAGAAACTAAATGGATTCTAAATTACAAACACACGTGAAGGGATTTGAACGCAGACATCGGAATCTCTCCGTTATTATGAATATTTCCACAGACGCTGCCACTTTTCGATAACAAAAGAAGACAAGGAAGTCCCTTAACTCAGTAATAACAATTCATTTGATAAAAGGTATCTTAACGAACTGAAAATTTTATGAAAAAAATAATAAAAAAATAAATGAATTCAATAATCCATAATATCAGTTTCATTCATTTATATATTCTATGCTTCATAATACGCGCCAACTTAAAAAAAATTTTTTTTAAATATATATATATATATATATATATATAGTATATATATATTATATATAGTTTCCCTCGAATTAAATGGATAGAGTAGTAAGGGCAAGACTGGGTTCTTGTGACCTTGGTTAGGTAATCCAGGAGAAGGAAAATTAGGAATTTAAATCCGGCTTAGGAAGTCAACTTGTGTCGCATCTTGATTGTAACGAGTGGGGGGTCGTGTATATGAGTATATATGTATTATATAACACATTAGTATATATATGGTTTGGAGGTTGATTTTTGAAGGCTAATCACAATGATTGCGAGCGTTGGTAATTAGAAAATAAAATAAATAAGGGAACAAATGGTGTGTGTTGTGTAGACCCTGTATTTTATTCTAGTGATATATTCGAGCATAAAATCTCATTATCAAAAAGATCATCTCGAAACTGAAGGCGTCTTGTTAAAAACGACTTCATTCCAGTTTTAATTCATTTTGCAAATGTCTTATATATATATATAATATATATAATATATAAAATATATATATACTATATATATGTGTGTGGTGTGAGGGGAGATTTTTTAGGAGTTGTGTGTATAATCCGTAATGTACAGATATACAATGTCAGTGTGTGCATACGTAATATGTGTGTGAGTGAGTTGAAGTGTGTGTGTGTGTGTGTGGTGTGTGCTCTCTGTACTGTGCGCATTGACTGTTTAAAATTTTTAAATGGGCAAGAGTGGCTTGGTTTGATGTTGGGTGGTCGGCCTTTTTTTTTATTTAGGTGTTACTGACCGGGGTTAGCTCAGTCGGTGAACTGCGTTCGCTAGAAATCAGCAAGTTCCTGTTCGATACCGCCTCCGCGCAACTCAGCGTAATGAGTAGCCAGGGATCTGTGCGGTAAAGAAGGGCTGATTGGTAAGGTGTTGCGCTCCCACTCCTCAGATGCTAAAACAATCCTTCCTTGGTCATAAAGTGCTATTGAAAAGGGGATAGACTCCTCGCTGAACTGCTAATACAACGAGACTTTAGGCCCCCGTCGACTTACCTATGTATATATATATATATATATATATATATATATCTATATGTATATATCATTTAAAGCAATCATGGGCAACGGTTATATTTTGTAACCTATATTTGCTGTATGAGGCGTTTTAATATTTTGAACTTCGTTTTTTCTCTTCATTTTTGAAATAAATTAGATCGAAACAAATTTTAAAATTAGGAATACTAAACAAAATGGAGGATGTAGAATATATTTTTTGCACCCCCCGTAAGTGTTTTCTTGTTTGTGGTTTTTTTCTCTAATCTTTAATCTTTTTGGTCTTTTTTCTGTCTCTCTAATTTGATGTCATTTCCTCGAAAAACCAATAGATAAGCAGCGTGAACTACCATGGTAGATTATCCTAATTGTAGTTTTGTTTCGAACTGCAAAATGACGCAGTGTCTCTAAGATACCCGAACCTTCCGTAAAAAGATCCAATATTTGGCACTTCTTGATTGGGCTTCTTTTCAATATTTTGACCCGCTTCTTACTAATAGTGTGGCGATTAGCGCAGTTGTCGGGAATGAAGTGATAAGTGTTGAAAATATAGGTAGAAGTAGTTGGTATACTTTCATGTTTCTCTTGGGCTTGACTTGGAAGGTTGAATTTTGTTTGCTCGGGCCGTTCTGTGTTGAGCTGACAATTCCTTGATGTTTGGTGGGGCTGGTTCCAACTTGGAGTGCTGGGAGGTGTTTTGCTTTGTTCTCCCCAACCGAAACTGCCATGAGGCAAGTAGCACACATCTCACTGCAGATCAACGCTTATTCTAACTCTTCAACAAATTTCACAAAACCAACACACGTAACACCTTTAAACTCTTATTCCTTTTCTTCTCTCTTCCGGCCCATTTGCCTACGGTCTACTCGTCGTTGTCCCAGTAGTAAAATTGGATATATGTAAGATCATTTCTGCTGGCGTTTTTGCTGATATCATCCTAAACTTATCCATGCTCAGAGCTAGGTGAATCTCGTCGGTCCCATAGATCTATCGCTGTTCTCAAGCTCATCCCCGAGGTCTACCCTCCCTCTCGTCTCCTCTCCTCCCTCACCTCTCTCTCCTCCTCATCTGCTCTCCCCTCTCTCTCTCTCGTCTCTCTCAACAGGACACTCTCTCTCTCTCTCTGACTCCTGTCCGCCTGTCTGGTCTGTCTGTCCTCTCTCTCTTCTCTCTTCCGTTAAATCGAGGATTTTGTCGGGAATAATGTTCTAGAAATATGTTTAGAAAGTAATCAATGAGTTTCCTCGTTTTTTTTTATTTATTCAAGAGTAAGCCGACTTGAATAATAGCGTCAGTATGGATATAAATGGTTACATAATTATTAAGATTCCTAATACTAGTCAGTAGTGTGAAACCAAAAATTGGCTGTTTATATAGTGCGCCGGCGGCCTTGAAGATTGAATAATCCTTGCCGGTGTATACTTCCATGAGATATCGTGGAGAAGAACCTCTTCCGGTCTAGATTAGAGAGAGTTTTAGTCGATCGGCCTCAACCACGGACGGGTGGTAAGTCGTGTTATGCATGGTGCCGAGACCTCAAATCTGCGTAGGTAGTCTGGTGGGGTTCAGAATAAAATATGATCTAAGTTAAATCGAAGTCTTGTGTTTTATCTAAAAACTATCTATAATGGACCATGGGCTTTCTGATAAAGAGAATCCCCCAATGGAAGACCAGATATGAAGTCCCCCAAGTAGAAGTTCAGATCGCTAGAAGAAGAACCTAAGATAGAAAAAGATAACAGCGATAGAAGTAAAAAAGTAAGGAAAGAGAGTATACAACATAATTAATGTGAAACCTTTGTTTGTATTTTCATCTGAGAAAAAATAATGGAATGATTAACCAAGTTTCCTAGCAAAGTGTGTTTTTTTTTAATAAGCTCTAAAACAAATGGAAAAACAGGAGGTCGATTTTTGAATGATTTCTTCTCTAGAATTCTTCCAACATATTCACACGAATTTTTTTTTTGTTTTTTCAGATTTAACCAAAATTATTAATGTTGGCTCATTATCAGGTATTATTAAAGAACCAATTTTGAGCTTTGCTGAAAAATAACTAAATTCAGTGTTATTTTAATATTTTAAATTGTTTCTATCACATTTTTATAAAATTTTTTTTGTAAAATGAACAATATCAACATTAAAAATTAAGTCGGACATTGAAATGCAACTTCAAAATTGATGAAGATTATTCAATTTAAAAATTGTTTTTTCCCAAGTTTAGACAATAATGTAACACTATGGAAACTTCAATAGATAATAACATTGAACGACGTAGTCTATTATTTTAGAGAGTTTAAACATACGGTAAAAGGTATTTTTGCTTTTCCTCTTTTCTTTTTTTTTTTTTTTTTTTTTTTTTAAAATAGGTCGCGCTAAAACAAAGGGAAAAACAGGTCGACTTTGAAATTGTTTTCACTAGATTTTTGCCATTACTATAAATGTATTTTCAGAATTTACCACACATCTTACAAATGTGGCATTTAAAAAGGTTATATTGGACCGCTAAAGGGGCGGCTTTGGCGACAATAACAATTCAATATTGTTGTATCTAATTTTTAAAATGTTTCTATACAGGATTTAAGTATTTAATTAAGCGCACCAACTATACAGATTAATTCCGATAGCATTGAAAAACGATGGCACTTGTAAAGATATTGGTTTGGGTTTGTTTGTTTTACGGGCATATCAACCTCAATGGGTCATTTAAGATGTTTTTGAATAGACTAAGAATAGATAGGTTAAGATAACAACAAAATAATAATAGATAAGATACGAACAAATGAGATAGATAGAAATAGTTTCGACAAGTAAATGTATTGGGTGGGCGGGGGGGGGGGGGGGGGGGTCGCTTTCTTTAGTTGCTTCGCTTGTATCTTCTTCTTCTTTTTTTTTGTCGTAATTTCTTGTTTATTTAAACTAAACAAAACATTAAACAAACATGAATAAAAAAAATCTTAGTATTTTAAGAGTAATATAGATAAATATGAACAAATTGAGTAGATAGATAGATAGATAGATAATGAAGATGGAGGTTTTTTCTATAATAAAGTTTTGAAAAATAGATTTCACTGGGATCGTTATTTTTATAGTCACCGGGTAGCAATTTTTTGAGGCAGGAGACCGGGACGCAATTTCTCATAAATTACCCTATTAATGGCTTTCCTTAGAGCAGAAGTAAAGAACGTCCGTTCAAGTCAACTGTAGCGTTTTATTTCAGCCTTTACTTAAGTTCGGGATTATATGGTTTAACATGGGCGTAAAAACAATCGCAAACACCACCAACACAAGCCAACTTAAAAATCTACATTCTTGTAATTTGAACATCTTCAAAATTTTTTTCCCTTGTAAATTTGTTTTCTCATCGTATACAAGTAAGAAAGTATCACAAGTTATCTTTACCTTTCGAATAATTCGATCTATACTTTCGTTTTCATTTGACATTGTCAAACAATAATGTTGAGATACAAGTTGAATGAGGATATACCAATTCCATAGAATTCAATTCGGTAATTCTAGACATGGAATCGTCCAAGGTCTGCGTGGCAGATTCCTGGTATGTTTTATTTTTCTGGGTTGATTACTTTCGTCTCAAGATAATCTTAATTAATTACACAACCACCAGAATGGAATGCTAATGCCAAATACGCAGTTTTTTGACAAACCTGAAAGACGTAACAACCAGATTATTCCTATTTTGAGTATTTCTTAAACTCTGGCAGTATATATTTCGGAACACGGCGAAAATCTTTCTTGCGTTCTAGAAATTAATAAGTCTTGTCCTGTAAATACAATCGATATAATTCTTTCCATGAGAGTGGTTCTCTGAAGAATTCTTTCAGATGGGCCAAGAAAGAAATGGTCTCGAGCACTATAACTCATAGGCATGGTAAAGCATACGGTGTCGTACATAGTCATAGATTTCGTACTTGGTCGACTTTACAGTTGACATACTTATATACGCTATGGGATGTAAACATTAAAATGCATAAATCGTCTCTCCCCCTGTATTTATTATAACTAGGCAGTAGCTGTGGATTAACCACGTATGATAGGCTTATTATTACAACTTTTGGTGTTATTTTTCTATAATCGAACCCTATAAAAATGGAAGCCCTCTGATTGACTGATAAATTATTTAATGTATTTATTGTCTATTAGAAAAAAGAAGAGCGAGGTTAAGGTTAGGGGTGTTAGGGTTAGTGTATGGGAAAATAATGGTCCTGATTAATTAACAAGATAAAAATTATTTCAGAGTGGTTCCCAACTTTTTTCAGGTTGGAGTTATAGGGAATATAACTACGTATTTGGTATGTTGTTACTTAAGAGCTATTTGCTAAATAGTTCAATATATAAAACGTATCATCACTCTTGATTAACCTCTCTCACTCTTTCTTCAAAAGGGGGGTTGTGAATATTTATATTTTATTGACGAGTAAAAATCGGGGGTAATAATCCTCAATTAACCGGCGACAAAAGTGACAGAAACACGGGTCTCGGAAAGTACCCGGCTAGAGATTGGCTGGAAAATTTCGGCCCTGATAGCTGGTTGTTTCGGCGATGCAGGTCTAACCATAGTGTAAATTGCCGGAAGACGCAGACAACATCAGATGAAAATTACAAAAATATATTCTGTAAATTCCCTGAATTTCAATTCAATGAATAAACACAGCATTTTAAGTTTTTGTTTGTCAATTTTGTTGTTTTTTATTATTTATTTTTTTTACCGGTTGCAAGACCATTGGAATGGTTTCCCTTTTTGAAATTGATGACAGGAAATGAGACAAATAATAAAAGAAAAAAATCCCCCTGGGCCCCCTGCGATTAAGCGACACAAGCCAGGTAATCTGGATTTATATGTTTTCCTTTCCCTTTCACCTTCCTTGTATTCTTGGACAAAATTTGGACATGTTCATTTTTTAAACAGACAACTTGTTGGCAAGTATGATAACGCTAGGAAGATTTAGGAACAACGTTTAATATAATAATTAAGTTTTTCTCATACAGTGGGAATATAATGCATTATGATAAAAATTTGGGTGGCTTTCGCAGTACCTCAGAGTTGAAACAATACTGCTACTGCCCGAAGATATACCATGAGCACAAACATACCATACGCACAGCTATATGCAATACCCACTATTCTATCTACTGCTATGGTAAATTGTAGCAAAAACTGTACTCTTTAAACCTAAGGCCTAAAGGAACAACTTATATATATATATAATATATTATATATATAAGGAATATATATATATATATATGTGTGTGTGTGTTGTGTGTGTGTGTGTGTGTTGTGTTATCTGGCGCGCCTGTCCATGTTAGCAATATAACTTGTATGAACCTACCAACAATGAGATTGGAAGTCTAAACACTAACTAAAAATGACCTACACTTTTTTAAAATATAAAAAATAAAATTACGTCGGCGATTTCTAAAATACAGTTTGAATATATTAAATTCCAAGTTGGCCTTGTAAAAATAAACGAAAAGAAAATTTTTGGATATCGTTTTGCTCTGATTCAGATTTCCAAATTGTTTTTTTTTATTATTATTGTTTTTGTTGTTTTTTAAACATCCTACACACTTTAAAACACTGCAAATAACATAACGTGAGCATATGAATAAACGTTCTTCCATTCTTATGATAACATTTAACAGAGTAAACACAAATATCAATGGGTAAGGTTTTAGAAATGTTGTATATGATGGTATTCCGACGTATCAAACAGACATCGCGAGGTGAGTCAAATGACATAGGACTGATCCTATGCCTGACCGGCCCCTGTCGGCTGGGGCATTGAATGCACGCGACTGCAATATGAAGAAACCTCTGCAGAGGGGTAAGACCTCCCCCATTGGGGTTCAACTCTTGACCCGTAGGGCGGGTGAACCGTGATACTTAATGATACGAACCAGTGTATAGCAGTTCATAGACTTGCGGACTCACTTGGCCGCTATCTTGGGCTAGACGGGCGGTCGAGAGGCCCCCCTCTGTTCTGTAAGGAGTTAGATACGGTCCGATTCCAGGTGGGGTTTTGTGTTGTTCCATCATAGCTGGTCACGTCAAGCCCTGCTAGCACCTATATGATTTTTTTTCCAACCCATTTGTGCCCTTTTTGCAAGCTCCAGCCCTTTTTGTTTAGGTCATATGGGTGCTAGAACGCCTGTTGGCTTCGGTCCTACATTCCTGGAATGACGTTAAACTCTGTTATCTGAGTGTGGAGTTCAGTGTCTGGAGTGGGGAATGTGGATCACTCCATGTTGCCGCCTTCATCACCATATTGCTCCCTGTCCACTCGTGACCCACCGTTGGGTGTGCTGTGTCCCCCAGTGCAGAGGTGGTAGTACGCCCTTTGTTAGGGTCCCATCTATGGTTAAATAGAAAAATGTATTATTAAAAAAACTGTATTCGTAATTCTCACTTGTAGTAGTATCAAATAATCCTTCGAGCGTAAATCGTAGCTGGTCTTTATCTTCAAGGTAGCTAATTTCTCCCCGTCCCCTTCTAAACCTGTCTCTATATATCCTCCTCTATATACCCATATGTAAATGAAGATAACACGCCATTGGCTATCTCACTTACACTCCAGGTATGTAAAAATAATTTTTAAAACAATATTGCCCCTGAGGGGTGGGAGTAAAATTTGAATGTCAGCGAGTTTGGTACCCGTAAGTAGTAAAATCAACAAATTCATTAAAGGATTAAATAAAACAATTGAAATTTAACTTTAAATATGTATTAAAAATAAACAAACTATATATAGATATAATAATAACCAGTCCATAGTATTTATTAAAAACTTGTTTTTAAAAACAATGAAGGATGTCTAATGTTTGCAATTAAATTTGAGTGTATGTATTTTATGTTATGACAATTTTTGGTAAATGTGACGTAAGCAGTGACGTAATTTTGATTACAGACAAAAATCCGCAAGTGAATCTCATATTTAAAGAAGTATAATAGATGTAGACCTGTAATGAAAGAAAGGATTTGTAGAGACTACACATCCGGGGAGTTGGCACCAATCTAACGTAAACTTTTGTACTGTGGAAGTGCACATTTGTACTTATCCGAAGCAACGATTACCAACCACGTTTCTTTGTTAAAAATGATATAGCATAGTAATCAATAAAAAAAAAAGAAATAAATAAAATATTCCAATATAGCAGGACTTGGGGTTACCAGAGTCATGATAATTTAATTATTACAAGTTAATATGTTTACTTAAGAGCTATTGTAAATGTTTCAATATGTTAACATTTATTTTATCTTTGATTTAAACTCTTCTTATCTCACTCTTTTCTTTTCTTACTTCCATTTTCATCATCGTTTGATTGAAACTAATTAGCGCTATTGTTTTCCTCGCCAGAACGCCAACTACTCTTCCTAACCTTTCCGTACTCTCTTTCTTTCTTTGTTATAATAAAAACGGAGGAATGGTCCATTATTATTTGGCTGAGGTAACGACACTAATAAGAAATAAGAATTCGGCGTTAAAAACGAAATCGATATAATGCAGGATTTACAAAAACTTCTGCCTTGGACGATCTCTCAATTTTTAACCCAAACAGAGAGGTGTGCAGAGATAACGGTCGGAAGATTAAGGACACCATATATATTCAAGTATGATATAAAAGAATAGTTTAACAAACTATTAATATTGATTAAAATGAATATTACAATAGATTTGTTATATAACTTACTGCTTGGAGGTATTTATTCGACTACGTATCTCGCATTTGAATAGGTTAAAGGCACAGGTCACGAGTATAGAGCGATATCCTCAACTATTTACAACCGATTATTGGCCCTCATGTGTGATGTTATTATTATAAAGTAAAAGTAGTTGTCGGGGTGGCCTAAAGTCGTTATCAGCCAGACAGCGAGGGGAGTCTTCCCCCTTATCACTGCGCTAGAACCATAAAAAAAGGAGATTTTTTGGGCGTCTATGTGGAGCGCCACACCTGACCACCTAGCTCTCACTTTACCGCACAGAACCCTGTGGTTCCTTCATTCTCTGAGTTGCCGAGGGCCGGTGTCGAACCCGGAACTCATTGGTTGGTACGTTCTTCCTAGTCCGATCGCTTCTATCGCGACCCTGAGCTAATCGGCCGTCTGTGTGGCCATTTAGGGCTTGGGGTGGTGCAGGGTTGTGAAAGCTCTTTCAGTGAGATCCCTTGTGGCATAAAGTTTGATCAATTTTTTTTTTTTTTTCTTTCAAGTGAAAGTGTAGGAATCAGTTTTAATCCTTGTCCTCTCCTCTTTGAAAATCCTGTCATCAAAGCTGTTTGATCTCCAGAGTTCAACCTGTTTGAAGTAGAAAGAAG
>CM042157.1:26587423-26602423 GCA_023376005.1 Doryteuthis pealeii
TCTTGTCATATCTATCTGTCTTTTCATATCTAAGTCTATTCATATCTATCTATCTATCTATCTATCTATCTATCTATCTATCTGTTCATATCTAAGTCTTGTCATATCTATCTGTCTTTTCAAAGCCCTTAATGAAACAATGAACAATGTTTGTGTAAGCGGACAAACTGGATTTGAAGTCGAGCTATCTGGATATCTCTACATTAAGATCAATGCCAGTCTGTTCATATCTATATATCTATCTATTTATCTATCTGTAGTTATATCGGTCTGTCTGTCTGATCATATCTCAGTTTAGTCTTATCTATCTATCTATCTATCTATCTATCTATCTATCTATCTATGTCTGTTCATATCTAAGTCTTGTCATATCTATCTGTCTTTTCATATCTAAGTCTATTCATATCTATCTATCTATCTATCTATCTATCTGTTCATATCTCAGTCTTGTCATATATATCTGTCTTTTCAAAGCCCTTAATGAAACAATGAACAATGTTTGTGAAAGCAGACAAACTGGATTTGAAGTCGGGCTATCTGGATATCTCTACATTAAGATCAATGCCAGTCTGTTCACATCTATCTATCTATCTATCTATCTATCTGTAATCATATCGGTCTGTCAGTCTGATCATCTCTCAGTTTAGTCTTATCTATCTATCAATCTATCTATCTATCTATCTATGTCTGTTCATATCTAAGTCTTGTCATATCTATCTGTCTTTTCAAAGCCCTTAATGAAACAATGAACAATGTTTGTGTAAGCGGACAAACTGGATTTGAAGTCGAGCTATCTGGATATCTCTACATTAAGATCAATGCCAGTCTGTTCATATCTATCTATCTATCTATCTATCTATCTGTAGTTATATCGGTCTGTCTGTCTGATCATATCTAAATTTAGTCTTATCTATCTATCTATCTATCTATCTATCTATCTATCTATCTATCAATCTATGTCTGTTCATATCTAAGTCTTGTCAAATCTATCTGTCTTTTCATATCTAAGTCTATTCATATCTATCTATCTACCTATCTATCTGTTCATATCTGAGTCTTGTCATATCTTAACTTTTCGGTTTGTGTAAAACCTTTAGGACAATATAATAAAAAAGAGAAAAAAGGATCCATTACTGTTTGGACGAAAAAAAGTATTGTTATTTTCTTTTTATTATATTGCCCTGAAGAAGGTTTTACATGAACCGAAACATTTAAACGTTGACATAAACATCATAAAAAAAACCTCATCTTTTATGGAACACTTTTTTTTTCCTATTCATATATGGCCGGATTCGTTTCCATATTTTACCACCAAATACTATTTTATAAAAAGTAACATTTGGTTGATTCAGGTGAATATATTGAATTGCATGAATACCTTCTGGTTCTAAATCATTACTTTCTTCATTTGGTGCATAGCGGCATCAAATTCTATACGTTATATAGCGGCTTCAAATTCACGACGCTAAATTCGTGTACGTTAGTACTGGAGTTTTCACTGTACCCAAAGCGATGTATGTTAGTAGTCGTTTAATGAAATCTACAACACATGGGTATAGTAGGAGTTGACTTTATTTCTTCTTTTCGGCTGTACGTTAGTGGGTGGCGTGACAATAGGAATCCCCAAGGGTTGACGATGACTACTACTACTGCTGCTGGGATGACTAGCGTTGGTGACGTGGAAGGGGTGGACGAACCTCACTGGCAGCGATCGACCGTGTCGACGGTCAGACTCCTTGTGCTCTCTTCGCCGGCCGCTGTCTGACTCTACTAACTGACTCGACCTTCTGGCTTTTGTATTGACGACACGCCTACGCATCTTTATCTTTTGATCTGATAACAGACCTTTGTTATACATCTCTTTATCCTCTCCCTGCTTCCTTGACCGGAAACCCTCTCTTCCGTTTTTTAACTTCTTTTCGCTTTTACCGGGAAAATGTCCTTTGTCATTTTTTTCGTCTTTTCTTTGTTTAATTTAACCAGAAATTCCTATTTTCGTTTGTACAATATACAACACATTGAGCCAGAACTTTTCACCCCTCTTCATGTATTGAAATTAGTACATTTCTAATTAATTACTACCCTGTTGCTTACGACAAAATCACGTTGAAAGCACCAGTTTCCGTGAGATCGCCGAAGTTGAGCAGCGATGAGCCTGTTCAATACATAGATGGGTGACCATTTAAGTACTGCAGAGATGCTGTCAGGTATGCGTCCTGCGCCTCTGACGCACAAAAATCTAAAAAGACACAGTAAAATCATATACATGCATCCCAGTGTTTTTTCTTTTTTCTTCCCCCACCAGGTGGAAGGGTATGGGACTCTAGCATCGTCACTGTTGACAATTCCTGAAAGTTTGGTTGAGATCAGGCAAAAATGGCAGAGTCTTAGTTGTACGGACGGATAGACGGACGGATTGATCAAGCCACTCTGGAAATAAAAAGTAATGTCTAACATAGAAAATATTAAATGCAAAGAAAAATCTATGCTATTATCATTTAACTTTTTTTAAAAAGTATATTCACTAATATAAATCAAACCTTCATTATTTTTGCTCAAAAACCAAAAGCTAGTAATATTTCATGTGTATATATATATTTACTTTGTTATTAATTGTTTTATTTTCAAAGTTTCCTCCGGACATACACATACACAAAACTGCCCTTTATATATGTATGGATCGATTAATTTTTCGTCTTTCAACCATGACGACGCTAGGATTTCTCTCTATCAACGAAGCAAGATAATCTTAGGGTTTTTTTTAGGGTTGAGTGGAGCAAGACCTTATATATCTTCTAGGCAAATTAAATTTTCAGGCAGTGAACATATTTTCCAATTTAGAAATGGCTAAATCAGTTTTCCGGGTCAATAATCCATTCAATTGCATTGGGATTTCGCGAGGCAGACAGCTAATTCCGATAAGCGAACGAGAGAAACCGTACAAAATCCCTATCGACTGGTAGGCGCAGGATACGGTGAATGTATCGGTAATTGTCCACGCAGACACGAGGTGGAGTGCCACAGAGAAAAGTACAATGCGTGGAACACGTTTTCTTCATAATTACTGACACACAGGAAATGTTGTTCAGCTTCCTTTGCAGAAAGAGCTGAAGCAACTGGAATCCCCAGCCGTCAAAACGGAAATTATAACAGATTCATATAGTATCTAAAAAAGGACAATGGAATCGTCCGTTTTTTTAATAAATAAGAAGCATCTGACGAGGGAATGTAGCGAGACTTTCACGGTCTTGTTAATCCAGCCTGTCAGTCACTGATTACTCGTTCACTGTATCTTAGGTAATAAACCAATTCCTTATATAAAATATTCGCTGTACTTTTTCTTCCTACTCGCATGCACGAGCTACAACAAACAGATACCATCAATAAGTAGAATTTTTGTTAATTATTCAGTGTATCCCATAGATAAATACACCACTAACTGTTTTTTTTTTTTTAATAAAAGATTAATTTTTTTTATTAACCACAAATAAAACTAAAAATCAAAGTATGACGAGTGGCCTATTGTGGGATAGCGAATGAGTCTATCCCCTTTTCGCTAGCACTAGATCAGGGATGTTGTTCTTGCTGATGGCGTGCTCCTCACCTACCCGCAGCTCGCCACTTTGCTGCACTGATCAGATTGCCCAAGTACTATACAGGATCGTGGTGGCTGAGCGGTCTGCGACAGTGCTAAGTGATCCCCAGACATGCAACACTTAAATTATGTCCTTAATTTTACTAGACAGGCGGTTGGAGAGGCCTGATTTGATCGTCTGGCCATGTTAAACCCTAGCACCTCGATGATTGTATTGTTCAAATTTCTCTTATCGCAAACACCAAACCTTTTTTTTTAATCATATACCAATTTATTAGTCCTATTAATTTTTGGATACAAATTAATTTAATCAAAATTATTTCTAAACCAAACCAAACAAAAATATTCACCAACAAATTATTCGCTCAAAAATTATATATACAAAAAACGAAAGACTTGCCATTAAATAGTCCACTAACATTGATATATCATTAAACAAAATAACTAACCAACTAATTTATCCAAATAACGAATTAATATATGTCATTAAACTAAATAACTAACCTATGTATACCATTAAACAGATAAACTAACAAACTAATTCATACAACTAACCAAAGAATATATACCATTAAACAAAATAACTAACTGACTAATATATACCATTAAACAAAATAACTAACCCAAAGAATATATACCATTAAACAAAATAACTAACCGATTATATATACCATTAACAATATAACTAACCGACTAATATATACCATTAAAAAAATAACTAACCAAAGAATATATACCCTTAAAGAAAATAACAAACTATTGATATGTACCATAAACAATATAACTAAACGACATATACCATTAACAAAATAACTAACCAAAGAATATATACCCTTAAAGAAAATAACAAACCTATTGATATGTACCATTAACAAAATAACTAACCAACTAATTTATCCAAATAACGAATTAATATATGTCATTAAATTAAATAACTAACCTATGTATACTATTAAACAGATAAACTAACAAACTAATTTATACAACTAACCAAAGAATATATACCATTAAACAAAATAACTAACCAAATAATATATGCAATTAAACAATATAACCAACCGACTTATATATTCCATTAAACAATATAACTAACCGACTAATATATACCATTAAAGAAAATAACTAACCAAAGAATATATACCATTAAAGAAAATAACAAACCGATTAATATGTACCATTAAACAATATAATTAATCGACTAATATATGCAATTAAACAGTATAACCAACCGACTTATATATTCCATTAAACAATATAACTAACCGACCAATATATACCATTGAACAAACTAACTAACCGACTAATATATACCATTAAACAATATACCTAAACGACTAATATATCCATTAAACAAAATAACTAACCAACCAATATACACAATTAAACAATATAACTAACGACTAATATATAACCGATTGAACAAAATAACTAACCGACCAATATATACCATTAAACAAAATAACTAACCGACTAATATATACCATTAAACAGTATAACCAACCGACTTATATATTCCATTAAACAATATAACTAACCGACCAATATATACCATTGAACAAACTAACTAACCGACTAATATATACCATTAAACAATATACCTAACCGACTAATATATACCATTAACAAAATAACTAACCAACCAATATACTCAATTAAAAAAATAACTAACTGATTAATATATGCCAGTAAACAAAATTACCAACCGACGAATATATACCATTAAACAAAATTACTAACCATCTAATATATATTCAATTAAGCAAAATAACTAACCGACTAAATCATCCAGCGTAGATGCGTATATGGTCTAATATAAAATGTGTTTTTAAAAAGTATGGTGTCCAATATTGCAATTTCTTTTCATAAAAAAATATGGAAGAAATAAATATTTCATAAAATTATTAAACGATGCAATATCAATATGGAGGGAAAAAAATCAATTTATTTTGCTCACGGTAAATGATAGCAATTTTATATTGTAACCAGTGGCGATCCCTGACATTAATATGGTGAGGCGCGACTTTAGAAAAAATATATAATTATATATTGAGTAGCACCTACACAGTATATGTACCCCTCTCTCTCTCTCCCCCTCTCTCTCTCTCTCTCTTCATATATATATATATATATATATATATATATATATGTATGTATATATATATATACTTATGTCGTCGTAGGGGTGGCCTAAAGTCGGTATAGCCAATCAGCGATGGAGTCTATCCCCTCTTCACTAGCGCTAGACCTAGGAGATTGTTTTTGCATTTGAGGTGGATTGCCAAACCTACCATCAGCTCCTTACTTTACCGCACATATCCTTGTGCTACTCATAGGCTGAGTTGATGAGGACCGGTATCGAACTAGGAACCTTGTGGCTTCTAGCCGAATGCTCTACCGACTTAGCTAACCCGATATATCTATATATATCGATCTCCTTCTCTCTCTCTCTCTCTCTCTCTCTCTCTCTCTCTCTCTGTCTGCCTGTCTCTCTTTCTATATATATATGTATATACACACACACACACACACACACACACCCACACACGCATAATATATATATATATATATATATATTATATATATATATATTGCTACATACTTTTTACGGGGGTATGTTTTACAATCACCAGAAAACTCAAATCTATAAACAGTGGACAGGCGAGTAATGGCAAATACCAAACTATATATATATATATATATATGTGTGTGTGTGTGTGTGTGTGTGTGTGTGTGTTGTAAGTTGGAAATGGAAATGAATTCGACAATATGTGGAAAGGATGATAAATAAAGGAAAAATGTTGAATGGAAACATTTATTTAATTTGAGTTACCGACACGTGTTTCGGCCAGGAGTTTGTTCATATACACATGTATTCTATTTATTATTATTTTAAATATGAAATAAAATATTAATGATAGAAAAAATAATAATAATTAAAAAATGTTTATGTATACAAAGAAAAAAGGCCTTCTTCAGGGCAAAATGTTTGATATTGGAAGTTAAAACAGTCAAAATACAGGGAATTTTGATCTGTTCGAAAAATGTTTTGTTTTTTTTAAAATTATTTGACACGCTTCAGAGTTGGAGAAATAGAGTGATGTATGATGACCCATAGGAATAAAGATATTCGGTGAAGAGTGACATTTGAAATATATATATATTATATATATATATATATATATATATATATAATTGGTGAGAATATGTGCCTAATTGAAGTGGTACCTAATTTTGAAAGTTAATTAATTAATAATTAATTAATTAGGCGGGCTTACCTATTAAATGTAAGGCTAAACAAATCGAGAAAAATCAATCTCTGTATGTACATTTCGGCCTATTAGGCCTCATCAGCAGAGCTATAGATAGAAAGAAGGTCCGGTTGGTGTAGGGGTTACGGTACACGCCTGTCAGCTTGACAGTTGCGTTCGAATCACGCACAAGGCGGTATTTACTTTCTCATATTATATATATATATATATATATATATATATATATATATATAATTATATTATTGTGTGTGTGTGTGTGTGTTTGTGTGTGTGTGTGTGTAAAGTGTATGCGTGTACCATTTAAGCAGCAACATTTTTACTGGCATATTTTAATAAATATGAGAGATTTATATTCAGAGATAACCTTCTTTTTTATTAACCTTTTCATGTTTGCAAGCTCGATGTCGGAAATAAGGTTGAAGGCTGTGTGATAATTTTCCGAAATTACAGATGTTGTATCCGGAGTACACGTACTTTCGACATTTATTGGCCATTTTTGAGAATGTGCGTATGATCACACCGTGTTCTATACGATGTATTGTTGTGATGATCCTTATTTGCGTAATTTCCCGCTCATGAACATTAAAACGTTAACAAAAAGAATAAATTCTACATCCTTGTCTACATCGTATATATATATATATATATTATACTATATCACACGTATATATATATTATTATATATTTATATATATATATATATATTATATTATATATAATATAATCCAAAAATCCAGAGAAGAAATCTTCCTTACGACACAAGAGTTTTATTTTAAAAAAGCTGTCGCAGTTTGAGAGCTCAATGTGTTGCTCTTAATGTTAGAGTCACGAGCAAATATATAGTAAAGAAATAACAAAAGACTTAGAGATTGAGCTTTATAGTCTATTTCAGGGGCTTAGACAAATAGTCTAACTCTCCGATCATCAGATGCGAATTGATTCATTCATTCGCAAGTCTTTGTTATTTCTTACTATATATATATATATATATATATATATATATATATATATATATATATATGTATTATATATATATATATATATTAATTGAATTAAAGCCTAACGTATATATTACTTATTTTTACTTATTCATGGCTGCAGGGAGTGTTACAGAACCTATTGATGAGTCTTGACCAATTGAAAATAAATATACTATTCAGTGATCATACGTATCCTTAATGATATATATATATATATATAATATATATATTTATATATATATATGCAGGGGATTTCGCTGATGACCGCCAACTAAAGCGTAAACGCAACGCCCACCTATAAAAGGGATGGCGCACTCTATGGCGGTCTTTACATACATACAGATATGTGTATAAAAACAGTTAAAATCCTTTTAGCATGGATGACGAGCGGTCAAGCTGTTCGACTGTTGCTGAATTTATTGGAGTCCTATCCCCGCGGTAGATAGCTCAAAAATGTCTAGCCACACTGAAGGGACTTGATAAGTCGAAACACGTGTCTATAGTTGACTATAGTTGACTGTGTATCATGTGTGTGTTCATCACATACGGCCAAGTCCTTGTCTGTTTCTTCTCACTGCTTGTCTGGGATATATCCGGTCGAATCGTTATAATAATTAATAATAATAATAATAATTATTATTATTATTATTATTATTATTATTATTATTATTATTTCCTAGACTGGTTAAATTATTATAATACAGTGAACAATTTTATCATAAAACAATAATTATATTTTTTCAAAAAACTCAAAACGCTATGAATTTGTATGTTAAATATAAAATTACCTAATTATACACATATATACATACACCAACACATTTATAAATTATGCTTAATAATTCAAAATTTATTACATCAATGAACAATTAAATGAAATATTAAATAAACACACGCTTTACAATGACAGGAATTCATATTAAATTCAAATAAAATTACAATAATGATAAAATTTAACTTTCTGCTTCAAGATAATAGATTACTGATATATATACAAAAATTTAAATTCATGTTTCAATTGTCACATGTGACTGACTATTACGCAAAATCATTTAAACTGTCAGTGTCTCTCAAGTTTTTCAAAAAGATACTTTATTCGAACACTTCTAAATTCTCTGTATTCTTACCTTTTTAATTTTAAATATCAAACATCTTGCTCTGATGACGGCCGTTCTTCTGTATACTTAAAAACTTTTTTTATATTTTCTTTTATAATTATTTTCTTTTATTTTGTATTCAAAATAATTATGAATAGAATACATTGTGTACAAGAACATTCTCTCGACCGAAACACGTGTTGCCATTAAATTAAACAATTTTCAATATTAATAATATTAATTATGTATACATTAATATGTATGTGTACGTTACAATATATATATTATAATATAATACATATATATATATACATATATATAATATATATATATATATATTAATATGTGTGTGTGTGTGTGTGTGTTGTGTGTATGTATTGTGGGTGCGAGTGTAATAAACACACCCACACATATTATATTAATATATATATTGATATCTCCCTATATATATATATATATATATATATATATATTATCTCCCTACATATATTAATATATATATATATGTATATATAATATATATATATATATATATATATATATATATATATATATTATTATATTAAGATAAATATATAATACGTATGTGCGGCTATGTATATACTATATATATATATATATATTATATGTGTGTGTGTGTGTATGTATATATATTAATAATATATATATATATATTATATATATATATATTGAATATATATATATATTAATTATATTAGTATAAATGTATATTTAATATATAAAATATATATATGAGTGTATGTGATTATGCATGTATATATATATATATTATATATATATATATATATATATATATTAAATCATATTATATATATATATATATATTAAGACACGTACATAAATACACACACACACACACACTTCAGTTTCAGAAATCTTCTGTCACAGAGATTTAGTCTCAAAATATTAAGAATAAATTACAGGTTAACAAATAACACCATAGTTACCTTATTTTTCTCGACACTTACATTGTGATTGCCTTTAAAACCGACCACCAAACCAATAAAAATATTAATATATATATATTATATATATATATTATATTATATATATATATATATGTTTGTGTATATATATAATATATATTATATATATATATATATATAATTATATTAAATTAGCTAAGTATGTCCCTCTTAATTGTATTTATTCCTGGCTGCAGGAGGTGCTATATTGCCTATAGAAGAGCCATTACGTATTGTTAAAAAAAATTTATAGCATTTAGATTAATGGACTTAATAAATGTAATTTTGGACCACCTACCAAGAAAACAAAACCTCATTTTTGAACGAAGAATTAAGCAGTTCCCTGAGGTAAATGAAAAGCGAGTATTGTAGGTATATGATAGCCTTCACCTTCATAGGTAATTTTCTGTCTATAAAACCGATCAAGAAAGAGAGAGAGAACGAAAAATTGGTTCTGAAATGCAACATAGATGAAACTGAAATACTCCAACAAATAAACTGCTATATAGTAGTCTTCAGAAACGAGCAGCTCTTAAAAGCCCTGTTTTTATTTTTCATTTTTAAAAATCATAACCAGGTCGTGCTAACAGCACGGATACCCATCATTCCCCACTCTCTCTTTCACTCTTGCCAACCACCATTTTTGGTCATTGTTCCAGGCAGGTTATCCTCACGGCATTCAGAATTCGCACAGAGTTGATTGATGTAGGCTATTGCTGGTCCGTTTACACTGGTGTGTTCATGTGTGGATGTCTACAGGAAAACGTCAATTATGAGTTCATCCTTGATTCTCCAGCAGTATCCAATGTGTCTTGTTATGTGGATGGTTTGTGTGATAGAAGGCAAGTGGCCGACGGAAAATATGTTATGCATATACTGTATTTTCATCTAATAACAAAGTTCGGTTATTTCTTATAACTCCAACATAAAAAAAGGGGAAGCCCTCTGATTGGCTGATAAATTATTTATTCATTTATTGTTCTACTAGGAAAAAAGAAGACAATTTTAGGGTTAGGGTTAGGTTAGGGTTTAGGGTTAGAGTTAGGGTTTAGGGTTAGTTTAATGGGAAAATAAATAAATAATTTATCAGTCAATCAGAGTGGTTCCCCTTTTTATGTTGGGGTTATAGGAAATAACCCAAAGTTGTTCCATATGACCTTTAGGCACCCCTTTTTGATCTCGATTAAGAAAGGACATGTATTTCATTTACACTGTTAATATCCGGTTGTTTGTTAGGGGTTAGGTGTTAGGGTTATGGGCTAGGGCTAAGGGTTAGGGGTTAGTTTTATGATTAAAATAATCTAAAAACCGTCTGTTAAAACAACCAGATATTGACGGTGTAAATGAAAAACATGTCCTTTCTTAATCGAGATCAAAAAGGGGTGCCTAAAGGTCATATGGTCCCCAAATTTCAATGTTAAGGTCATGACCAAAGTAATAAATTCTATTTATTTTCACTGAAAATACATAAAATACAGAAAACAGATTCGGAGAGAGAAAGCTTTCAGGTAGAAAAACACTTAGTTTTCAACAAGATCACCACCGTAACCAGTTCTGCATCTTTGTCTGCAATGAACAAAAAGCCTGCATGGTGTGCTTTTAAATAACAACAAAAATAGGACCAATGCATTTTTTCACGCATCGTTGACAGCATCACTTGCACAAAAATAATATTTTCCTGCATGGTCAATCTTTTCCACGTCTCAACTGGCGCAGATGAGTTGGTCGGAATGTCTTTTCAGTGTATTTAAAACGGATATAAATCTGCATTTGCTATAAAAGAGGACATTTTTTAGTATTGTTTTGTAATGTTAAACTTACAGTTCTGTTTCTCTGAATGTTTGAGATGAGGCTTGAAGATTAGTATTATCTGCGTTAATCAGACTATTGTCCCATCTTCATTGTTATTCGTACAACGTTTCGGCCGATATGCCCTCCGGCCTTCTTCAGGTATTTCTTGTTGGACTCGGGAACCTTCTCGGACTCGGAAACCTTCTTTTCGAACTCGGGAACTTTCTTGTCGTAATCGGGAGCCCTCACGGAACCTAACCCTTTATCTAGTCCAATTGGACACATGGTCTAGCGATAAGGTAGTTAGGCTAAGACAGTTCTAAGTGACAGTTATCTCTGGAACCCGAGTCCAATCCTGAGTAGAGGCAGTTAGAAAAATAATTAACACAACTCCTACTCCAGCTATGGTTAGCGGAATGAGAACAGGATATCCCCGTGGACTAAATAAAGGGTTAGGTTCAAAGTTCCGTGATGGCTCCCGATTACGACAAGAAAGTTCCCGAGTTCGAAAAGAAGGTTCCCGAGCCCGACAAGAAATACCTGAAGAAGGCCGGAGGGTATATCGGCCGAAACGTTGTACGAATAACAAGTTTTTTTTAGCTTTTTAAGATCTCAACTACTGGTTTTTAAGATCTCAACCATTTTACTCATCTGAGGATTGCATAACCATGAAACTTTAAATTATGAGTCCAAATCATCCATAATACCATTACTATTGATTATAAATCTGCTCTGCTTTATTAACATTGAGCACCTTTTCATGCCAATACTTTTCTCATTTATTCTCTATTCATTCTCTCTCTCTCTCTCTCTCTCTCTCTATATATATATATATATATATATATATATATATATATATATATATATATATATATGTGTGTGTGTGTGTGTGTGTGTGTGTGTGTGTATGCGATTAAAATCGAATGGTTTAAAAACTACGGACATAAGTTTCTCGCAGTAGCGCGAATCTTCAGGGTCTGAAGTTTTTAAACCATTCGATTTTAATCGTCTATTTAGCTCTTTATATTGAGCACTTTTTAATCGATTTTAAGAAAAAATCCAGAAGTAAATAAGTTTTTATACTTATTTGCTTGGTAGATTTAATGGTAACTGCGATATATATATATATATATTATATATATATATATATATATAATATATATATATATATATATATATATAAGTAAAGAAATAACAAAAGACTTAGAGATTTAGCGTTATAGTCTATTTCAGGGAGCTTAGACAAAGTGTCTAACTCTCCCGACTCATCAGATGTGCATCTGATGAGTCGGAGAGTTAGACACTTTGTCTAAGCTCCTGAATAGACTATAACGCTAAATCTCTAAGTCTTTGTTATTTCTTTACTTATATATTTGCTCTGTGACTCTAACATTAAGAGCACATATTGAGCTCTGAAACTGCGACAGGTTTTTTAAATAAAACTCTTGTGTCGTAAGGAAGATTTGTTCTCTGGACTTTTGGATTATATATATATATATATATATATATATATATATATATATATATTTGTGAATAAAAAGGCATTAAATACCAGAAGAGCTATTGCTAATGGATCAATATGTAAAAAAGCATAATCGTGATTTAATTCTCACTCTCCCTTTCTTTCTTTTTTTCCTTCTTTTTACCTTTACATTCCATTCGATTGAAACAGATTAACGTTATCGCTTCCTCGTTTGCGCGCTCTCACACTATTTTTATCCTCACTCTCTCGTCTCCTTTGTTTCTTATATTTTTCTGATATGGAAGTAAAGTCGTCGGGGCGGCCTAAAGTCGGTATCAGCCAGTCAGCGAGGGAGTCTATCCCCTTTTCAATAGCGCTAGACTAAGGAGATTGTTTTAGCATCTGAGGTGGAGTGCCACACCTACCATCAGCTCCTTACTTCACCACACAGATCCTTGTGCTACTCCTACGCTGAGTTGGTGAGGACCGGTATTGAACTAGGAACCTTGTGGTTTCTAGCCGAACGCTCTACCAACTGAGCTAACCCGGCCTTTCACTATTAAAAGGAATAGTCCATTGTTTAGTTTAGATGACAACACCTCGCATTACCAACTCTCGAAGCTTCTTCGGATCTATAGGTGTTATTTATTAAATCTATTTTTTGTAATTTGTTATTTTTTTTTAAAACAGTTTAAATACTAGTTGATAATAAGACTTTTGCATTTGTTTTTATTATCCTGAATAGTCTCTAAAATTCAAAACAGAATTCTGATGGATTAAGATAAAACGGATTTGTAAGGATTATGTATTTAAGCAGGGATAAAAGGTGATTAACTTGTTCACAGCAGCTTTGGCGAATTTCCGGAATTTCACGATGCTACATTTTTCAACAGAAAACAAAAAACGAGTCTTTAAAAATAAAATTAATTTTTATTATTATTTCTTTTTGTAATAATATCGTGTATCTTATACAATGGTGCTTTAAAATATTATGACAAATATTATACTTATATCTTTGCTTACCAACCCCCCACCCGTGTATGATCGGATATTTTCAAATCTATTCACCTCAGAACTCATTCTATTCAAATAACTCCTTTATTATTGTAAACCTTGCGTACTTATCTTGTATGAGATGACGTTTTCTTTTCCTGTGATTTATCTACCTGAATAGTTGGGAAGAATCTTAAACCTGTCCACCTTTCTGCGACGGTTCCTAATATTGATCCAATTCAAAGTCGTTCTTCTGACGTTTGCAGCTCTCTTGATGCTTTCCATTTTCTACCTGAGCAGACTTCAATGCCCGACCCCTGGCCACTTTTACAACATTGCATGTCTTATATTGTAAGGCCGTTCTAACTTTGGTGACCTTAAATTCCTCAATCAAGTCCAGAAGTATGGGGCTCCCAATGACAATCAAACTCACTAACAATGGTTTGCAAATCTAGCTTGCTAACCATTAAACCACACGAGGTGCCCCAACTTTTGATATATAGTTATTTACTAAGTTTAACTTAGATATAGCAAAAGGCCATAATTATGCAGTGCCCAGTGAGAATCGAACTCACGAACAATGGTCTACTAATCTAGCTTGCTAACCATTACACCACACGAGGTGCCCCAACTTTTGATATATAGTTATTTACTAAGCGTAGCTAAGATACGACACAAGGCCATAATTATGGGGTGCCCAGTGAGAATCGAACTCACGAACAATGGTTTGCTAATCTAGCTTGCTAACCATTACACCACATGAGGTGCCCCAACTTTTGACATATAGTTATTTACTAAGCTTTTGCTTAGATATAACACAAGGCCAG
>CM042157.1:26604923-26610324 GCA_023376005.1 Doryteuthis pealeii
ATGGCTGCACCACTTTGACCCTAACGAGGCGCATTGAGAATAAGATAGATGGGATCTGCACAAGAATGCTGCATGCTGTCTTAAACAGGTTGTAGAAGCAGCACCCCACAAGGAAGTAGCTGTACATAAACCTGCCCCCTAACTCATAAACCATCCGAGTGAGATGGACAAGACATTCTGGACACTGCTGGAGGAGCAAGGACGAACTTATAAGCGACGTTCTCCTGCGGAAACCAACACATGTACATGCTAATGTGGGCCACCCAGCAAGGACCTATATTGACCAAGTCAGCAAGGATACTGGGTGCTGCGCAGAAGACCTCCCTGGGACAATGAGTGATAGAGAAGTTTGGTGAGAGATTGTCAAAGATATCCGTGCTGATTGCGCAACAAGATGATTATGTTGAGTATATAGACCAGGAAAAGGTAAAAGGAGCAGGCGGAGGAGAGAGACAGAGAAAGGGGACGTAAGGGTTGACACAGATGTAGATAGTACATATGTTCAGGTGGGGGGAATGATTGAAAGGTTAAAGGGTGCAGGGAGGTGGTCATCATGTTTTTTATGCAGAAATTCCTTTTAGAATTTAAAAAAAATCTCAACAGTGATGACTGATTCACAGTAAAACTGTATATGCCCTATCTTCACTTTGCAGCTCTCTTATTCATATTGTCTTTCATTGTATGCATTTATACTCGTTAGGGTCCAAGTGGTGCAGCCATACAGGTAGAAATTATTGTTAAGTTTTTAAATGCCATCCTTGGCCAGTTGAAAAGGGCTTAAAGTAAGTAAGTTCTGAATTATGGAATCCTTTGGTAAGCGAATAAGTCCTATCCTGCGTATTGTTAAAGATCCAGTGATTTAATCCTATGTCTGTCGTCCACGAAAGGCAAAGTAGTTATGACCAGTACTGTCTGTTTAAGTATTGTATCAGCAGCAGAGTACTGCCAGTGATTGGCCAAGAGTTTGATCACGTGGTTTTGGCCGAGGCTATAAATAGAAGTGGGCTTTTAACACACACTTTATAAGAGAAATTTCTAGGGCGCTCGCGTGTGTAATGGTTAGCATGCTAGATTTGCAGACCATTGTAGTGAGTTCGATCTCACTGGGTGCTCCATATATCTGGCCTTGTGCCATATCTAAGCTAAGCTTAGTAAATAATTATAAGAGAAATTTCTCAACACTTTCATATTTATGTATATTACCTTTTAAGTACGATATACATGTAATCGGTGCTTTCGGTTACTTTGTACTTAATTACAAAACTGTCTCCATTTTTTCCTAAATCAAAAGTAGTAATAGCCAGTACTGTCGGTTTAAGTATTGTATCCGCAGCAGAGTACTGCCAGTGATTGGCCAAGAGATTGATCATATGGTTCTCGACGAGTCTATAAGTAGGAGTGGACGTCTAGCACACACCTTATATACAAAAAATTCAACAGTGATGGCGAATTCACAGCTAAACTGTATATGCCTATCTTCACTTTGCAGCCTTTCTTATTCATATCGTCTTTCATTGTATGCATTTATACTCGTTAGGGTCCAAGTGGTGCAGCCATACAGGTAGAAATTATATATTCATAAATCACAGTCGAATTATTGTAGTCTGACTCCTTCTGCTGAATTATAATAAACTAACCATCTGCATCACATTACGCATCACAGGTCGTCAGGGCCAACATGTGGCCCCATAGGGAGTGGGGGTTGGGGGCTTACCCCTCTGCAAAAGGTGCAATCGGTGTATTCTAAAGCCCCAGTCGAATTATTGAAAGAAGGAATAATTAAGAAGTAATTTCATTTTCATTCCGATCTGATCAAATTTCGACTGTTATCTAATTCTCTTCCGATAAATAATGGCATCATTCCAATAAGATTTCCAGATCAATATTAGCGTTTCGGAATTTCCCATTGATCTTCCCGCCCAAATCCCCCACAGATGATTGGCTTTGAATCGTTTGTCTGAGAAGTAAACAGTTCATTTTTGTAAACATTAAATCTCAGCTATCAAGTACTCTCTAAAGTCACACATTTCGATTAATTTCTTCTAATTACTAAGAAGGCTTAGTAGTTTCCATGGACCATATTACTTTTAGGCACCCCTTTTTGATCTCGATTAAGAAAGGACATGTTTTTCATTTACACCGTCAATATCCGGTTGTTTGTTAGCGGTTAGTGTATAGGGTTAGGGGTTAGTTTTATAATTTTTTTAAAAATCTAAAAATCGTCTGTTAAAAAAATCGGATATTGATGATGTAAAATAAAAGCATGTCCTTTTTTAATAGATATCAAAAAGGGGTGCCTAAATGACATGCAGGGTTTCCATAGACGACTTTGAGAAACCCTGCTATAGATGGACCCTAACAGGTATTACCACTCAGTCATAACTCACCTAGTATCATGGAGGATAGTTGAATCGTTATTTTTTTCTTTATTTTTTTTCTTTCCCTCTGAGAAAATTCAAGTAATTAGTATTAATATTGTAGTCTGACTAATACTTAGTAATTAGTATTGAACATATTCTGTGATTAGATTGACATTTTGATGCTTATTAACTTTTCAGATATTACTTTTTATCTAGTAAGTTTATTTTAGCATAAGGCCAAAAGTACGTTGCACCCAGTGAGAATCAAATTCACTAGCAATAATCTGCTAATCTAGCTTGCTGACCGTTACATCTCTCGTGGAGTTTATAAAAAAAAAACAGCGTTTATGTTTGGCTCAAGATCTCAAACATGGATCCCTTAGTGAGGATTGAAGTCATTACTAATCGATCTGCGAGACTAGTTTGTTAAACTTTACATCACAACGAGACGACCGGAGAAAAACGAAAAACAATAAACAATGATGTCAAGTAGAAATGTGTATGAATGAAAGAAATATTTTTCTGTCAACCGGTATGTCTGTATGTTTGTTTATACAATGACCGAATGGACGTCCTCTTATAAAAAAATAAATTGATGGAGAACAGGAAAGACCAATGTTTAATAAACTCAAACTGCTATTTTTGCCCGAGAGGAGTTTAAAAACTTTTTACTACACATTTTTCATATATAAGAAAGATCTATGATATCTTATTATAATGGAGATTGTGTGTTTTTCTGTCTGTAACCGAAACTATATTACTAATCGAGTCACAATTAACATAGTTATTTTAATCACATTCTTCATGATTTTATTTATATTTAAACCTCAATTATTAATAAAATTGATTCACCTTTTTATTAGTGTTGTTCATATCTACATACTAATAACATGCTATTGTATTTATATATACAAAAAATAGCGGTTTGCAGTGTGAACGGGAAGGCTAATTTGCATATTGATATTAAAAATGCGATTTTATTAAATATGTGCTTAGTATTATTGATTTCTAACTGTTTAGTTTTATTTTAATGAATATAAGCAAAAATCTCTCCAATGAATCTTAAATGAAATCCATTAACAAGAAAAAATAAGTGTAATTTTATTCTTTATTTCCTAATTTAACTAAATAGTTAAATAAGTAAAAATTCAGCAATGAAAGACGGCAGTGATGGAAGAGTAAGTTTCATTTCTATTTTTCTATTATACCCCCACTCTGTTTCAAATCTTTTTATCTGCCTTCTTATTAGACTTTCTAATTTAATATAATATTTCATTACATTAAAACTTAAATACTTGCACCCGGAGGGTGCATATATTTGCTAGTGTTTAAAAAAAATAATTAAAAATATATTAGAAAATAAAACAAATTAATAAAGAATAGAACTCACTGAAAAAAAACTCCATGTCACATCTTACCCGTGGCAAAAGCGTTGCTAATTCCCATTACACACATTTGTGGTAATTGATCTTCCCGCCAAAATCTCCCACAGATGATTGGCTTTGAATCGTTTGTCTGAGAAGTAAACAGTTCATTTTTGTAAACGTTAAATCTCAGCTATCAAGTACTCTCTAAAGTCAAACATTTTTCGACATCACACGCGTCGTGTGTTAAATAGAAAATTAGTTCGCAAGAGATATTACTACCGATTAGCGAGTCCTCACTAAAAACCATGTGACCATAATCGCATCGACCGACCATGTCTTAACACGTATCTACCTACTCTGCGTCAAGTAATAGCAGGGAAATGTGAATCCAAGGGGGTGCTCCACATTCCTTCCAAGACGCTCATAATGAAACCCGTCAACCACAAGATAACTTAACGCTCATTCCCTAGGGACATGTAAGACCCTCGAGGCTCACAGCCTGCTAGCTCTCTTTATGGTGCTGATAGAAAGTGGTTGGGGCTTGCACATAAGGTGCTAAATAGGGTTGCGGGGCAGGGATAGGGGGAGTGGGCAGGAGTTCGAGAGTAGGATGACATTATATGGTCGGATGGAGCGGGATGCAGTGGCGGATGGGTCGCGGCAGATGGGTTGGGCGGCACGGTGGGGTGTATGGCCAGGGGGAGCGGTCGGTGCCGGGTGGGGGGGGGGGGGGTTCTGGGGTCGGGGGGGGCGGGCGAGGGGGGCGGGTTTTCTCCTTATGTCACTGTCATTGATCTCTGGAGTCCTCTCCGCGTACGCTACCCCAATATCTTTACATAGTTGGGTCAGTTTTTGTTTGTGTTGTTTTATTTTTTTGTTTTTTTTTTTCCTTGGTCTTGGGTTCTTTGTTTTTTTTTGTTTTTTTTTTTTTTTTTTTTTTTTTTTTTTTTTTTTTTGTTGTTTTTTTTTTTTTTTTTTTTTTTTTTTTTTTTATCCCACGTTTAGCGATTGTCCACAGCCTCATGGCCTCTTGGTTGCGTGCGTCACAAGTAATGACAGGGTCGCTACGAGCCGTGTATCACCCTACATTTCTCTTTACGGCAGTGCTGCCGCATGCCTACCCTCCTTCGTACTCGTTGGTTTGGGTGAATAATGGGATGCAGTGGTACATTTGACAGTGCTTCTTGGGTTGGGTGTGTTTCCATTGACTTATTCAGGACTGCTCGCATCATCTTGGTGCAGCTCCCCACTAGCTTTCACTGACGCTTCGTTTGTACCTTAGGTGGTACACATAACGCAGTAGCTTTATGATGATATGACCACAGCCCTGGAAGAAATCGCTCTCTTGTTATTTGGGTCAGTGGGAGGGTCGGATTCATACGATCGTGGATAGTTTACTTGGTGTGTATATATTAGTATATATTCATACATAATATATAATAATATATATATATATATATATATTATCATAGGATATATAATATATAGACGAGAGAGACAGAGTGGATGAGAAGGTATCCCAGGTCAAAACATTGGTAGTATTAAGGATGATCTATATGATTCTAGTAGCAGCAGTAGTTATTCACATTGTACTAACCAGTACTATAAATACAGGTGAATCTTTAAATACGCTAAAGAGAGCTCAAATGATAATAATAGCTTTTTGATTATATA
>CM042157.1:26610424-26620424 GCA_023376005.1 Doryteuthis pealeii
AAGAGAGAGATTTGGAACAAACTAAAAAAAAGGTGATCATTTTTAATAATTGAGGTTTAAATATAAATAAAATCATGAAGAATGCTGAATTAAGAAAATAACTTTTATTGTGACTACGATAGTAAATATAGTTTCGGTTAAGCAGAAAAACACACAATCTCCATTATAAGATATCATAGATCTTTCTTATATATGAAAATGTGTAGTAAAAAGTTTTAAACTCCTCTCGGGCAAAAATAGCAGTTTGAGTTTTATTACATTGGCTTTCTGTTCTCCCATCAATTTATTTTTTTATAAGAGGACGTCCATTCGGTCATTGTATAACAACATACAGACATAGCGGTGACAGAAAAAATATTTCTTTCATTCATACACATTTTCTACTTGACATCTTGTTTATTGTTTTTCGTTTTTCTTCTTCGGTCGTCATTTCGGTTTTTTTGGATAGAATTACAAACTAGTCTCAGCAGATCGATTAGTAATGACTTCAATCCTCACTAAGGGATCCATGTTTGAGATCTTTGAGCCAACATAAACGCTAGATATTTATATATATAGAATGTAACGGTCAGCAAGCTAGATTAAGCAGATTATTGCTAGTAATTTGATTCTCACTTGGTGCAACGTACTTTTGGCCTTATGCTAAAATACAATTACTAGATAAAAAGTAATATCTGAAAAGTTAATAAGCATCAAAATGTTTAATCTAATCACAGAATAAATGTTCAATACTAATTTACTAAGTATTAGTCAGACTACAATACTAACTAAATTACCTTGAATTTCTCAGAGGGAAAGAAAAAAAATAAAGAAAAAATAACGATTCTAACTATCCTCCATGATACTAGCGTGGTTATGAAATGAGTGGTAGTACCTGTTAGGGTCCCATCTATAGCAGGTTTTCTCAAGTCGTCTATGGAAACCTGCAATGTCATTTAGGCACCCTTTTTGATATCTATTAAAAAGGACATGCTTTTCATTTACACCATCAGTATCGAATTTTTAACAGGCGATTTTTAGATTTTTTAAAAAAATATAAAACTAACCCTAACCTAACACTAAACCATAGGAATATTGACGGTGTAAATGAAAAACATGTCCTTTCGTTAATGAGATCAAAAAGGGGTGCCTAAAAGTTTAATATGGTCCATGTAAAACTAACTAAGCTTCCTTAGTAATTAGAAGAAATTAATCGAAATGTGTGACTTTAGAGAGTACTTGATAGCTGAGATTTAATGTTTACAAAAATGAACTGTTTACTTCTCAACAAACGATTCAAAAATCATATATGGGGGTATATGGGCGGGAAATCTAATGGGAAATTCCAACGAATATTGATCTGGAATCTTATTGGAATGAATAATATATTAGAGATAGATAACAGTCGAAATTTGATCAGTCGGAAAGAAAATGAAATTACTTCTTAATTATTCCTTCTTTGCAATAATTCGACTGTGGCTTTAGAACACACGACTGACTTTTGCAGAGGGTAAGCCCCCAACCCCACTCCCAGGACCACAACCCCTATGGGGACACATGTTGGCCTATAGAGAATGCGTAATGTGATGCGGATGGTTAGTTTATTATAATTAAAAGCAGAAGGAGTCAGGCTACAATATTCGACTGTGATTTTATGATATTAATATATATACTGTATGGCTGCACCACTTGGACCCTAAACGAGTATAAATGCATACAATGAAGACAATATGAATGAGAAAGCTGCAAAGTGAAGATAGCGCAAACACAGTTTTGCTGTGAATCAGCGATCACTGTAGAAGATTTTTTTGTATATAAAGGTGTGTGCTAGACGTCCACTCCTACTTATAGACTCGTTCGAGAACCATGTGATCAATCTCTGGCCAATCGCTGCAGATATACTGGCTGCGGATACAATACTTAAACGACAGTACTGGCTATTACTATATTATGATTATAAAGAGTGACAGTTTTGTAATTAAGTACAAAGTAACCGAAAGCACGATTACATGTATATCGTCCTTAAAAGGTAATATACCATAAATGAAAGTGTTGAGAAATTTCTCTTATAAAGGTGTGTGTTAAAAGCCACTCCTATTTATGGCCTCGGCCAAAACCACGTGATCCATATATGGTGACAGTAATATGTAGCTGATAATACTTAAACAGACAGTACTGGCCATAACTACTTTGCCTTTCGTGGACGACAGACATAGGATTTAAATCAGCTGGACTTTAACAATACGCAGGATAGGACTTATTCGCTTACCAAAGGATTCCATAATTCGGACTTCTACTTTTAAGCCTTTTTTCAACGGCCAAGATGGCATTTAAAAGACTTAACAATAATTTCTACCTGTATGGCTGCACCACTTGGACCTACGAGTATAAATGCATACAATGAAGACAATATGAATAAGAGAGCTGCAAAGTGAAGATAGGGCATATACAGTTTTACTGTGAATCAGTCATCACTGTTGAGATTTTTTTTAAATTCTAAAGAATTTCTGCATAAAAAAACATGATGACCACCTCCTGCCACCCTTTAACCTTTCAATCATTCCCCCACCTGAACATATGTACTATCTACATCTGTGTCAACCCTTACGTCCCCTTTCTCTGTCTCTCTCTCCGCCTGCTCCTTTTACCTTTTCCTGGTCTATATAACTCAACATAATCATCTTGTTGCGCAATCAGCACGGATATCTTTGACAATCTCTCACCAAACTTCTCTATCACTCATTGTCCCAGGGAGGTCTTCTGCGCAGCACCCAGTATCCTTGCTGATTGGTCAATATAGGTCCTTGTGGGTGGCCACATTAAGATGTACATGTGTTGGTTCCGCAGGAGAACGTCGCTTACAAGTTCGTCCTTTGCTCTCCAGCAGTGTGTCCAGAATTCTTGTCCATCTCACTCGGATGGTTTATGAGTTAGGGGCGGTTTATGTACAGCTACTTCCTTGTGGTGCTGCTTCTACAACCTGTTTAAGACAGCATGCAGCATTCTTGTGCAGATCCCATCTATCTTATTCTCAATGCGCCTCGTTTAGGGTCAAAGTGGTGCAGCCATACAGCATTAACTGATATAACAACAGCCTGGAAGAATTGTTGCTTAAACTTGACAGTGAGATCGGATTTCCATATGACTGATAGCCTGTTTGCGATCGACCATGCCTTTCCTATTCGTGTATTAACATCGCTTTCTGTGGATGAGATATTACTACCTAGATATGGGATTCTGTTGTAAAATAATAGATTTTATTCTGATGAAGTTTCTGAAACCAACAGAGACGAAATATCAATTGAATGTTACTTTTTTGTGGTTATTATTCACTTTTCCAATATATTTCTTCACATGTGTGTATGTGGGAGTGCAAGCGTGCGTGCATGCGTGCGTGCGTTAGCCTGTGATCTGTTCTGCTCATCTAGCTATTACGCGGTTAAAACTATTTGAGTGGACACGGAGGCAGGTGCTTAACCTGGGTCAAAGTCATTTGTTTCAAAAATTACAACAGGGAAAATACATTTTTGTAGAATGTTCAGTTGTCAAGTATCACCTGTGCACAGACACAGAGATATGATAGATTGTATTTAGAAAAATATTGGTGGATCCTAAAGTTCTTCTTATATTCTAAATTATGTTAAGAATATGAGCTTGAGTAATACTGACGGCCTGATAATAATATTGACGGCTATATATATATATATATATATATATATATATATATATATATATATATATATATATATATTACGGTTTTTTCCCAATCCACGAAGCAAATAAATTTACTACTGGGTTGATAAAATCGAGTTAAAAAGTGCTCAATAAAAAGAGCTAAATATATGGTTTTTTTTTAAACCAATGTTATAAAATTCCAACAGCAGTTTCTTGCCGGAGTAATTCTTCAGGGAATAATCGCCTCTTCCACTCATCCACTCTTATGTGGTGTTTAAATGAAAAACTAAAAATAGCAGAATGCAGAGACCCAGGGAAGATATTGAACTCGCGATCTGAGTTAACAAACACATGTAGGCATTTAAATAAACATAGACTGAGCCAGGTAGGTTCTGGAATTGCGTAGGGTGGTACACCCACGTACTTGAGAATGGATACTGCCGGGATATTAATAAGAGTGGATGACTGGAAGAGGTGATTATTCCCTGAAGAATTGCTCCGGCAAGAAACTGCAGTTGGAATTTTATAACATTCGCTTTTTAAAAAAACGTATATATATATATATATATATATATATTAATTTTTTTTTTTTTAGTGCGAAGCATGTGAAAGTGTGATATAGATAAGAAAGTGAGTCGAATGCTAAGTGTTATTTTTCATTTTATTTCATCCAATATTTTGAGAGAGAATAATTTATCTTTTACAATGAATTTTTAGACTGGTTTGACTACTGTGGTCGCTGGCTTATATATAATATATATAATATATATATATATTATATATTATATATATATAATATATTTCGTGTGTAATTATGCAATGATTGATTTCTTATTAAATAAAGACAAATTCCGTCAGAGTTATACAATATATACACTATGTCTGTGTACTAGCACATTCATAATGTATATAGTTAACTAGCAAAGCTACCCGTTAGTACCCGGGATTCAAAATAAATCACTCATGTATATTCATACATAGATTAATAAAAAAATATTTTTCTATGTATTTGTTTTATCATCTTTTATTATTTATGTATTCTTGTTTTGAAGTTGTTTATTTAAAAAAAAATTCTAGTAGCAATACAGGAGACAAGTGATAACATAAAAGACTGGTTAATTGAAGTAGATAAATCCGGTTTCTGTGCTCCTTTTAAAGCCTGGATCTACCAGCACGCAATCGTCCTCAAAATACTTTGGCATATTGTATAGCTACGAGTTCCTAATAGCTCATATTGGAACGTTCGTCAATGTCGAATGAACGGATTTCAATATCAGCGATTGAATAGTTAACTAACCACGTATTCGAGCCGGTGATTGGCTGGATTTAATCCATATGACCACGCCAAGTCTATAAGTTTACGTGGTGGATCACAGCACACTTTATATATCAAAAGTTGGGGCACCTCATGTGGTGTAATGGTTAGCAAGCTAGATTAGCAGACCATTGTTAGTGAGTTAGATTCTCACTGGGTGCCCCTTACATTCGGCCTTGTGCCATATCTAAGCTAAGCTTAGTAAATAACTATATGTCAAAAGTTGGGCACCTCATGTGGTGTAATGGTTAGCAAGCTAGATTAGCAGACCATTGTTCGTGAGTTCGATTCTCACTGGGCACCCCATAATTATGGCCTTGTGTCGCATCTTAGCTACGCTTAGTAAATAACTATATATCAAAAGTTGGGCACCTCAGGTTGTGTAATGGTTAGCAAGGAAGACTGGCAAACCATGACTAGTGAGTTCGAGCCTCACCGGGTGCCTCTTACATTCGGCCTTGTGCCATATCTAAGCGAAGCTTAGTAAATAAAGGGCACCCGACGTGGTGTAATGGTTAGCAAGCTGGCTTCGCAGACCATTGGTAGTGGGTTCGATTCTCACTGGGCGCCCCACACTTCTGGCCTTGTGTTATATCTAAGCAAAAGCTTAGTAAATAACTATATGTCAAAAGTTGGGGCACCTCATGTGGTGTAATGGTTAGCAAGCTAGATTAGCAAACCATTGTTCGTGAGTTCGATTCTCACTGGGCACCCCATAATTATGGCCTTGTGCCGCATCTAAGCTACGCTTAGTAAATAACTATATATCAAAAGTTGGGGCACCTCGTGTGGTGTAATGGTTAACAAGCTAGATTTGCAAACCATTGTTAGTGAGTTTGATTCTCACTGGGAGCCCCATACTTCTGGCCTTGATTGAGGAATTTAAGGTCACCAAAGTTAGAACAGCCTTACAATATAAGACATGCAATGTTGTAAAAGTGGCCAGGGGTCGGGCATTGAAGTCTGCTCAGGTAGAAAATGGAAAGCATCAAGAGAGCTGCAAACGTCAGAAGAACGACTTTGAATTGGATCAATATTAGGAACCGTCGCAGAAAGGCGCACAGGTTTAAGATTCTTCCCAACTATTCAGGTAGATAAGATCACAGGAAAAGAAAAACGTCATCTCATACAAGATAAGTACGCAAGGTTTACAATAATAAAAGGAGTTTATTTGAATAGAATGAGTTCTGAGGTGAATAGATTTGAAATATCCGATCATACACGGGGTGGGGGGTTGGTAAGCAAAGATATAAGTATAATATTTGTCATAATATTTTAAAGCACCATTGTATAAGATACACGATATTATTACAAAAAGAAATAATAATAAAAATTAATTTTATTTTTAAAGACTCGTTTTTTGTTTTCTGTTGAAAAATGTAGCATCGTGGAATTCCGGAAATTCGACAAAGCTGCTGTGAACAAGTTAATCACCTTTTTATCCCTGCTTAATACATAATCCTTACAAATCCTTTTTATCTTAATTCATCGGAATTCTGTTTTGAATTTCAGAGACTATTCAGGATAATAAAAACAAATGCAAAAGTATTATTATCAACTAGTATTTAAACTGTTTAAAAAAAAATAACAAATTACAAAAAATAGATTTAATAAATAACACCTATAGATCCGATGAAGCTTCGAGAGCTGGTAATGCGAGGTTTTGTCATATAAACTAAATAATGGACTATTCCTTTTTTATAGTGAAAGGCCGGGTTAGCTCAGTTGGTAGAGTGTTCGGCTAGAAACCACAAGGTTCCTAGTTCGATACCGGTCCTCGCCAACTCAGCGTATGAGTAGCACAGGGATCTGTGCGGTAAAGTAAGGAGCTGATGGTAGGTGTGGAACTCCACCTCAGATGCTAAAACAATCTCTTTGGTCTAGCGCTTTTGTAAAGGGGATAGTCTCCCTCGCTGACTGGCTGATACCGACTTTAGGCCACCCCGTCGACTTTACTTTACTTACATATCAGAAAAATATAAGAAATAAAGGAGACGAGAGAGTGAGGAGAAAGATAGTGTGAGAGCGCGCAAACGTGGAAGCGATAACGTTAATCTGTTTCAATCGAATGGAATGTAAAGGTAAAAAGAAGGAAAAAAAGAAAGAAAGGGAGAGTGAGAATTAAATCACGATTATGCTTTTTTTACATATTGATCCATTAGCAATAGCTCTTCTGCTATTTAATGCCCTTTTATTCACAAATATATATATATATATATATATATATATATATATAATATAGTATGAACAAAAAGTAATAAGACAAACAGGATTTTTTTTATATAACTTTCTTGTCGAAATCGGGAGCCATCACGGAACTTTGAACCTAACCCTTTATTTAGTCCACGGGGGTATCCTGTTCTCATTCCGCTAACCATAGCTGGGATAGGAGTTGTGTTAATTATTTTTCTAACTGCCTCTACTCAGGATTGAACTCGGGATCCAGAGTTAACTGTCACTTAGAACTGTCTTAATCTAACTACCTTATCCACTAGGCCATGTGTCCAATTGGACTAAATAAAGGGTTAGGTTCCGTGATGGCTCCCGATTACGACAAGAAAGTTCCCGAGTTCCAAAAGAAGGTTCCCGAGTCCGAGAAGGTTCCCGAGTCCGACAAGAAATACCCGAAGAAGGTCGGAGGGCATATCGGCCGAAACGTTGTACGAATAACAATGAAGATGGGGACAATAGTCCGAATAACGCAGATAATACTAATCTTCAAGCCTCATCTCAAACATTCTGAGAAACAGAACTGTAAGTTTAACATTACAATACAATACTAAAAATGTCCTCTTTTATAGCGAATGCAGATTTATATCCGTTTCATAATACTGAAAGACATTCCGACCAACTCATCTGCGCCAGTTGAGACGTGGAAAAGATTGACCATGCAGGAAAATATTATTTTTGTGCAAGTGATGCTGTCAACGATGCGTGAAAAAATGCATTGGTCCTATTTTTGTTGTTATTTAAAAGCACACCATGCAGGCTTTTTGTTCATTGCAGACAAAGATGCAGAACTGATTACGGTGGTGACTACATTGAAAACTAAGTATTTTTTCTATCTGAAAGCTTTCTCTCTCCGAATCTGTTTTCTGTATTTTATGTATTTTCAGTGAAAATAAATAGAATTTATTACTTTGGTCATGGCCTTAACATTGAAATTTGTGGACCATATGACCTTTAGGCACCCCTTTTTTTTATCTCGATTAAGAAAGGACATGTTTTTTATTTTTACAACGTCAATATCTGGTTGTTTTAACAGACGGTTTTTAGATTATTTTTAATCATAAAACTGACCTCTAACCCTAACCCCTAGCTCTAACCCCTAACCCTAGCCCCTAACCCTAACCCCTAACAAACAACCGGATATTAACAGTGTAAATGAAATACATGTCCTTTCTTAATCGAGATGAAAAAGGGGTGCCTAAAGCTAATATGGTCCAACTTTGGGTTATTTCCTATAACTCCAACATAAAAAGGGGAACCCCTCTGATTGACTGATAAATTATTTATTTATTTTCCCATTAACTAACCCTAAATCCTAACTCTAACCCTACACCCTAACCTAACCCTAACCCTAACATTGTCTTCTTTTTTCCTAGTAGAACAATAAATAAATAAATAATTTATCAGCCAATCAGAGGACTTCCCCCTTTTTTATGTTGGAGTTATAGGAAATAACCGAACTTTGTTCTTAGAGGAAAATACAGTATATGCATGACATATTTTCCGTCGGCCACTTGCCTTCTATCACACAAACCATCCACATAACAAGACACACTGGATACTGCTGGAGAATCAAGGATGAACTCATAATTGACGTTTTCCTGTAGACATCCACACATGAACACACCAGTGTAGACGGTCCAGCAATAGCCTACATCAATCAACTCTGTGCGGATTCTGAATGCCGTGAGGATGACCTGTCTGGAACAATGACCAAAAATGGTGGTTGGCGAGAGTGAAAGAGAGAGAGGGGAATGATGGGTATCCGTGCTGTTAGTGCGACCTGATTATGATTTTTAAAAAGGAAAAATAAAAACAGGGCTTTTAAGAGCTGCTCGTTTCTGAAAACTACTATATAGCAGTTTATTTGTTGGAGTATTTCAGTTTCATCTATGTTGCATTTCAGAACCAATTTTTTATTCTTTTCCCCTTTTGATCGGTTTTATAGACAGAAAATTACCTATGAAGGTGAAGGCTATCATATACCTACAATACTCGCTTTTCATTTACCTCAGGGAACTGCTTAATTCTTCGTTCAAAAATGAGGTTTTGTTTTCTTGGTAGGTGGTCCAAAATTACATTTATTCAGTCCATTAATCTAAATGCTATAATTTTTTTACAATACGTAATGGCTCTTCTATAGGCAATATAGCACCCCCTGCAGCCAGGAATAAATACAATTAAGAGGGACATACTTAACTAATTTAAATATTATATATATATATATATATATATATATATATATATTATATATATATATATATACACACACACACAGATATATATATATATATTAATATCTTTATTGGTTTGGTGGTCGGTTTTAAAGGCTATCACAATGCAAGTGTCGAGGAAAATAAGGTAACTATGGTGTTATTTGTTAACCTGTAATTTATTCTTAATATTTTGAGATTAAATCTCTTTGACAGAAGATTTCTGAAACTAAAGTGTGTGTGTGTGTGTGTGTGTGTGTGTGTGTGTTTATGTACGTGTCTTAATATATATATATATATATATATAATATATATATATATATATATATATAATATACATGCATATATACACATACACTCATATTATATATTAATTATACATTTATACTAATATAACCATATATATATCATATATATATATATATATATATATATATATATATATATATATATATATATATATATATATATATATATATATATATATATATATATATATATATGTATATTACATACCCGCACATACGTATTATATATTTATCTTAATATATATAAATATCAATATTAATATAAATATATATAGGGAGAA
>CM042157.1:26625424-26687924 GCA_023376005.1 Doryteuthis pealeii
GTGGCACTCCCCTCGTGTCTGCGTGGACAATTACCGATACATTCACCGTATCCTGCGCCTACCAGTCGATAGGGATTTTGTACGGTTTCTTTCGTTCGCTTATCGGAATTAGCTGTCTGCCTCGCGAAATCCCAATGCAATTGAATGGATTATTGACCCGGAAAACTGATTTAGCCATTTCTAAATTGGAAAATATGTTCACTGCCTGAAAATTTAATTTGCCTAGAAGATATATAAGGTCTTGCTCCACTCAACCCTAAAAAAAAAAGAATACGATTATCTTGCTTCGTTGATAGAGAGAAATCCTAGCGTCGTCATGGTTAAAAGATGAAAAGTTAATCGATCTATACATATATAAAGAGCAGTTTTGTGTATGTATATGTCCGGAGGAAACTTTGAAAATAAAACAATTAATAACAAAGTAAATATATATATACACATGAAATATTACTAGCTTTTGGTTTTTGAGCAAAAATAATGAAGGTTTGATTTATATTAGTGAATATACTTTTTAAAAAAAGTTAAATGATAATAGCATAGATTTTTCTTTGCATTTAATATTTTCTATATTAGACATTAATTTTTATTTCCAGAGTGGCTTGATCAATCCGTCCGTCTGTCCGTCCGTACAACTAAGACTCTGCCATTTTTGCCTGATCTCAACCAAACTTTCAGGAATTGTTAACAGTGACGAAGCTAGAGTCCCATACCCTTCCACCTGGTGGGGGAAGAAAAAAGAAAAACACTGGGATGCATGTATATGATTTTACTGTGTCTTTTTAGATTTTTGTGCGTCAGAGGCGCAGGACGCATACCTGACAGCATCTCTGCAGTACTTAAATGGTCACCCATCTATGTATTGAACAGGCTCATCGCTGCTCAACTTCGGCGATCTCACGGAAACTGGTACTTTCAACGTGATTTTGTCGTAAGCAACAGGGTAGTAATTAATTAGAGAGGTACTAATTTCAATACATGAAGGGGGGTAAAAAGTTCTGGCTCAATGTGTTGTATATTGTACAAACGAAAATAGGAATTTCTGGTTAAATTAAACAAAGAAAAGACGAAAAAAATGACAAAGGACATTTTCCCGGTAAAAGCGAAAAGAAGTTAAAAAACAGAAGAGAGGGTTTCCGGTCAAGGAAGCAGGGAGAGGATAAAGAAATGTATAACGAAGGTCTGTTATCAGATCAAAAGATAAAGATGCGTAGGTGTGTCGTCAATACAAAAGCCAGAAGGTCGAGTCAGTTAGTAGAGTCAGACAGCGGCCGGCGAAGAGAGCACAAGGAGTCTGACCGTCGACACGGTCGATCGCTGCCAGTGAGGTTCGTCCACCTCTTCCACGTCACCAACGCTAGTCATCCCAGCAGCAGTAGTAGTAGTCATCGTCAACCCTTGGGGATTCCTATTGTCACGCCATCCACTAACGTACAGCCGAGAAGAAGAAATAAAGTCAACTCCTACTATACCCATGTGTTGTAGATTTCATTAAACGACTACTAACATACATCGCTTTGGGTACAGTGAAAACCCCAGTACTAACGTACACGAATTCAGCGTCGTAAATTTGAAGCCGCTATATAACGTATAGAATTTGATGCCGCTATACACCAAATGAAGAAAGTAATGATTTAGAAGCAGAAGGTATTCATGCAATTCAATATATTCACCTGAATCAACCAAATGTCACTTTTTATAAAATAGTATTTGGTGGTAAAATATGGAAACGAATCCGGCCATATATGAATAGGAAAAACAAAGTGTTCCATAAAAGATGAAGTTTTATGTCAACGCTTAAATGTTTCGGTTTATGTAAAACCTTCTTCAGGGCAATATAATAAAAAGAAAATAACAATACTTTTTTTCGTCCAAACAGTAATGGATCCTTTTTTCTCTTTTTATTATATTGTCCCAAGGGTTCTACACAAACCGAAAAGTTAAGATATGACAAGACTCAGATATGAACAGATAGATAGATAGATAGATATGAATAGACTTATATATGAAAAGTCAGATAGATTTGACAAGACTTAGATATGAATAGACATAGATAGATAGATAGATAGATAGATAGATAGATAGATAAGACTAAACTTAGATATGATCAGACATGCAGACATATAACTACAGATAGATAGATAGATAGATAGATAGATAGATAGATAGATAGATATGAACAGACTGGCATTGATCTTAATGTAGAGATATCCAGATAGCCCGACTTCAAATCCAGTTTGTCTGCTTTCACAAACATTGTTCATTGTTTCATTAAGGGCTTTGAAAAGACAGATATATATGACAAGACTGAGATATGAACAGATAGATAGATAGATAGATAGATAGATAGATATGAATAGACTTAGATATGAAAAGACAGATAGATATGACAAGACTTAGATATGAACAGACATAGATAGATAGATAGATAGATAGATAGATAGATAAGACTAAACTGAGATATGATCAGACAGACAGACCGATATAACTACAGATAGATAGATAGATAGATAGATATGAACAGACTGGCATTGATCTTAATGTAGAGATATCCAGATAGCCCGACTTCAAATCCAGTTTGTCTGCTTTCACAAACATTGTTCATTGTTTCATTAAGGGCTTTGGCCGTGGACAGAGATTCGCAATTCCATTATAGTCGTTAATGGATCCGTTAGAGTTAAAATATCATCTAATAGTCCAACTAATGCATTTTCGAATAGCGTGAAAGAAGTGAAAATATAGTACACAGTCACTCTTGAGGTGGACGCAACGCATTATTAGGTTCATGATGTGGGCTTCATTGGGGAAGTGTCTAAAATGTCTTTAAAAGAGGAATGGTTGCTTTAATATGTGCATTAATATCTCGGGTTGGCTATGCAAGGAAAACACAATACAGCATGTGATAGACTTATGTGTCATGTACACATCTCGTAATCTATTCATCGTGAGATTGTTCCGCACTTGGGCATTCAATGCTTTTTTTTTTTTCGTTTATTTATTTTTTTGCAATTCATGCAAAATATTGCCTTTTTGTTCTGGTACATTCAGTAATAGCACTCAAATGTTGTCTTATGCATCATTTAAGAAATTATATATATATATATATATATATATATGTTTGTATATATATATATATATATATATATATATATATATATATATATATATATATATGTTTATATATATATATATATATATATTATATATATATATATATATATATACAAATATATATGTGTGTGTATGTGTATGTGAGAGAGAGTGAGAGAGAGAGAGAGAGAGAGAGAGAGAGAGAGAGAGAGAGAGAGTCATATACACATCTCGTAATCGTGAGATTGTTCCACACTTGGCCAGTCAATAAACATTTTTTCTTTTTTTTCCTTTTTTTTTTCAATTCATGCAAAATATAGTTTCTTGTTCTGTTCCATTAAGCAATAGTACTCAAATGATGTCTAATGCATCATTTGAGAAATCATATATATATATATATATATATATATATATATATATATATATATATATATATAACATTAATCACAAGGAAAAAATAACACAGTCAATAGCTCAACTCATAACATATGTTATCGCAATCAGATTCACCGAAACTATAAACAGGACGAAATTGCGTTGAAAATAAGTAATAAGTAATAATGTTTCTTCCACTGAACTCAGCAGCAAAGTAAAACTAATTATTTATTACCAAAAGTTTAAAACCACCAACCTTGTCACAGGCAACAACTCATTCTCAAAACTACTCGTGATAATGAGACCAATCTCCAGTAGGAGACCGCCTTTCTAAAATTGAAAGCATATATATATATATATATATATATATATATATATATGTGTGTGTGTGTGTGTGTGTGTGTGTGTGTTGCGATTATTTGGATATAGATATTTATTGCGAATTATCTACATATGTGGCACAAGGCCGAAATTGGGGAAAAAGGCTGGTCATCCCTATCCTAACTTTTAACCTAGCTATTCTCGTTCGTGACCCGATTCATTCTACAAATTATCCATTCATCATAAAAACAATTCGCACAACAGTCACCAAAACTTCTCAGTCACTCTATGTTTAAATTCTACACCTAATCCGTATTTACATGTTCATGAGGGAGGGGGGAATTGATATATATTTACAAATAAAAACCCCAAATTAAAATGGAAAATGAAAAAAAATTCTTAACTCCCCCTCCCCCACACTGGTCATAATTAAAACTGCACTCTTTGAGGACGGACACACATAGAGAAGCCGGATCTGTACCAATACTCTCGAAGGACTTCTACTTTGTACCAGTAACTGAAAACACTTTAGTAACCAAAGGATTCACATTGTCGACGGACTCTGTTCCTGCAGCTCTTGCCCTGGAGTAATGTTTAGCGACGACGCAGATCAATTCCCAAGTAGAGTGAGTTCAATCCCAGTGTCAAACTAAATTAAGCTTAGTACCCATTTAAGTTCGAAAAAGTGGTGATCGCAGCCATAACCAGAAAGTATTACTCTTGGAAGTTCACCCTATGTAGTTTCATGTGTTTTGTTTGGGGAGAATGTTCATTGAAATCAATAGCAAAGAACAATCCTAGCAAAGGACAATATGAAGATAATATAAACGCCGCTTATTGTCCTATTAAAGGGTTTCGAAAACACACACACACACACACACACACACACACACATCTTTGCCGAACGGAATTTTTACGATCTTTGCCGAACATTGGAAGATTCAACGGATTGGTACCACAGTTGAGTTTAACTAACTCAGATGGAAACTTTTCAACTCTCTGAAGATGGGCCTTGCCCGAAAATATTAAGAGTGAAAAAAAGGAAAAAAAAATTAAATAGATATGTTTTTCAACATAAATTTGCATTATTTCGCCTTCAAAAAAGCTTATTATACACACACACACACACACACACACACACACACATATATATATATATATATATATATATATGAATTTTTAGTACAAAATATTTTGTTCATTATTGATTATAAGAATCAGGGATTCCACCAGAAAAGCGCTTCTGCTATAAGGCCAAGGATTGGCCTTTAAAAACGTAACAATATATATATACATATATATATATATATATATATATATATATATATATATATATATATATATATATATAAAACAGTTAGAAATATAATGAGCTGGATTGATAGATAGATAATGATAAACATAAATAGATAGTAATTGGTAAGTATAGATAGGTAGATGTCAGACTTCAGACTTAGTTTCTCATCGAAATATTTTGTTCATTATTGATTATAAGAAACAGGGATTCCACCAGAAAAGTGCTTATGCTACAGGGCCAAGGAACGGCCCTTAAAAACGTAACAATATATATATATATATATATATATATATATATATATATATATATATATATATATTGAGAGAGAGAGATAGATAGATTGATAGATAGATGTACCTAAACAGTTAGAATTATAATGAGCTGGATTGATAGATAGATAATGATAAACATAAATAGATAGTAAATGGTAAGTATAGATAGGTAGATTTCAGACTTCAGACTTAGTTTCTCATCGATATAATAACAAAATGAAAACTAAAAAGATAATCATGTAAAAAAAAAAAGTTCAATTACCAACTGATAATCAAATATATCGTTTCCGTCTTTTATTTGTTTTCCTCAGTCTCGATCAATTATAATGGCGACACGCACTTCTTTTTATTGTCCGATTATGTTGACAGTTCCTAGGCCACTTCCTGTACACACTTCACTAGAGATTCCTATCAGTTCTTTTGATGGTCAAAACGCAACAGAGGCGACGCCTAATTGAATAACGAATCCAACCCAGACGTTGTTTTGGCTTTGGCGTTTATTTCACAAAATTGGAAGAGGCGTCAATCCATCTAATCTCACCAGCTCCACCCACCACTCGGTGCGGTAGGCCTCTTCAGCCTCTGTAAGAAAACCTGTCTTTGAGAATTGAAAAAAAAAATTCTGAATTTGAAAAAAAAAAAAAAGAACTGAGAAGACGTGTTCGGTGGGACTGAGGCACTCTGGGATACAATTCTTTTCCCATCAGCTTATCGCAAAATACCTGATATTGTTTTCTTAGTTTAATGGCATATAAACACTTTGGGTTATTCAATGCCAAATCTTTATTAGGCCTGTCGGCGAGGGCTTTAGAATACATCGATTTCACCTCTGGTGGCCACCTACGACCAATAGGTAGCCCCATTGGGAGTGGGGTCTTATGCCTTTGTAAGACTCTACTCCCAATGTGTCCATCTATTGGCTATGGATGGCTGTTGGAATTTTTCGGTATATATATATTTACCTGTACGAGCAGGATGTGACACAAGGTCAATTTCTTAAGCGGAGTTTAACAGGTTTGAATTCAGAGTTTTCCTTCTCTCAGACCGGTTGCCTAACCAAGATTAAAGAGCCCAGTCTGCCCTACTATTTACCCATAGCTGGTGAGAGAGTAGGATTCATACCTTTCCCAAGGTTATTAGCGCTAAGTGAAATGCAATTACCACGTCCAGAATTTGAACTCGGGGCGACGAGTCCATTTCCTATGACTTTAACCATTACACCACGAGCTTCCTATTTTTCGGTATATAAGGTGTGTGCTAGACGCCCACTCTTATTTATAGACTGGGCGATAGTCATGTGACCATATTCTTGTCCAATCACTAGCAGTGCTCTGCTGCTGATATTGTTATTCATACTGGCTGTTCTGGTCATACCTAATCATAACTACTTGGATCTTCATGGACGATGGAACATAGGATTATAACTCAGGACTTATTCACTTACCAAAGGATTCTATAACTCAGGACTTACTTATTTACTTTAAGTTCTTTACGACTGGTCAAGGATGGCGGTCAGATACTTAACAGTGGCAACCCGTGAGGCTTAAGGAAGGAAGTCTGGTGGCTAAGCAGTCAATTATATGCAACACTCTAATTTGGCCCTTACTTAGGCGAGACGAGCAGTCGGCTGATCCCGTCAAGCGCTCCCACCTATATGATTGTCTCAACCCTATTGCCCACATGACAAGCCCCAACCATTTTTATCATATAATGTCCAGAGTATGACGTTAAAGTGCATCTGATCATGAACTTCCAATTCTGGAACTCTGGGGAATGTGAAGTTCCACTTCATCACCATTACTCCCAGGTTAACTCTGACCCGGAGTTGAAGTACCAGTTAGAGTCCCATATATTCGTTAAATAGAACAAAAGTTTTTAAAAAATGAGTTTTAAAAAATTGGAGAGCTAAAAATCGACATAACTGCGCTAATTTTTTGAATTGCAAGTTCAAATTTTGGGGATTGTCTAATGTTAACATACTCCACACCTGTAAAAACTTTCAGAAAAATTGATGGGGTGGGTGATAATTTTACTTTTTTCATTTGATTTGACTTGGAATTACCCGTGTATATATGTACGTATGTATGTATTTCCGATAAAACTATGAAAATAAAACAAGTAACGAAAATTTAAATATATATACCGTGTATGTATGTACGTATGTATGTATATATTTCCGATGAAACTTTGAAAATAAAACAATTAACGAAAAATTATATATATATATATATATATATATATATATATATATATATATATATATATATATATATACATTAGATATCAGTGGTTCTTGCTTCTTTTTATTTTCAAATATTATGAAGACTAGCAAAACAAAAAGACACCCTCCGGGCGATGTAAAAATAATTCTTTGAAAGATATTGCCTGAGGGGATGGGAGCTGAAAATTCAGTGTCATAGTGTGTGTACCATAAGTATGTAAAATCGTCAAATTTATTAAAGAAGTAAAAAAAAAAAGAAAGAAAGAAAGACAATTTGAAATGGAAACAGTTCCGATAACTTTAAATATTATATCAGAATAAAACAATCTATATATAAATATATAACGCTGGGCATCTATTTATTGAAACAATGTGGATTGTCTAACACTGCATGCTCACATTTTGGGTATATTTATTCTATGTTATGACGTTGGATTATGTGTTGGGTAATGTGACGTAAGCAGTGACGCAGTTTTTGTTACAGACAAAAACCGGAAACTAATCTCCATTATTAATGGATTTGTTTTATATTCAAAGAAATTTAAGAATGAAAATATACGTAGAAATGGCATTGAAATTATGTTTAAATATCCAGCATTTGTATAATTTCAAAGGAAAATCATAGCACAAGGGTTTTTTTTTTTTTCACCTCTATCTAGTTGATGCTGGGTAGCCGATTTTAGTATTTAAAAAAATGAATGTTCGGTATTCATTTTAAAAAAATAATTGAAACCATACACCTTTGTAAAAAAAAATATTTGTATTTATAGGAATTTATTAGCGACCAAATACGTGCTCTTTCGAATTGTACACCACCCCGAGGTCCCGTCTCGAAATTCCCATTCGCCTTTAGAAAAAAATCATCATTTATATCAGCGCACATAAATCAGACCTTAGTCCGATACAGTTATTACTTAAATTTCTATAATGTTCCAACTATGTTAAGTAGATTGACGATGAATCGAAAGCCATTATGTTGACACATGAATATGTGTTGTATAAAATCAATACTTTGGACTTATTTACATCTCATCTAAGTTACGGCTCATAGATAGAAGATTGATATCAGTTACTATAAGTAATAGGGGCCGGGATAGCTTATTTTTCTCAACTAGTTTCGAACTCAGGTCATCGGTAGAAGAAAATGCCTTGTTAACGAAAGGGCCCGGCGACCAAATGCGTGCTCTTTCGAATTGTACACCACCCCGATGTCCCGTCCCGAAGTTCCACATGTTACGTAATTGCCTCCAGTGATTTCGTGAAGAATAAAATTTTCCAGTTTGTAAGTTTTCTCCAGGCTACGCTCACAGACCCCAGCCCTCTGGTATCACCAGGAGGCGTAATCACAAGCGGATTCAACTGGTGAGCGAATCGGACACGCATTGTCCCCACTTAATAAGATGAGGTACCCCAGAAAAAAATTGAAGTCAGAAATGCCATCTTTTATGGGCCATTCGTTAGGCTTCAAGCAAGAGCGCTCTTCTAGCGGAAATCGTTGGTAAAGAATCCTTTGGTTGTAAGGGTATTTGTCTGCTCATCCCACTTATGAGGGCTGGACACAAGGTCTCGTTTTTACGTGGGCGCATAAAAATTGCGTCGATCCAGGGGGATGGTCCCCCTGGATCAACGCTATTAATTGTACTTTACCGGTCCAGAGGCCGAAGCACACTGGACCCCCAGCCGAGGCCGGGTATAGAAGGTAAGTCTCAAAGCATAGAATCTGGAACAGATACTACACTTTGATCCTCCCTTGGTTGTAAGTTCCATCGTAAATGATTGCAATGGATGTCTGTTTAGTATCAGTGATTAAGTAGTCATCTAGCCACGCATTATGGCTGTTGATTGGCCCGATGATTAGACCACGTGACCTCGCCCAGTCTATAAATTTAATTGGTGAATTGTAGCACGGCTTATATCACCAAAAACCGAGCACCTAACGTAGTGTAATGGTTAGCAAGCGGTATTCTCAAACCATTGATAGTGAGTTCGATTCTCAGTAGGCGCCCCATAATCTCGTCTTGTGCCACATCTAAGTCAAGCTTAGTAAATAACTATATCACCAAAAAACCGGGCACCTCACTTAGGATAATGGTTAACAAGCTAGATTCGCAAACCAGGACTAGTGAGTTCGAGCCTCACTGGGTGCTGTTTACATTCGGCCTTGTGCCACATCTAAGCAAAGCTTATAATTATATGTATGAATAATTATATATATATATGGACGCACATGTTTATGTATATATGGACACACATACATATATGGACACACACATACGTATATGTACACATATACATATATACGAACACAGACACACACACACACACACACACACACACACACACACACAGGGCCGGGTTAGCTCAGTCAGTAGAGCGTTCGGCTAGAAACCACAAGGTTCCTAGTTCGATACCCGCCCTCGCCAACTCAGCGTATGAGTAGCACAGGGATCTGTGCGGTAAAGTAAGGAGCTGATGGTAGGTGTTGCGCTCCACCACAGACGCTAAAATAATCTCCTTGGTCTAGCGCTAGTGAAAAGGGGATAGACTCCCTCGCTGCATGGCTGATACCGACATTAGGCCACCCCGACGACTTTACTTTTTCACTATATATATATAGTTTCCTGCTGAAATAACGGACATTCCCCTTATTGAATTATTCTACACAAACACATTTTCTTTTTGTTATTTCAGCTGTTTTTCTTTCTTTCTTTCTTTCTTTCTTTTTCGATGAATATTTGTCGACTTCTTTTTAATTTGGCCTACACATCCATTTTACAACGTTTTGAAGATAATCAGACGCTGATTTGAAATGACCAGCAATGTATGCAGACTCATGTAAGCCGGCATCTACAGACAGAACAAAAAAAAAAAAGACACATTTATTTACTCAGACGGTAATACTATGCGCCGATATTCACATCCATTGAACGTCCATGGTAAAGGTCGCAACGGCTGTCAAGACGAAACCATGCTTATCGATTAAACACAAGCTGATATAAGCCGCTATTGATTCAGACTGTTCTCTTTGTCAACACTTTTGTTGGTTATGATAGATAACACTGTATTGAGTCATTTGTATTTCTGTGTTCCTTTTTGCCATCGGCTTTCAGTGATGAACAAAAATGGGGGATAAAGAAAACAGACAAAATGAAAAGAGCAAAGACATACTTTCTTATTAAGAAAGAAGAAAAAGACGGGTAATGGCTGCTTGGTTGGTTGTTTCGTTAAATGGCACACCAACACTTGTGGATTACTCAATGCAAATCTTCATATATATATATATATATATATATATATATATATATATATATAAGATTTATCCAAAACTTGGTAGTAAGGGATGATTCTATATGTGATTTCTAAGATCCACTGTACAAATATTGATGATCCAGTATGTATAAATACAGCGAATCTTTAAATCACTGAAGAGAGCTCAATGTAAAATAACCTTTTAGATTATATACAGAGCAATATTTATAAAAAAATGAAGGAAGAACTCAATACAGTGATCCCATATAAATTTATTTCGACGAAAATTGGGGCCCATATAAATCTAAGTTGATTTAAACCGGCTCCCCAAATTTCCGTCTCATCAGATGGGTCTCAATTCACTTATGGACAAGCATATCACAAAAAACCCCAAAGAGCTGAATATATATAAATTCAAACAAAAACTAATAAATATATATATATATATATATATATATATATATATATATATATATTTAACAGTGTAGGATTGTAACCATAGAAACAGGAAGTGAATGAAAAAAAAAGATACATCTCAGGTTGATTCCTAGGTCGTCCAGACAGACTATAGGATCACTGTATTGAGTTCTTCCTTCATTTTTTGATATATATATATATATATATATATATATATATATATATATATATATATATATATGCAGATTTGCATTAAATAATATATATATATATATATATATATATATATATATATATTATATATATATATAATGAATAGTTTATTGGCAGTACTGAATTTAAAAAGGACGCGTAAAAGCATATGCATGTTGTAAAATAAATTTTTTTTTTTTTTTTTTTTTTCTTAAAAGAAAAGTAAGGGTACCCCTAGTTAGATTTAAAATCTCTGAGGAGCATTGAACGAAAAAAAGATAAAATCATTTCCGATTTTAAATCTAACTAGGGTACCCTTAATTTTTTTTAAGAAAAAAAAACAAAAACAATTTATTTTACAACATGCATATGCTTTTACGCGTCCTTTATATATATATATATATATATATATATATATATATATATAAAGATAAACCTAATGAGTCAGATATACCTACTAAAAGTTTCGCTTAGTGCTCTTCAGGGCTATCATATGAGTCAGATCTTAGCCCTGAAGACCACTAAGCGAAACTTTTTAGTTGGTATATCTGACTCATTAGGTTTATCTTTATTATTTACTCTACTGTGTTGAGCACCCTTTACTTATTAGCTTTAGTGTTTTTGTATGAATATATATTTTTCATATATTTTTCATATGTTTAAATGTAAAGCGTAAACAAATCGAGAAAAAGTCGATCTCTGTATGTACATTTCAGATGTGGACTCCCTACTTTCTATTTTGTGTGGATCGCCAAACATATTTTATGGACCCCCAGGAACCCTGTTGACTCCGGCTGAGAACCCCTGCTATGAAAAAAGATAAAGTATAAATGAAAAAGTATGCAGAAAAATGGTTGCTACATTAGTGTCACGAAGTATCTCAGTTTCAACTTTAAACTTTTTTAAATCAAACCTTTTTGGTTATTTCCTATGAGTTTAACATGATCAAAGGGGAACCACTCTTGACTGATAAATTATTTAGTTACGTATTGATCTACTAGGAAAAAAAAGACGAGGTTAGGGTTTAGGGTTAGGGCTAGGGTTTAGAGTTAGTGTGAGGGTTAGTGTTAGGATTTAGGGTTAGTTTAATGGGAAAATAAATAAATGATTTATCAGTCAAGAGTGATTCCCCTTTGATCATGTTAGACTTATAAGAAATAACCAACTTTTTCTTTAGCAACACTGGGTACATAAAAGCACAACACTGTTCGTTATTTTGAAAGAAAATAAAATCCTGGAAATAGTAAATAAATTTGAAAAGATGTTGTTAAAAAGATTATATTCCGACAAATATAAAACTCTAGAAAATTGGGAAGAAAACATTATTAGAACGCAGGAGGAAAACTTGAAAATAAAAGAACAACGTATAAGTTGGTAAGTGTTTTCAGAAAATACTATTTTTCCTCGCTAGAGAGGGAACGCTTCTCCTTCAATTTCTTTACAACAAAAGATTCTGTTTATTAAATACACACAATGCACAAGAATATTAAAGTTCAGAGAAGTTTTCTTTTCATTCCGGGGAGAGAAAACATACATTCCTATTTCTTAGGTAAAATAACACCCGCTTCATGAAAAATTACAGTCCCTGCCTTTTCCCGATCCATCAATCGTAAAATTGATTTATTTTTCTTTCAAAATTAACTCCTTCTACTCTTAATGGTTGGTGGTTGGTCTTTAAGGCAGGTCAACCCATGTTGGGTTATTTCATGCCGAATTCATTTTGTTTTATTCATTCTGGATGGTATTTAATTTTTTTTCCAACTCAATTTTTAAAGACTTTTTTTTAAATTCAATTTTTATTTAATTCATTGATGGATTGAGCCTAACAGGTACTTCATCTTTGAGTCAGAGTGGACCTGAGAGTAATGGCTATGAAGTGGTACTTCACACTCTCCAGAACTCCAGAATTGGAACTTTGCCATTGGATGCTATTTAGCTTCATGCCCAGGACACTAAACCCCTCGCCCACCGCATTCTAGCAAATATTTGATGAAAAGGGTTGGGGGTTGCCATAAGGGCAAAGGGGTTGGGACAATCATATAGTTATGATCCAGAATTGAAACTAAATACAAATTTAACGTTCTTTGTCTTGGTGAATACGGCTTCAGTCTCGATACTTTCTTTTTTAACCTACCGGTGAGTTTTTAGTTTTGTTTTATTTTCTTACGTCTGATTCTCTTACGCCACAACTTCAACCAAACGATATGTCCCATCGCCATCTTTCTTTTTTTTTTAACTTTTTTTCTTTTCTTTTCTTTTCTTTTCTTTTCTTTTCTTTCTTTTTATTCATCCGATGTCTTTGGGGTTTCCTTGTTCGTTTAAACGATTTCTTTTATATCGATTGCTTTTTTTTGTTCTTCTTTTCTGTGTTATTATTGTTGTGCGATTTCTATTTCCAAATTCTGTTTCCGCGTCTGGACTAAAAATGTCTCTTTCTTTCGGAGCAATGTTATATTTTGGGCAAATAATTTCACATCTTCTACGTGCAGAAGACGATTAATGTTTTCCTAACAAGTGCGTGGGTTCTTATTATTCGTAGTAATAGTACTAATCTTACATACATAAGGATATATATATATATTATATATATATATATATATATATATATATATATATATATATATATGATATAATGAAAAACAAAAGACGTTTACAACTGAAATAGGCTCATCAGGAGAGAAGTGTGCAATGAGCCTATTTCAGTTGTAAAGATCTTTTGTTTTTTCATTATATCATATTCATACTGTCGGATTAATTTCCATTTTATTTTCATATATATATATATATATATATATATATATATATATTTGACAGATTTTAAAATTATATATATATATACAAGGCGTGTCAAAAAAGTATCGATATTTTTTGTAATTTTTGACGCACCTTGTATTCAGGAAAAAAATTACGTTCCATTCATTCTTCATTTCTATATCGGTAAATACACGTTTAAACTTGGTACCTTTTGACACTCCTTGTATTCTGAAAAAAAAATAATGAATGGAATGTTATTTTTCTCAGAATATAAGGTCTGTCAAAAAGTGCAAAAAAATATCGATACTTTTTAATTAATGTATATAAAGTTTGTTTCTTTTATCAATTTTGTCTTCTTCTTATGTTTTCTACGGAAACTACATTTCCGTAGTCATATACATTTAAATTGTGGGGATCAAAACTCGGATCTTCAACTCATCACGAACATCAAACAAACTCGGTCCCTACAGACTCCAGGGGGTACTTTGAAGAGAATAGTTTGTAGTTTGGATTTGAAATCATTTTGGGGACACCAGTCCTGAAACTTTTCTGACATACCTCGTAAACAATTTGTGTTGTCCTTTTAGTAGAAAGCAGAAAAGAAGGAAGAGGAATATAAAAATAAATAATGATACCCGCTAAATAATGATACTCTTAAAAATACAATTATCATTATTTTATGAAGCAATTAGTGATAATTTAATTTCTTTTCTTCTTTGAATACTGATAAGATGTTCTTTTCAAATTGTAATTACAGCCTTATTTAATTACATTTCTTGGCTTATTCGCCTTAAAGCGTTAAAGTCATTAAGTTGGAAAGTTGGAAAACTTTTAGAAGACTTTGTTTTTATGGTTCGGTGCTTTTAGAAAGTTTTGCTATTGAAGTCGGAATTACAAACTAAAAACCATACGCCTCAAGTCATCTATCAATCTCTTTCACACCTTTTTTCTCTTCTTCTTTCTCTTTCTTTCTTTCTATTGCTCTCGCCCCTCTCTCTCTCTCTCTCTCTCTCTCTCTCTCTCTCTCTCTCTCTCTCTCTCTCTCACTATATATATATATATATATATATATATATGCCACAGACAATTCAAGTCTGAGGAGTTTTTTCATGGTCCTTTCAATTTTTCTTGCGATCTTTTTTGTGTTTGGGTGGAGAAGTTGTAATAGTCCACCAAATCCTTTTATTCGAGCGCTTTCGGCTGGTTTATCAGCCATCATCAGGTGGGGAAACGATGTTAAGTTTTTTTTCCAAGTGCCTCGTTTTTATAGAAGAACGAGTAGTAGCTTTTGGTAGGATTTGGTGGACTATTACAACTTCTCCACCCAAACACAAAAAAGATCGCAAGAAAAATTGAAAAGGACCATGAAAAAACTCCTCAGACTTGAATTGTCTGTGGCGTTAACCGAACTTGTCTAAAGAAAAAATGCTGCCGAAGTATACATATATATATATATATATATATATATATGAAAAAAATGCTCATTATGCACAACAGAAAAATTCCGTATTCTTCAAGGAATAAACTCCGAAGAAAATTTCCTAAACAACAAAACAGAAATTTTTCGAGCATGCCACACAGGAAAAATTCTTAATATGGAACTGGACTAACCAAAACATCAGACCGCCATAATTAAGAATTCATATATAAATAAACACACATAAACTAAAATAAATATAAAAACGGAAAAAATTTAAAATCACAATAAGAACAATGACGACAAATAGTGATGCCGTTGAATGATGAAAGCGAAATGCAGGAGCTATTAACGGATCGCGTGGACACGTGCCGGGAGGTTAAAACTGTCCAATTTTTTTCAAAAGTCAAACGCCTCTGAAGACGAATAACACCAAAAAAAGTGTTATTCAGAAACCAATGGTAGGAGCGACTTTATAATTATAAATAAATAAATATATATATATATATATATATATATATATATATATATATATATATATATATTCAATGGTAATATCATAGTTTTACACTCAACTTGAAGTTTCATGGTGATCCAATCATCAGATGAGTTCAATGGTTGAGATCTTAAAAACTAGTCGTGAAAATTATATATATATATATATATATATATATATATATATATATATATATAATTAACGGCTGAAAAAAACGCCAAATCCGTTCGCTTCATTTAATTACTTTTTTGACCTTATATAGAGCATTTCCTTTTTTCTCCAGACCGTCTCTTATAACTTGAAAAAGGGTGAATGTTCACCCGAAATATCGGAATTGACCAAACCAGGAACTGAGCAACAGTTGAATATTAAAATTCTGATTTTTGTTATGTTTTTCTTGTTTTTGTTAATTTTTCCAATATATATATATTATTTGATAATTTGCTTTTGAAGCAGTGTTAAGTAAAATAGTCTCTGACTCTGCGTGCTGGGTTCTCCGGTTCGATCACTGTCGCAGGGAGATCGTAGGTATACACTGCTGATGAGACCTAATAAGGTTGAAACAGCTGTATCTTGTTCCACACGTCGCACGCCTTATTCGCCGAGTTTGACGGTCATGATTATTTTCAATAATTATCGAATTTTATACGCATTGTAATTGCCTTCAAAAATATAAACAATAATAATAATAATAATAATAATAATAATAATAATATATATATATATATATATATATATATATATATGAAAACTTACTTTATCAGATATAAATTTATTTCGGCCTTTTAGTAGCCTCTTCAATTTGATTTCAGTTTATCAGATATAAATTTATTTCGATCTTAGTAACTTCTTCAAATCATATTTTAATCAATATTAGGGAAGTCTTAGAAGTGTCTTTTCTTCAGCTTAATATAGCATTTAAAAGTATGAGTAAGAAACAAAAATAGTTTCAATTTTTGTTTCTTACTGATCCTTTTAAATTCTGAACCAAGCTGAAGAAAAGACACTTCTAAGACTTCCCTAATATTGATTAAAATATGATTTCCATATCAACTCAACGAAAAGTAACATCGTATATTGTTCCTTTCTTTTAATTTTCTTTTATTTCTCTGTGGACTTAAAGAGAAGTTTCCTTTTTTTATTAGGATTTGCAGGAACCTGGGGGGAATGGTACTATCGCATGGGACAATAGTTAATTGGGTCGTGTGACTGATGCATTAGAACGTGGGAAGAAAGAGCTTTTCCTGGACTAGTAAGCCGATCGATTATTTTGCTCTTTGAAAACGGCTGTGTTCGGGCTGCCAACGAGACACAGTAAATGGTTATGGAAAAGAGATGGGCAGTTTTTCACTTCGTAGAACATACCCGTGTTCTCTTGTTTCGATTAATCAAACGCTCTTCAGTTGCTAAGCCGTTCCAAAAGATATGGAAAGAATTCTTTGAATAAAATATAGAACTGGTCTTTAAGAGGACAATACACCTTATGGCTGAATGTTAGAAAAATGTTTAAGAGGATTACAGAAAATAATTGTGGGTATTGAATATTGATGCTATGATAATATATAGATTTCTGTACAGGGTCATTAATATTTAAAGGATTATACGGGCACTTAATCTTTTTTATCTTCTTAATCACGATAGGATGTGACACAAGTTCGCAATTTCGTACATTCATAGAGATTGGTCGCTTCGTTGGATAATACAATTAACCCTTGTTTTTTTTTTTTAAATGAGTTAAAATTGTTTTAAAAAATTGAGTTTAAAATTTAAAACAAAAATTAATCAAAAATGAATAAAACAGTTTTATTCATTCTTAATTAATTTTTGTGTTAAATTTTGTTTTTAAATTTTAAACTCAATTTTTAAAAACAATTTTAACTCATTTTTTCATTTTAACCAATAGATTGAATCCCTACAGGTACTACCACTCCAGATAAGAGTTGACCTGGTAGTAATGACGAGGACAGGATTCTCCATGCTCCACAGACCTCCAGAGTTAGAAATTCCCAATTAGACGCAGTTTAAAATCTAGAGTGAATAGATCTGCAGCACTAGTTTGTTAACAATTACACTACGATAGAACACCCTACTCGTAGGAAAAGTAAAATTTAGCTATTCTCCATCAGTTAGATTTTTACCCAAAACGAATTAGAGGTTACACAAGGTCGCAGGTGTGGGGCATCTAGCGAGGATGGATCTGCGATATTAACTTGCTAATCATTAAAAGATGGCTAGTTTTTGTAATTCTGGATTTGCAGATGCGGTCACGTACATTTCAAGGGAAATTCCCATCTGTCTCTGGTGGTTCATGACGACGAAAACGTCGCTACTCTACAGCCATGTAATGCGATAGACAGACTCTCCCCGTAAAATACTTTATGGTGAACTCGCTGATGGCACCCGAAGGACAGGAGGCTCCTAAAAGTGATTCAAAGACAACATGAAGACGACGCTGAAGAAATTATACATCAAACCTTAAAGCCTGGAATATCTGGCCTCCAACAGACAGGGTTAGCGAGACATGCACCGCACAGGAGCTGAGCGGCTCAATATCGAGATTAACAGGGCTACCAATACTATAATGAACGGATTTCTCTATATAACGGGGGAAATAGCAGATCATTGCGATAATTTGTTTGTCAAGTGCAATGTCCTTAAAATGTTCAAGCATAGAGATTAAAGAAATCCAAAATAAAAAGAGATACGACTAATTAATAACGTTTTTTCAGCCAATGTGTGAGATTATCCTGATCATTTTCATTTATTCTAACTGTCGGGTTTACAAATAAAAATAATGAAACTGCTACGATACTTTCGTAAATTCACCCCACCACACAAAATCTTCGGTACACACACGAAATAACGACGACAACCGGGTTTCAAGTCATTCGACGTCACACATACGAATCCCACAGGAGAGCTGTTACCCAACGTCCACTCGCCTGTTTTTAAAAATATCTGGTGGCTCAATATCGCAAATAAATCTGTAGCATAAAAATGGCAGTTTTGCGAATGGCTCTCAGAAAGTAGGTCGACACGCGAGACAGTGAATGCGTTTAACTACCGGTAAGTCACTGTCACTTCTACTACATTTATCAAAGAGAATAAATTCATATCAGGTAGTACTGGATTTTAAAAGATAGAAATATTGAAAAATGAACAATGGGACTGGAAAGTACCATACAAAATATAAAGAGCCCAGTCCGCTCTACAATTTACCCATAGCTGGGGGAGAATATTTGGATTCCTATTCGAAGAGTAATGAATGTCAACTCGTGTTTGAGTAGACCATTTCCTGTTTTTTTTTTAATTTTTAATTTTTTTTATATATATCATCATAGGTGCCAGTAGCATTTGACACTCTATCCTTGTGTTTTCTCAGATGACTCACCAGGCCAGTTCTGGAGAGACATACTCTTCCACGTAAACTACATGCTGGAACTTCTCCACTTTGAATGTTGCTGTGCTGAAAAATACCCTTTCTAATAACCCGCTTCAAATGTTGGTGTTTAATTCGGTTGGACTCAAATTCTTCCACAGACAGGTATTATTCTCCCTTCAGCTATGGATAAATAATAGAGCGGATTGGGCTCTTTATCTTTTGTATGGTAATCGGCTACAAATCGACTACGCACAATCGTGCCTAGGTTTGTGCTTAAATTGTCACATCCTACTCATGCGGAAGGGTTGTTAAATAGATATATCGTACATATAATGTCCCTACATCAGAATAGTATGCAAGTGTGTGTTCATATATGCGTAAATTTGAGGAATCGAGTATTTCTGTATTTAGCATGTCCTCTACAAGGAAAGCATGTCGAACTGGAATAAAAATAAAACGCCAGAAGGTAACAGAGAAAGAGGGGAAACAAGAATTTACACATGGTATATAAATCAGTAATAGATTCCTTCTGAGTCAACAGACAGGTTGTCGGTTACCATGGAAACGCGATTAGATATTGTTTGGCTATGAAACAAATACAATACTGATCACAACACACAAAAACACACACACACACACAAACACACACACACACACACACACACACACACACACACAATATATATATATATATATATATATATATATATAAGTATGTATATATGTTTGTATATATATATGCAAATTTGACAATTGAGTTATGTATACATATTATATACCTTTGAAAAGAAAAGAAATTTATATTAGAAAAATATATAGACAATACACAAACGCACATTGACGCCTCCACCGAAATATCCCCTCACAATATGAATATATATATATATATATATATATATATATATATATATATATATATATATATGCACTAATACAGACATGTGCAAACCTGCCACGTAATGTATGTATACATATCGTATACATTCAAAAAGAAAAAATGTATATCATGAAAATATAAACACAAACACATGTTTTATTAATACACGCAATCATATAGAGACACTTTATATATATATATATATATATATATATATATATATATATATATATATATATATAGGCAATATTTATATGTAAAAAGTGCTCAAAATCATTGATAGATTATGCACTTGTAAGTTAGGATATCAACATCAACACCACGTGTTAGCTCTCAGTTTTCGCCTGTGCAATTTTCAAACCAATCTTGAACATTTATCTCATTTATCTCATATATATATATATATATATATATATATATATATATATATATATATATATATATATATATTGTATTGGTAAAAGTAATCGAAAATATTACAGGTGTGGGAGTTATATTTATTTGTTATGGTGTTCTTCTAGGAGTTTGTCACCATTGATTTCGAATCAGCGTATTAGACTCTTATCATCAGGATAAAGTCCTCCGGGAAAATATGTGAGGGAATTTGGGAAAAATATGCATCAAATTACACTCCCTGAAGCCTATGGGTAAACAGTGGGGGATGACTGGTCTCTTTAACCATGGCTAGATAACCATCTCTACGCGTTAAGGTCCGCTCTAGAAATTGATCTTGTGTAACATCCGGCTCGTGCAGGGGTTGGTACATATAGAAAGTACTTGGGACAAAAACTAATCCGCGGATTCCATCCAAATATTTAAAAAGTTGGTCAGAAAGCTTCAAAAGATCGTTAATAAACTCGTTAAACATGAGACAGCTGTTTTGTTTAATTCTATATGTATAAATATGGCCAAACAACACACACAACACACACCACACACACATACACACATACATATATATATATATATATATATATATATATATATATATATTAAAATAAAGGTATACGGTATAACCTGCTCGAGTTTCACCATAAGATCTTCGGGTTAAATTAACTGGATTAATCAAGATATTGATTAATTGCAGTCGATTTCACGTGTGTTTTTTTCGCGATAACGGTTGATTATAGGTCCGCGGTCGAAGAACGCTGTTTAAAATTCAAAAATTCAAAAGAGGGGAAGTTGCATTTTTTTCAAAGGATCAAAATATAAACATTGTTAGAAATCCGCTTTGTCTATTGTTTTAAAGGTTTACGACAATGATAGGATCGTCTATATTATTATAGAGTCTGTAGTGATTAAATGTGGTTTTAATAATGTATGTCTAAAGTTAGTTATTTTGATTAAAGCCAATAGAATGAGTATATATGTATACACACATACGAGTGTATTTGTACCATTTCAATCGTCTTATTATTATTTAAATAAATAAATGAATAAATAAATAAAATTAAGATAAAAATAATAATAAACCGTATATAATTATGTCAAATTTATACCTAGCACCCTATATATATATATATATATATATATATATATATATATATATATATATATATATATATATACAGAGTGTTAGGGATTAATTTGATGTGCTTATATTTGGTTATTTTTTCCTTAAGTTGGAGGTATTGACGCACACTATGCATCATTTCAAAGTTTAGGCCCTTCTTCATTCATATACATGATGACAGATAGAATGGATGACTGGAACCACCTGAATCATGGAAGAGAATAATTTGTATCATGATGATCTGCGCCTGCCATTAAAATAAGGCGATTATTTTTGCTGCCAATGCTCCTCGAATACTCTAAAAACAGTCAGGCATGAACTGGAGAATTAGAGTCTACGAGGCTGTGGCTAGGAGAAAGCGACATAACAGGCGATCTGATTGCGTTCGTACAGCAGAATTCCTCGAAAATCTGCAAAAAAAATGTTGGAGGACCCTGGCATTGGAATTCGGGCCTTGTCACGTGAATTGAATGTTTCAGCCTTTACCATGAAGCTTGCACTCAATGAAGACCTTCGCTACTACTCATACAAGCGTCGCAAGGTCAACGGCTCCCAGTAAAGGCCCGTGAAAATCGTCTGACAAAGGCGAAAAACTTCTGAGCAAAGTGAAATATTCTGCTGAACCACAAACAATTTAGTTCTTTTACGATCAGAAAATCTTTTGCGACGATCAAAAGCACAACACGCAGTATAACAGATGGCTTGCATACAGTATAAAGGACACTCCTTCGTGTCATGCAGACTAAGTTTTCCCAAACTGTGTTGGTTTTCGGATGTGTGGCCTCTGAGATGTGATTCCTCCACATTTTTCAGAAAGGGTATCAGATTAAATTCAGATGCCTATGTGGAGGTGCTAAACACTGTAGTCAAGCCCTGGATAACAAGGTAGCCAATGGTAGGCCATATGTATGCCACACCTCTGGAAAAGTCAAAAATGGTTGTCGGTGAATTTTTACGACTACACCAGTCCCAATGTTTGGCCTCCAAACTCCCCAGATCTTAACAGCATGGATTATTATGTATGTGGCGCTGTTGAGAAAGCCACCAATCGCCGTGACAGTACTACACAGTTAATCGACAGAATTAAGGTAGTTTTTGAGACCCTTCCCAGGGAAACTGTAACATCAGCTTACTCAAGATCCGGAAATCAACGCTAATGGCGATTTTTGATGAAACTTGTTGACAGTAGTGTAATTTCCGTGCCTATTGAATTTCTTTATAATCCATTAAATTTTGTAGTTACCAGCACTTTTCTTTTTCCTTATGAAACTGTCAAATTTATTCCGAACAGCCTGTATATATATATATATATATATATATATATATATATATATATATATATATATATATTGTGTTTAGCCCTTCTTGTTGTATTACCGCGTAAATCAAATTTGCCTCTAGTCATACATGCATATACATACTCATATTTTAATTTTTACGAATAAACTTACGCATACACAAAACCTCCCAGAAACACACACACACACACACACACACACACACACACACAGACACACACACATATACATATATGAGGCTGCGTTAAAGCGTATACATCGTGAGAGGAAAATTTCTTAAAAGAAAATTAGGGTACCCTTATAAATAGATATTAAATCTAAGTAATATAATTCTTTTTTCGATCAATTCTCATCGGAGAAATACATTGATAGATGTTTGAACGAACGTTGAAATTTTCCTCTCACGATGTATACGCTTTTTACAGCCTCATCAAATTTTGTACTCCAAAGAAACTCTTTATATATATATATATATATATATATATATATATATAGAGAGAGAGAGAGAGAGAGAGAGAGAGAGAGAGAGAGAGAAATGGATAGAAATTCGATAGATTTCTCGATAAAAATTGTCGGCTAAAAAAAGCCATATCAAAACACATCGCTTGTGTATTTACTTCTCATATATATATATATATATATATATATATATATAATATATATAGTGAGAGAGAGAGAGAGAGAGAGAGAGAGTGTGTGTGTGTGTGTGTGTGTATGTGAAGAGAGAGAGAGAGAGAGAGAGAGAGAGAGAGAAATAGAAATTCGATAGATTTCTCGCTAAATTATTAGAAGAAAAAATATTTATATTATGATATATACAAATATTAATGAAATTATTACTGTAAATGGTCAACACGTGCTTCTATCAAAATTCGGTTACACCCAAATTACATTAATAATAATAATGATATAATAATAATAATAATAATAATAATAATAATAATAATAATATATATATATATATATGTGTGTGTGTGTGTGTGTGTGTGTGTAAATGATGTATATTGTTGATATTTGATTTATAAGTACGATTTATAGTTAATAGATTTCATCATAACCAAAGTATGTATCTTTCAATAATTTTTCCAATAATTTTCACACACACACACACACACACACACACACACACACACACACACACACACATGAATGGTCTGTATTGTTGATTTTTTATTCATAATTCTTTACATCTATGACGGTCGCCTTACCAAAGCAAAATTGCGCACTCATCGTTCCAACACGGGTGCTAAAAGTTAAAAGCACGCAATGAACGGACCAAACATTCAATGATCACAGAATAAATGTTACACTATACGCCGGGGTCGTAACCACATCACCGACAGTGACCAATGAAGGTTAAAAGTTCATGTACTCGGTATACATTCGGTATAGTGGTTTGGGACAATTATTATACAACTTTCATTTTGATTTGAAACATCTCGGTCACAAACATGAAAAGAATAATAAAATCTCAACTCTAAATCATTGCCTGTTATTTCTAATAAAATATTTGTACAAGCAAATACATATATATATTACTAAATATGTGTATTTGGGCAGCATTCTTTCATTTATACATGTAAAACAAATATACGTATACATAAGTATACATCCTCACTTACATATAGGTGAACATGCACATATACGTTGACACATATTTTACATACACATATAGATATACACACATTATAAAGTATACATGACAATATATACACTATAATATATATATATATATATATATATATACATATATATAAATCATACAACAGTGCATATATGTATATTAATATATATACATATATATAAATAATAATAAATATATATATATATATATATATATATATATATTAGAAGCATTTTTTCTTTACATATATTGGAAAAGATCGAAAGGAAACTCGTCATATAGGAAATGTCTGTCTGTATGTATGTATGTATGTATGTATGTATCAGTCTCTTCGGTATATTTTTTGTTTTATTTCTGACTGATAAGGAAACATGTTCAAAATACATACATACATATATATATATATATATATGTATGTATTTTGAGGGATTTGAGGGGACTGAACGCTGACATCGGAATACTCCGTTATTATAAATATTTTACAGACGCTGCCGCTGTCAATAACAACAAAGACGAAAGATCCGTTGAATGAGCAACATTCATTTGATAAAGGGTATCTAACGAACCCGAAAATTTATGATAACAAATAATAAAAAATAAGTAAATCCAATACTCCATAACATCGAGTTCATTCATATATTTTTAGATGCTTCGTAATAACGCCCAACTTAAAAAAAACAACATATATATAATATATATATATATATATATATATATATATATATATATATATAAGGTAATCCAAATGACTGGTTGTAAGGGATGATTCTATTTGAGACCTTCAAATCTCACTGTACAACCGTACTGTATTCTCTTGTAGGTGCAAACATATATTTACACAAGGATTTTTATAAATCCTTAGAGAGTTCAATGTATAATAATCAATGAATTAGATTATATACAGAGCAATATTCAACTTTCAGAGAAAGAAAAACATAACAAACCGTCATCCTGTAATAATTTATTTCGACCAGAAACTGAAAATATTTTTTTTTAATTCTTAAAAAATTTAAAAAGTTCTTAAGAGCCCAGCCTCATCAGACGGATTTTACAAAAATAATGGGATTCACTGAAAGAAGAAGTTATACAAACAGAAAAACAAATCTTAATATTCACAAAATTTATGTCAGATAGCAAGTATAAAGTTAAAAATTCTAAGCCTAATAAAAAGATACAATGTATATTTTAGCTTCATGTTAACATATATTATATATATATATATATATATATATATATATGTGTGTGTGTGTGTGTGTGTGTGTTCGCGCGTATCACAAATCATCATCATGTCGAGCAAGCAGCATGAACATCCATGACAATCTCACGCCAACTCCTCTGCGCAGTATCCAGCATCCACACATAGTTGGTCAATATAGGTCCTGGCTGGGCGGCCCACACTAGCATGCCCATGTGTTAGCCTCCACATGAGTATGTCGCTTCTGAGCTCGTCCTTGCTTCTCCAACAGTGTCCAGCATGCCTAGTCCGTCTTACTCGTATGGTTTGGGAGATGGGGGTCAAGTGGCCATACAGCTGCCTCCTTGTGGGGTGCTGTTTCCACGACTTGTTTAAGACTGCACGCTGCATTCTTGTGCAGGTCCCATCTAGCTTATTTTCAAGGCGATTCGTCAGGGTCAGGTGGTGCATCCATACAGAAATAAGACATATACATAGATAATTCTATGTAACACGTGATATATTAGGTATTATATTAAACGATTTCTCAAGAAAGCTATTGAACTGAAATCAATACATACGAGGGGCGTTCAATAAGTAATGCCCCCGACCCACTTTCAGTTTTTGATCTAGCTGAAAATTTGCATGCGCAATTATTTATATCTCTTTAGATTAAGCGGCAAATTACAGCTCTTAACTAATTGTGGTTTCTGACTTACAAGTATTTGAACTGAGTCAAGTCTGAAAAGGAGCCTGTTGAGTGTCCACAACTCGCGTTCGCCAGATCAGAAGCACAGGCGTGCGGCTATGAACTACCCCCTCCCCCCCTACTCTCCCGACCTTGTACCCTCTGACTTTCACCTTTTCCCAGCCATGAAGTTGTTTTTGAAAGGAAAGCGTTTACCAGATGATGCAGCCTTGATTTCCGAAGTCATGTCGTGGTTGGAGGACCAACCTGGGGTGTTCTTCAAAAACGGTCTCCAAAGCTGCATCAAACTATGGGAGAAATGCATAACTCTTGGTCGTTCCTATGTAGAAAAAGACTAATAACTGTGCCAAGATTCTTGCTCTACTCCTATGGGAAGTGGGTGAGGGGCATTACTTATTGAACGCCCCTCGTATATGCTAACACAACACTTTCTGCAAGTAGTGAAAACATTACCCATTACCTAGTTACATAAGGTATCCACCATTGACCCCGTTACATATGGGTAATATAACTTTATTACACGCTGTATCTCAGACTTGCCGCTAATTATTCATATTCATTTTCTAATAAAGCAAATCCTGTTTACGCCAAAGGGATTAAATATAAATCATAAATAAATGATTAAATTTGAAAATTCGATAATTAAAAAACAAAATAGAAAAACATCGTCTGAAATAAGAATTAGCATTCAATCGGTATTGTGTGCATTTAAAATTCAGTGATAGAAGTTATCAGCGTATAGGAATTAAAACAAAAATCACTAAGCTTTGCTGTCTTGCAATATATGATTAACTGTTTCGTCTCCACACATTCTATACTTGCTATTCTGCTGCGTATTATTATTATTATTATTATTATTATTATTATTATTATTATTATTATTTGCTTCTTTTGAGTTTTCACATCAGCATTAGCTGATGCTATTCCACTGGAGTCTGAGTGAAAACAAGTCTGCTCAGGGTTCCAGGACTCTCCTGAGTATTCTGGCAGATTCCAACAGAACAATTCTGGGTGGTCTGAATTCTTCCTCCGATTTCCAGATTTTCCAGTCTTGTTTCCAAACTTTTGGGGACCGTTCCAAGTGCACCAACTACAATTGGTATTATTATTATTATTCTAGTAGTAGTAGTAGTAGTTAGGTTAGATATGTTATAAAATTTTAGTCAAGATTTTATTGCAATTTAAGATATTTCTTAACCAATCTAGAGCATTCCACTCAAATATAAAGCCCTCAAACACAGCCAACACTTGTTAAAACATAAATGCATTTTTGGCCAATCCAGGACATTTCCGCTAAAAGATGGGAACAGTTTTTGGGGGAGATTTCCACCTCAGATGCCTACGCCGCGTTCTATGCATTCGCTGGCAGGACAAAGTGCCTAAAACAGACGTGCTGGAACGAGCAAACGTAAACAACGTGTCTGCCTTCATCTGCGAGAGACGCCTGCGTTGGCTTGACCACGTCAGGAACATGGAAAAAGGCCGCATTCTCAAATACCTACTGCATGGTGAATTAGTAGAGGGCACCTGACCGGTAGGGAGACCACGCCTGTGCTTTAAAGATGTCTGCAAGAGAGACATGAAGACATGCCACATCGACATCAACACATCGGAGGCTTATGCAGAAGTCCGTGCGACTTGGCGCCTCCTCGTCAAACAAGGAACGAGAAGGAGTGGAAAAGAGAGGAAAGAAGCCGCCGCAGAAAAGAGAGCCAAAAGGAAGGAGAGACAACAGCATCTCCAGCAAACATCACCGTTTGTTTGCAATCACCGCACCAGAGATTGCCATTCAAAAATTGATCTGTTCAGCCACTCACGCAGTTGCAGATAAAAAAAATTAAAAAGTGGACACTACGCCATCGTCTCTAGTAGACGGAAGGATGTCAACGACAGTAGAGAACGCAAGAATGCTATAATGAGGATGGGGTAGAATATTGGGATTACCCTGGATCGGGTAGCCTCAAGCTGTAAATGGTACACGAATTCCTGCTTCTTGCAGAGCCCCGGTTTGAATCTTTGTTAAGGATGAATCCGCGCGTGATTGCAATTCGAAAAACATGGGAACCTAAATCAAAACTGGCACCTGCTAGAGAATTTCTATATAAACAGAATTTCTATCGACAGCAAAAGTCAGTCCAGCTATCACCACTTGGCCGCGTCACATCACTACGTCCACACAACGTTCACACGCCTCAAAACGAAAGCTGCCACCCCTTTCACCGGCGTCAGCTTGAAGACTACTGGCTCTTCACACTTCTGATCAGAAAAGCCCGATCCCCCCCCCACCAACACACGCCTCACTGCCGTCAATTTCATGATCTTCCAGATATCTATTCGTACTTACGCCTCACCTACCAAGTATATGGAAATATGAAATCTTATCATGTACCAACTATCCATGCGCATATAAGATACTTCACATATGTCGAACTATATTAACCTGTACATTATATATATATATATATATATATATATATATATATATATATATATATATATATATATACTAGCAAATATATGCACCTCCTGGTGCCAGTATTTAATTTAACATAATAAAATATCATATTAAATTAGAAAGGCAAATGAAACTGAATAAGAATGCAGAAAAAAAAGGTTTCGAACAGAGGGGGTAAGATTGAAAAATAGAACAACTTTGAAACTAATTCTTCCATCATTTTCCATTACTCCCGTCTTTCATTGGTAAATTTTCCTAATTTAACTACTTAGTTAAAATAGGAAGTAAAGAATAAAATGACAGTTATTTGTTCTTGTTAATGAATTTATTTTAAGATTTTTCCTCGAGATTTTTGCTCATATTCATTAAGATAAAACCAAACAATTAGAAATCAATTATACCAAGCACATATTTATTAAAATCAAATTTTAAAGATTAATATGCAAATTAGCCTTCCCATTCACACTGTAAACCGCTATTTTGTTTTATATATAAATACACTTGCATGTTGTTCGAATGTAGATATGGTCAACAGTATTAATGATGTAAAACAATTTTATTAATAATTGAGGTTTAGATAAAAATAGAATGCGTAGAGAATGTGACGTATATAACTAAAGGAATCGTGACTTGAGAAGTGATATAGTTTCGGTTACAGACAGAAAAACACACAATCTCCATTATAATAAGATATATATATATATATATATATATATATAATGTTGTTCTAGTTCCAACGGGAGAAAATTTAATATCTTATAAAAAAGAAGGTCCGCAAAGTGTATTTTCAGAAAAAAATGTTTTATTCTTTTTATCTTACATACGCGACACGTGTTTCTGATCTGTTGTCTTCTTCAGGCATTGAGTTTATTGAATTTGGCAGAATATGTCCGATATTTGATAGGTTGTGTGTGTTTCTGCAATTTTCTATTATAATAGAAAAATTGCAGAAACACACAATGCTAAAATAAAACATTCTGATGTAATGAATATGTAAATACCTAGGTACCCCCATCACTATAATCTGATTGGATAGTGTCCTCTATAAATATTCGACACTATGGTGGTACAAGCTCTGCAACACCCACCTCGTCATTGCCTCTGGTATTGCTGCCATTTGATTTCGCCAAAAAAAAAAAAAAAAAAAAAAAAAACTTTCCCTTCGATTCTTGACTGCGCACAACGTTTAAAGATTCATTACAGCTATTACACCCGTAATCGAGTACTTTATTCTCAATTCTCCAAAAATATAAAAAGACTACTAGGTAAATAGATAAATAGATAGATAGATGTGAATATACTAGCATAGATAGATAGATGCAATGTTTTTTGTTTCGTTATTTTGTCTTCGAATCTAAGTAATTAATTTATTATTGTTAAGTACACTACACTGTTACAATCTTTTGGGCCATCCTGTAGGCCATAAGCAAGAGCGCTGATCCAGTGTTGGATTCCCCAACGAGGAATTCAGAACAAATCACAAGCTGAACCAACGTCCGACCATCACTTCTATCATTTGCTGTGTACAACTGGAGCTTTCCCCAAGATGCTCTGCAACACCCACCTCGGTATTGCCTCCGGTATTGCTGCCATTTGATTTCGCCAAAATAAAACATTTTGATGTAATGAATATGTAAATACCTAGGTACCCCCTCACTATAATCTGATTGGATTGTGTCCTCTATAAATATTTGACACTATGGTGGTACAAGCCTCTGCAACACCCACCTCGTCATTGTCTCTGGTATTGCTGTCATTTAATTTCGCCAAAAATAAACATTTTTGATGTAATGAATATGTAAATACCTAGGTACCCCCTCAGTATAATCTGATTGGATAGTGTCATCTATAAATATTCGACACTATGGTGGTACAAGCTCTGCAACACCCACCTCGTCATTACATCTGGTATTGCTGCCATTTGATTTCGCCAAAATAAAATATTCTGATGTAATGAATATGTAAATACCTAGGTACCCCTCACTATAATCTGATTGGATAGTGTCCTCTATAAATATTCGACACTATGGTGGTACAAGGTCTGCAACACCCACCTCGTCATTGCCTCTGGTATTGCTGCACCTTGATTTCGCAAAAAAAAAAAAAAAAAAAAAAAAAAAAAAACTTTCCCTTCGGTTCTTGACTGCGCCCAACGTTTAAAGATTCATACAGCTATTACACCGTAATCGAGTACTTTATTCTCAATTCTCCAAAAATATAAAAAGACTACTCGGTAGATAGATAGATATATAGATAGATGTGAACATACTAGCATAGATAGATAGATGCAATGTTTTTTGTTTCGTTATTTTGTCTTCGAATCTAAGTAATTAATTTATTATTGTTAAGTACACTACAATGTTAAAATCTTTTGGGCCATCCTGTAGGCCATAAGCAAGAGCGCTGGTCCAGTGTTGGATTCCCCAACGAGGAATTCAGAACAAATCACAAGCTGAACCAACGTCCGACCATCACTTCTATCATTTGCTGTGTACAACTGGAGCTTTCCCCAAGATGCTCTGCAACACCCGCCTCGGTATTGCCTCCGGTATTGCTGCCATTTGATTTCGCCAAAATAAAAACATTTTAATGTAATGAATATGTAAATACCTAGGTACCCCCTCAGTATAATCTGGTTGGATAGTGTCCTCTATAAATATTCGACACTGTGGTGGTACAAGCGCCTACTAGCCTACTAGCAAGACTACCACGACGACTGCTCAGAAGACGGACTGCTATTACTGCTACTCGACGCACCGGCTACTACTGCGATAATATACCTTACTATAACTTCATAATATACGCTTTATATATCAGTGGCAACGAGGAATTCAGAACAAATCACAAGCTGAACCAACGTACGACCATCACTTCTATCATTTGCTATGTACAACTGAATATGTAAATACCTAGGTACCCCCTCAGTATAATCTGATTGGATAGTGTCCTCTATAATATTCGACACTATGGTGGTACAAGCTCTGCAACACCCACCTCGTCATTGCCTTCGGTATTGCTGCCATTTGATTTCGCCAAAATAAAACATTCTGATGTAATGAATATGTAAATACCTAGGTACCCCCTCAGTATAATCTGATTGGATAGTGTCCTCTATAAATATTCGACACTATGGTGGTACAAGCTCTGCAACACCCACCTCGTCATTGTCTCCGGTATTGCTGCCATTTAATTTCGCCAAAATAAAACATTTCTAATGTAATGAATATGTAAATACCTAGGTACACCCTCAGTATAATCTGATTGGATAGTGTCCTCTATAAATATTCAACACTATGGTGTTACAAGCTCTGCAACACCCACCTCGTCATTGCCTCCGGTATTGCTGCCATTTGATTTCGCAAAAAAAACAACAAAAAAAAAACTTTCCCTTCGGTTCTTGACTGCGCCCAACGTTTAAAGATTCCCGTCTTCGGTTATCTTTAGAGGAAATGATTACAAGGTGATACATCTTTGTGAACAAGCCGGCTACGAGATGTCACCAAGTTGTAATGATAAGATCACTGTTATAGAAATAAGTTTCGGTCACGCTGTTCACTCTTCATATTGAACTATGTTTTCCCTTTTACTTTCTTTATTTTTTTTTTTTTTCATTCTGAACATTTTATACGCAGATACTTTGACATTTATTATTTGAAAAGCTGTAGGCATCTTTCGCTATAAATTTGGTCATGTCTCAACCTATAGAAAGTTGGTCATATATCTTCTTTTTTAAAAAAACCCAAAAAAAAGAAAAAAAAAAAGAAAGCTTTTTTTCTCTCTTCTTGGTGAGAGGTTTTGGCATTTGTTCACTATCTTTGTGAGCTGGAATCATGTTCGTATATTTGGTTTCTAATAGATTCTATACAGACGTTTTCCTATTCAGAGCGAAGATTCAGGGATCTGCTCTTTGTGCGACTCAGTCAAAATTGGTCAGTGTGTCAAATTAGGTAATTTATTCTCTGTTCATATTTCCTGCATTTCTCTCTCTCTCTCCCGGTCCCCCCTCTCTTTCTCTCTCTCACACACTCTCTAGCTCGCTATATATATATATATATATATATATATATATATATATTATATATATATGGAGAAATAGGGGAAGGGGGGATATCTGAGTATAATGGTCAATATGCATATATGCATAACCAAGTTTAAAAAGTCCGTAATTCGTTCTTTTTCATATTTCCTGTACTCTTCCCCTCTTCCCCTCCCTCTCTCTCTCTCTCTTCTCTCTCTCTCTCTCTCTCTCTCTCTCTGACTCTCTATCACTATATATATCTATATATGGTCACTATGCATATCTACATAAGCAAGTTCAAAAACTGTCCGACTCGGGCAAAATTGGTCAGTATATTCAAATTAGGTAATTCATTCTTTTTCCTATTTCCCGCACTCTCTCTCCCTCTCCCCTCTCTCTCTCTCTCTCTCTCTCACACACACACACACACTCTCTCTCTCTCTCACACACACACACAACACACACACAAACACACACTCTCTCACTATATATAAATATATATATATATATATTTATATATATATATAAATACATATGTATATATAGAGAGAGAGTGGTAGAAGGGGGAGAGGTGATATATATATATATATATATATATATATATATATATATATATATGAGAAGTAAATACACAAGCGATGTGTTTTGATATGGCTTTTTTTTTAGCCAACAATTTTGGGGAGAATATGTGCTTAATTGAAGTCGTACCTAATTTTGAAAATTAATTAATTGATAATTAATTAATTAGGCGGGCCTACCTAATTTAAATGTAAGGCTCAACAAATCGAGAAAAAATCAATCTCTGTATGTACATTTCGGCCTATAGGCCTCATCATATATATATATATATATATATATATATATATATATATATATATATATATATATTGATTTTTTAAATAATGGCTAGTTTTAGAATGTGTTTATGATGGTCACTATGAATATATGCATAAGCAAGTAAAAAAGCACCTGAGTTAGATATTTGTAATCTATATCGGTTGTTCGGGATCGAACCCACACCAAAAAACATCATTTAGAATGCTTATTCTAAAGTTTATTAACCTTAATGTGGAAAATGAATACTGTACACCCATAAAAGTTTTCTTAGTTATTCGACTACTGAACAACACAATTATCATTATCTTAATCGGAGAGACCCCCTTCGATCAATCGGCTGGTTACATCAAGCCTTAGTACCTATATGATTGCCCCAACTTATTGCCCTTATGACAAGCCCCAACACTTTTTAAAAAGGCGATGGATGAAGGAGTTCATGTCCTGCGCTTGACGTTAAACTCTATCTGATGGTGAAGTTCCAGTTCTGGAGCCCTAGGGAATGGCCAGTAACCCTTCATCACTATAACTCCCAGGTTCACTCTGACTCGGAGTGGTAGTACCAGTTAGATTCCAATCTATGGGTTAAAAAGAGGCATCGTTAATAAATAACATTTAGTCTATGTATTAATGATTTTGACTATAAATTAAATACTCGTTGATAAACTTACGCAACTGCTGTGTGTATTGTAACGTAAGCAGTGAGTGACGTAGTTTCGGTTAGAGAGAAATAACAAAATCTCCATTATAATGAGATTTGGGAGTGCAAAGCCTTTTTAATGCTCTTTTATATTGCGTGCTTTTAACTTACTCTGGGAGATTCGTTTTAGAAGCCCACAGTGTCGACGTATAAGTCTTTAATCAGCGGATTATTGTCAACAAAATAAATGACTGATAATCCTTGTTTAAAAACAAAAATAAACAAAAAAGAACAAAGAATTAAGAGAGGTCAAATTGAAATTCACACACTAGATCAATAGAAGAAGTGGTAACTTGACTTACGAGTTTGATTCGTTCCGCTCCTATGTTATTTTCCTCGTATATCAAATCAATTTTCCCCATTGAAATAAACTGAAATGCCATTAATTCGTTACACCCCTAACCAACCCAAAAACCCCGCTATTTTTGAAATCACACACTAGATCAATAGAAGAAGTGGAAACTTGACTTTACGAGTTTGATTCGTTCCGCTCTATGTTATTTTCCTCGTATATCAAATCAATTTTCCCCATTGAAATAAACTGAAATGCCATTAATTCGTTACACCCCTAACCAACCCCAAAACCCCGCTATTTTTTGTTATGTTTTTTTTTTTTAAATAAAAAATAGCACTTTATTTTATAAGTAGGAAAATATGATTGGTTGGTTGGTTGGTTGGATTTTACAGCGTGTCAACCCTTATTGGGTTATTTTATGCCGAACACGTTTTTTTATTGTTTTTTTTTTTAAATTCATTCTTGATGGTTCTAAAAAATAAAATAAACTCAGTTTAAAAAAAAATTATTTCTATTTGACCCATAGATCAGATAAAATAAGGGGTGTGGCCTATAATCAGCTGTGAGGGAGTCTATCCGCTTTTCCCTAGCGCTAGACCAGGAAGCTTGTTTTGCTGAGGTGAAGCGCCACACAATCCGGTAGCTCCCAGATAGTTTACCGCACAGATCAGATTATGAAGGCTGCATTGCACATGTTCTGAGCTGGTAATTTCTTGGTGAAAGCTCTACTCGGGTTAGCTCAGTCGGTATAGCGTTCGGCTAGAAACCACAAGGTTCCTAGTTCGATACCGGTCCTCGCCAACTCGGCGTATGAGTAGCACAGGGATCTGTGCGGTAAAGTAAGGAGCTGATGTTAGGTGTGGCGCTCCACCTCAGATACTAAAAATAATCTCCTTGGACTAGCGCTATTGAAAAGGGGATAGACTCCCTCGCTGTCTGGCTGATACCGACTTTAGGCCGCCCCGACGACTTTACTTTTTACTTATTGTAAAAAAACATAACAAAACTAATATTCAATGAGTTATATGGTGTAAAAGTAAAAGTAGTCCAGTTGTCCTAAAGTCGGTATTAGCCAGAGAGCAAGGGAGTATATCCCCCTTTCACTAGCGCTAGACCAAAGAGATTGGTTTTAGCATCTGAGGTGGAGCGCCACACCTACCATCAACTCCTTACTTTGCTGCACAGATCCCTGTGCTGATCATACGCTAAGTTGGTGAGGGCAGGTATTGAACCAGGAATCTTGTGGCTCCCAGGCGGACGCTCGACTGATTAAGCTAAATCTTTATTCTTTATGAATAATATTTTTTTGCCGTGATAAATTTGGAAAGTTAAATGTTTATAGTGAAATTATTGATATAAGCGTATCTGAAGAAATTATTACTATAAGCGTATCTGAAGCTCGCTCATGCATCAAATTTTAGCTCTCAACACAAATTTTAGAAATATGACCAAGTGATAGCTCGTAACTCAGATTAATTGTAAATTGGAACTCTAGTTAAGGTAATATTGTATTCTCAAAAAAAAATCTAAAAGAATGATAGATAGATAGATAAACAGCTTTAGATAGATACGTAGATAGATAGATAGATAAATAGATAGATGAACGGATATATATATATATATATATATTAATATATATATATATATATATATATAGATAGATAGATAGATAGATAGATAGATAGAAAGCTTTTGATAAAAAGATAGATAGGTAGATAGATAGCTTTAGATAGATAGATAGCTCTAGATAGATAGATAGATAGATAGAAAGATGAACGGATTTAAATAACATACATATACATATATATATTATATATTATATATATATATATATATATATATATAGAGAGAGAGAGAGAGAGAGATAGATAGATAGATAGATAGATAGATAGATAGATAAACAGTTTTAGATAGATACGTAGATACGTAGATAGATAGATAGATAGACAGATAGATAGATGAACGGATTTAGATAGATAGATATATAGATAGAAAGCTTTTAATAAAAAGATAGATAGGGTGATAGATAACTTTAGATAGATAGATAGACATGCAGACAGATAGAAAGATGAACGGATTTAAATAGATAGATAAACAGCTTTTGATAGATACGTGAATAGATAGATAGACAGAGAGATAGATGAACGGATTTAGAGAAAGGTGCGGTAAATGAGAGGCGGAAAGCTCGTAAGTCGGAACGGTCATAAGTCAGAATACTCGTAAGTCGGAACACTCATTAAAAAACATTTCAAAAATAGAAAGAAAGGTGCGATAAATGAAAGCCTGAAAGCTCGTAATTCGGAACAGTCTTTAGTCAGAACACTCGTAAGTCGGAACAGTCATTTAAAACAATTCAAAAATAGAAAGAAAGGTGCGATAAATGAAAGCCTGAAAGCTCGTAAGTCGGAACAGTCGTAAATCAGAACACTCGTAAGTCGGAACACTCATTAAAAACAATTCAAAAATAGGAAGAAAGTCGTGATAATGAGAGGCGGAAATAAGTCATTTATCTTTATAGCATCGCTATCTAATCTGGAACAGGACACGACGGGATTGTTTGATCAGCAAAAACTACCTGTTGGGGAGTAATACAATGTAACCTCGGAGACGTTACGTATAATAATATCAGATAAACAGCACATGTGAATATCGATGTGTTTGATCTCAAACAAGCATCAGAGTTCTGTATAGAAATTAATGAGGAATGAAGCTGGTTATTTTTATTTTTCAGTTCCGCAACCCTTATATATATATATTATATATATATATATATATATATATATATATATATATATATATATATAATATAATTAATATACCAAGCGTGTTGGTAGATCCTTGCGGAGAGAAAAAACCCGGCAGAGAGTTTGATTGTAAAAATATACTACCAAACATCAACCAGGAAGAAAAAAATTTTTGAAAAAAAGAAAAGACCAAGATATTTCGTACCAACAAAAAATAATCTATTGGTATAGTATTTGGCCCAAAAGAAAAAAACAATTTATATGTTATATATATGTATATAAGATATATATATATTCATATAACCGCTAGGAGAAGCTAATTTGTAAAAAGTGCTCGATTACCTAAGTAGAGCCAAGTAATAAGATAATCTACTGAGTCAGACGAACCTACTATTAGTTTTCGCATAAAGCTCTTCAGGGCTAAAATCAGATTTTAGCCCTGAAGAGCTTTATGCGAAACTAATAGTAGGTTCGTCTGACTCAGTAGATTATCTTTATATATATATATATTATATATATATATATATATATATAAACTACTAAAAGTAGATAGGAATCATATGTAAAATGGGGAGGTGATATTTTATTATGAAATAAAATATAAAATAAAAGGGGATACGAAGGCCTTTTCGACCGGTACTTTCAAGTATTTACACCGGTTGACAATTAAAGTCAGAAATGTAAAGAATTTGTTAAGAACAAATGGGGTAAACCAGAGAGTGGGGGACAAAAATAATGGGGAAAGAGGGGTATGTGTGTGTGTGCCCTAGGTTAAACCAGGGTTATGTTATGCCTCCCAACAAATAAATGGAGTGTCTCGGTGTTTGTCTGCACAGAGTAGGTCTAAGAAAAGAAATACTAACAGCCTCAAGGACTGCTAGATGTTGCTTAGACCTAGCTCTGTGCAGAATAGAGAAGCACTCATCTGTGTAATCGGATAAACAAGCATTTATAGAAAGGTGCTCGGCGATCGCTGAGTCAAATGCTTGGGATAACCCGGATGTATTGTTTGCGACGGCATATATATATATATATATATATATATATATATATATATATATATATATATATTATATATATATTATATTGTTCAAAATATTTAGAATTAAAAAAAAAGTTAAATAAATATAATTTTCAACACATATTGCATTGTAAATTGCCTTCAAATATCTTTTTATTACATATCCGCACCATGCTTCAAAGATACTATTTTTAAAAAAAACTTTATTTCACTATGCCTGAGCGAGGCTAAATTTATAGTAAAAAATTAAAAGAATTTCGAACACTCTCCACGAGCGCAGGAGCAGCCGAACAGAATTAACATCACGGAAATAGCCGATTTAATATCACGGAAGTAACCGAAAAAGAATTTTTTTTTCAAATATACGGCGTTCCTCAACTTCTTAAACAACAGATGATTACAACATCACCGTGAGATAAGTACTATAAAAAACACCTAGTACTTTCAGTAACTCTGATGATGGCATTTTATTTCAGAAAATATTTAGAATTTAAAAAAAAGTTAAATGAATATAATTTTCAACATATATTGCATTGTAAATTGCCTTCAAAAATCTTTTTATTATACATACGCACAATGCTTCAAAGATACTATAAAAAATGTTAGTCTCAGACACATAGCAATAAAAAAGAGATCAGATGATCCTGTTAATAAGCAAACAAACACAAAAAAAAAAACAAATAAAATAAAATAAAAATAAAACCTTGCTTAGAGGCGAATCAAACCTGGAATAATAATAAAATAAAATAAAAAGAAATGATCAGACACACAGACATAAGCACCACGCACACACACATACGCTTACATTTACACACACAAGCACGCGCACACACACACTTATACACACTAACACACACATAAGCAAGCACCCCAACCATACACATACACACACAGAATTTGGAAGAACCAAGACAGAACGAATCTAGCAGCCGCTAGGACAACTTCAGTTCCAGTATTCTTCTGAGGATGGGAATTTCTTCCCGAAATATTGAGAAATAAATGACAGGTTAACAAAAAACATCATAGTTACCTTCTTTTTTCTTTACACTCGCATTGTGACAGCCTTCAAAAACAACCAACAAACCAATATATACACAATGCTTCAAGCAAATTACAAAACCCTTTTATCACTATAAAAACAACTTTATATATATATATATATATATATATATATATATTTATATATATATATATATCTTATCATAATGGAGATTGTGTGTTTTTCTGTCTGTAACCGAAACTATATTACTACTCAAGTCACAATTCCCTTCCGTCACATTCTCCATGATTCTATATCTATTTAAACCTCAATTAATAATAAAACTGTTCGACATTATTAATACTGTTGGCCTTACCTAAATACTAATAACATGCAATTATATTTATATATACAACAAAATACCAGTTTTCAGTGTAAACGTAAAGCTAATTTGCATATTGATATTTAAAAAAACTGATTTTAATAAAAATGTGCTTGGTATTATTGATTTCTAATTGTTTGGTTTTATCTTAATGAATATGATTAAAAATCTCTTCAATAAATCCTAAAAGAAATTCATTAACAAGAAGAAATAACTGTAATTTTATTCTTTACTTCCTATTTTAACTAAATAGTTAAATTAGGAAAATTTAGCATTAAAAAACGGAAGTGATGAAAGAGTAAGTTTCAGTTGTTCTATTTTCCGATTATGCCCCCTCCGTTTCAAATCGTTTTATCTGAATTCTTAATTAGTTTCATTAGCCTTTCTGATTTAATCTAATATTTTATTACATTTAAACTTAAATAGTTGCACCCGGAGGGTGCATATATTTGCTAGTATATTATAATCAAACGATTGATAAAAAAAACTGCTTTCTACTAATTAGAGTCAGTGTGCGCAGAAATAGACTTGAAATATACCCCCATAGAATTACCTATTTAATCTGGAAAAATCTTTTTGATGACGAGGTAAAGATTATATAGCATTGTGAACGTTCATTACTCCGCATCTTTTAACAGATATGATGGCTTCCGTTTATCTCTGGACTTCATAGAACTCGCTTAATGAAAAACACTTCAGCTTGACGAAACCTGTAAAAAGCAATTCAGCACAAAGCTTTGTTGGAACAGATAAAAGATCCTTGTAAGATTGAATCATAAAGTTGCTTGAAGGATGACAGAAATTAGTGGAAATTCTGTTCTTAATGAAATTATTGTCATTCTAAAACAGCAGTTCTCGGCAGCATGATATTTCCATATTGAATAAGATTCTAACTAACTTAAATACGATGCACTACCACGAAAAGTCAACACAAGCAATCGCATTGTTTGATATTCTCGTGTTTATTAACGAGAACAGACAAATACAAACAAAACTACACATAATGCCCACAAATACGCACAACTATGCCCATTATAGATTGTAGCATAATGGCGCGTCCTACCCGGGAACACCATATTTGTGGCCTTGTGCCAGACACAGAAAAACCTTAATAGGATGTAGCATGATTCTCAGACCTTACGGAGTGGGCGAGCAAGAAGAATATGAAATTCTCATTATCACCTGTGAGTCTATTCGTAGCCATTAAGTCTAGGATTTTGCTATTAAAATTTATTTTAATCGGTTTATCAGAAGAAAGGATGGTTGACCCGTTGACCTCTTAATTGACACGTGCAATTTGGTAAAACAGTTAGAACATTCGAAAAATTCTAAAACGTTCTAGAAAGCTCCACACCCATTTCTATATAATGAGGGAACCTTAGATTTTGCGACAGTTGGTCTGGGGCCGTGGAGTTGGTTTGACAGTTGGGTTGGCAGTTCGGCCGAGTTAATCATAGGCGGGTGACTGAAAAACATGTGTTAAAGAAATCGACTCTCTCTCTCTCTCTCTCTCTCTCTCTCTCTCTCTCTCTCTCTCTCTCTCTCTCTCTCTCTCTCTCTCAATAACTTGCATTAAGAAAATAAATTGATGAAAAGCAACTGATCGTCATCTCAATTACTACGTGAAAGAAATACTACCAGATTTTATATGAATGAGATACCCCTTCCCAAAGATACCCCGTGGAGATAGAAAGTTAATTGACCGCAACGAAGAATCACTTGTCTTGTAAGGTGATATCTTTGCCTGACCATAAACTAAAGAAAAGAGGAAGAAGGATTCCTTGGGTTCGCTGACTAGAAACAAGGACTACTAGATCTGTGTGCGCTTGTAAACAAACGAGCATTGCCAACCCATTGATACACGACTGTACAAGTCTTAATAGTGCCGTGCATTTTGAGGCACTGTGAGACACGGTAAAACGCCGCTACGTTACAAGATCTTCTCAACCCAAACGGAACAAAAAACTTTCCCCAATCCACTAGCAATTAGATAAAGAAGAATCTGAACAGTGTAGCGTAATATATATATATAATTAATATATAATATTACTTGGGAAATATTATGATTTATATATATATATATAATATATATATTATATATATATTATATATATATATATATAAGTTATAATGTCAACAGAAATAGAGAAAGAACGAACGTTAATAAGGAGAAAGAGGCTGAAGAAACATAAATGGGACAAAAGGAAATAAAGTTAAGCAAAAAGGAAAGAAAGAAAAGAAGAAAGAAAGAAAATTTGGAAAGATAGATTTGTGTGTGTGAGAGAGAGAGAGAGAGAGAGAGAGAGAGAAGAGAGAGAGAGAGAGAGAGAGAATGGGTGAGAAAAGAAAGAAAAAGAAAATGAGAGGGTCTACCGGGAATTCGGGATTAAAAATAAAACTGGAATAATAATTAAAGTTCCAATTACCGTCGAATTGGGAAGACAAGGCAACAAACGGTTGTAACTTAAATACAAACCCGAATGTCACAAAGTCTACTGCAGAATGACAGGATATATATGACTCCACAATGTCATTCAAATAAACAGTAAACTTTGTGACATTCGGGTTTGTATTTAAGTTTCAATCGTTTGTTGCCTTGTCTTCCCAGTTCGACGGTAATTGGAACTTTAATTATTCTTCAAAACTGTATTCGTATTTTTAGAGAAAGAGGGGGAGAAGAAATAAAAACAAAGGTTGAAATTTGGAAGAGTAAACAGATAACGGAGTAACTTTACACCGGAAATAGATTTAAATATAAAAACGGAAGTTCCTAGTGTTAACCGGAAACGGATGTGACGCATCGACGAGATACGGAGCAAGAAGAAAATCTGCCTCTTTTCCTTTCGTCTCTAGTAGGAGTCAGACGTTGGTCCTGGTCCCTCGTGTGGGTGGGGAACAGCGGTACAAAGCATGATACAATGAAGATAAAATAATTTGACGATACTCCCTCCCTTTATCTCTGTCTTTCCTTTTCTCTGAAAAAGTGCCCACGAGCCTAGAAATAAATACAAAGCCCCTTATGACTATACAACTTGCGTGTATGTTGTTTCTGACGTATTGGCTATTAATAACGATGACTACTACTACAACTTGATTTGGCTTATGCAACAAACACCGTTCTTGTACCGTGACCATCGTTATGCGACAAACAGACAACAACGAACTTAAAGCACAAAGATACAAACTAAAATGGCTGTTCTCAGAATGGGGCCATTCTGGAAAATGGAAATGGAAAACCAGATAGCTCAAGCCATTTCTATCCCCTATTCAGGGTACCCTAAAAGTAAAACCAAAAAAAGAAGTTGAGTCGCATTCCCGTTGGAACAACATTTAACAACACTCTCCCAGCATTGGCTCAAATATCGTATTTGACAGCATATAAGACGCACGGACATATAAGACGCACCCCCATTTCAGCAGGTCAGATTCGCGGTTAAAAATTTTAAAAAAAGTTAAAGTTGATCCGATCTGCAAGCCGAAAATGTATTTAAACCCGACTTTGAAAGACTGACTCAGTAGATTCAGCGGGATAGGACCAAGAACACATACAGCCGAGTCGACAACAAGTGGAAAAAAGGTGCGTTCTATATACCGTCAAATACGGTAATTAAGAACCGTTTAAAAATGTTCTAAATTTAACACTAACTTAACCTATCTTTGAATAAAACAACCTTAGAGAAATGACAGAAAGCAACAACGGAATAAATAATAAAGTAACGCATAAGAAGCACGCCATGAATTTTTCCGACTATGTAATACCAAGAAAAACCTATGCTGCAAACACATAAAATAAACCAATTCCTTCAGTAGACTTTTCAGACTTAGACTTTTTACCCATAGCTTGGTGGAGAATAGTAGCCTGCATACCTTTCCCAATGATATTAACGCTATGGGAAATGTCATGAAAGTCGAGTTGCCGAGTCCATTTCCTTTATAAAAACAATTTAAAAATTGAATATCCAATAAAAATGAATAAAACAAGAACGGCTTCGGCATAAACTCACCCAAGGGTTGACAATCCAACAAATTAACCAACCAAATTCAGAGGTTTCCTTCTGCTAGACAGGTTGTCTAACCAAGAGAAAAAAGCCCTATTTGCCCTACTACTTACCGATAACTTGATGGAGAATAGTTGAATTCGTCCCTTTCCCAAAGGAAATACTGCTATAGAAAATGCAAATAAACTTGTTCAGTCTTTGAAATCGTGTATCCACTTTCCTTTGTGGATAACCATTACACGAAGTGCCTCCTATATATAAATATTGGCGCATAGAACCAACAAGACAGCGTAAGAAAAGAATAAGATATTTTTTCTAAAAAGGTATATATACGTAGAAGATATATTTGCCTTTAATCGATGCTGTGTTATGCAGACTCTATGTTATAACAAATGGATATATTCGCTGAGGTTGACTCCTTGACACGCCCAGTGATCATCAGCCGACAAGTTGGGGCGCTGACCCGATCAGAAACACATCAATAACAGCAGCTGGAATCCAATCAGTTCCAGCAGACAATCGATAGATATTTTCCGCTTAATTTTCAGACTCTGGCATCAAAAGAACCGACATTAAATAAAATGCAAGCAGGCTCGTACATGATTTGAACTCCGATCACCGAGTCCATTTCGTATGACGATAACCGTTACACAATCAAACTAATAAACAGTTGTGGAAATTTACGTTGGGAAAGGGTCTTAGACTACCGCAGAGAATATATTGAATGTATTCTAAAACCCACTGATAATGCATTTCTGGGATAATATAAATATTTACCAACCCCTCTGCACGAGTAGGTTATGACACAAGGTTACTTTCTTAAGCGGAGTTTAACAGGTTTGAATTCAGAGTTTTCCTTCTCCTATACTGGTATTTACATGTGTCCCACTTTCACATGATATGGCACAAGGCCGTTTTATGTGGGCACCACCCACAAGCCGAGACTCATAGGGTGGTAGGTAGAAAAATTGCGTCGATCCCAACCCTGCGCCTTTAAGTGCAATGAGGCAGGTATCTGGGATCGACGCTATTAATTTAGCATCCCACCCGTCCCGAAGGACGAGTAGCTGGGACTTCTCCTATACTGGTTGCCTAACCAGGGATAAAGAGCGCTGTCTGCCCTACTGTTTACGCATAGCTGAAAGGAGAATTGTTATATTCATACCTATCCCAAGGGTATTAGCATTATGTGAAATGCGAACAGCCTCGTCCAGGTTTTGAACTGGTCTCGTCCTATTCCATTTTCCTACGACGATAACTATTATACCACCGCGCGCATGCATTCTGGGATCAAATAGAACCGTTTATTGTTCAGATATCTAAGCGGGATCTGCCTTAATGCCAGTAGTGTTTATTTGCGTGTGCAACGCAGTTGATAATTTCCAGTGTGTATTCTCCGGGGACATCCAATTCCAATCGTTGGCGTCTTTGTTTGGTCTGTCATAATTTACAACTCTCACGCACATTGGGTGGTGAGAACTTTGACCACAACCAGAGATATCCAGAACATAATTAAAAACGCCGTGTAGCCATAATACAGACTGCGACAGAAATACCTTGCAACATTCAAACACTTACCTGTTTGGTACAAATGAACTGTAATTTATCATAGCAGAAATACCTAATTAAATCAGAATATTTTGAAATAAAATAACTGATGCATTATAAAATTCATTCATTGATAAATCCATACTGAAAATTACATTAAAAATTGGGTAATTCCCTGATTTTGGGTAATTATCTTTTTCAGTAGCAAGTTAAATTTATTTTGTAAAAACGGATTTCACGGCAACTCACGTGCGGCCATCTTCATCCAAACTGACCGACAAATAGTTTTAAATGTATTAAAAAATTATTTGTGTAATATTATTTTACTTTTTTCACTAATGCTTATTATGTTACTACTTTTCGACTTAGACAAAAATTTGACCTTAAATAATCGATTCAATTAAATTTAATTCGTCTTTAAAATGAAAAGCAGCCAAATTTTTGAGTATCCCTCCTATTTATGATTATAATTATTTAATTTTTTTTCTACTTAGTGGTTGTATCTGGCATTGCATAGGTATTATTCCGAAAGCGGACGAAATATCGTGACTGGAGTTTGAAATCGCTCATTACGATGTCGTAGTGCAAAACGTTAACCACTACACTGTGGGGTTTTCCCCTGCTATGGTTTAAAATATATTTATACATTTATATCTGGCATTGCATGGTTCCGACGTAAAATTGAATAAGCACGAAAAGCTCGTTGTGTAGCAATTGCAGAAGCACCTGTGAGTGTATTAGTGTGTTTGTGTGTGAGAACTGAATACTTCAATACACGAACTCAGCCCGTGTACTGAAGAAGGTCTGATAGACCGAAACGCTATAGCGTCGACATTACCACCATTAATAAATTTCTATGCAGTACAACATTCCGTGTTTGTCTACTTTTCTCCACACACACACACACACACACACAACACATATATATATATATATATATATTATATATATGAGAAAGAATGAATAAAGAAAAGAAAGAATAGAATGGATAATAAAAGATGAAATTAATCAATATAACTTACACATGTGTTTCGGTCAGTTCATCTGTGTGAAAATATTCCGCACACACAGAAGATTCGACCTTCATCAGAGTGAAATTTTATTTTGAAAATAAAATTTCACTCTGATGAAGGTCGAATCTTCTCTGTGTGCGAAATATTTTCATACAGATGAACTGACCGAAACACATGTGTAAGTGATATTGATTAAATTCATCTTTTATTATCCATTCTATTCTTTCTTTTCTTTATTCATTCTTCCTCATATTGTCGGATTCATTTCCAATTTCCATTTTTTCACACACATATATATATATATATATATATATATATATATATTATATATATATATATATGTGTGTGTGTGTGTGTGTGTGTGTGTGTGTGTGTGTGTGTGTTTATATTTTACACTTATATTTTACATTTTGGAAGCTGAATATTACTCACAAATGCAATGTTTAAATCGTGTTGCTGTATTAATTGCATTTCACACATTTTACAAAATATATGATTCATCTTCACCTAAATAGTTTTTGTTTTACTTAATTTGCACGCAACTTTAATTTTCAATTGCGTTTCTATAACACTTAAGATAACAATATTTAAGGGTTTTTTTTCGTCTTGTTATGCGTCAAGTATTCAACAATCTATAATTTGTATTTCGTGATCAACTTCTTCAAATCTAATCGAATTTGAAGGGAATAATTTACCGCAACAAAGATAAAACACCAAAAGTGTTAAATTCGTATTTTGTCAATTCTGAAATTTATTGAAGCAATTTATTTTTTTTTTAAGTTGTTTTGTTTTTTTGACAGGTCTTCGTTTGAAAATGAACATTCATTATCGATTACTGAAAATCTATAAATGTATTTCTGTTAAATCATTTCAAACAATTCAAAAACACACCATCACCATCACAACAACTCTAATACCTTTCTAAATATTTACAACACATCACAGGCAGCTGATTACCATCCTTCTCCAAGGCCCGACCGCAAGAAGCTCGTCAGTAAGAGAACTGAATACTTCAATGCACGAACTCAGCGCGTGTACTGAAGAAGGTCTGAAGAGCGAAACGTTATAGCGTCGACATCACCACCAATAATAAATTCCCATCCAGTACAACATCCCATGTTTGTTTATTTTTCTCCATATATATATATATATATATATATATATATATATATATATATATATATATATATGTAATTGAGTAGTTTCTCATTTATTTCACACTTTGCACATGCTTCATACAAAAATGATCAAAAATATATTACAGACAGTGATACTGACGCAGACACACACATACACACACACACACACACACACATATATATATATAATATATATATATATATATATATATAATATATATAGACATATATAGACATATAGACAAATATATTATACATTGAGAACTAGACTCATCAGATATATATATATATATATATATATATTATATATATATATATATTAATCACCATTTTCAAATAGAAAATCATATATATATGCATATATAAATAAAAATACATGAATATATCTATAAATACATATATACAAATATTAATATATAAATATATACATAGATATGTCAGATGTAATAGTCAGATTCTTGCCCTGATGAGCTACAAAGCGAAACTATTAGTTGGTATATCTGACTCATTGGAATTAATTATATATATATACACACACACACACACACACACACATATATATATATATATATATATATATATATATATATATATATATATATATATATATATATAGATCCACAGACGTATCACGTCTCTTCTGTCTAGTTAGACAGCCGGGATGGAAAATCCAATTGATTCATCATCAGTCAGGCTTCTTAACCGCTTGGCCATCGTCACCTACAGAATGGAAAGGGGATTTTAACCGATAAAACACACATCTGTATGTGTGTAAAGGCTGCTAGAAAGTGCTCCATCCTTTTTATAAGAGAGCATTACGCATACACATGTTTGCTCTTTTTTTACGATGAGTAAGAATATCCTAAAAATATGATAAACATTAGTAATTGCTAATTAGTTAGTTAATTAATTGCCTGTAAAGTAATTAATCCTTTTCATTTAACTCATTTGTTTATTAATTTATTTTGATTCAAAACATTAACTAGAAAGGAAACTCGTTGAATTTGGGTTAAATTGTCAAGAGAGAAATGAATTGAACTTTTTACCTATTTTCATATGTACATATTAAAAATAAATGAAACTATACTAATATCTCCTGGACTTACATTAGGGAGTGGGAGAACTGTATATGGGTAGGAGGAAGATCAAAATACAAACGTGCTGGTAGTATTTCTGTCTTTTTGTTTGTTCTGTTATTAATACAGATTCTACCCTACTTACGAACATTATTTTGTTTTGTTTGTTTTGTTTGGTTTTAAGGCATATCAACCTCGGTGGGTCATTTAATGTCGATAAAGTTTTGAAATAAATTTATAGAGAAAGAAAGAAAGACAGAAAGAAAGACAGAGAGAAAGAAAAAAGAGAAAGAAAGAAAGAAAGAAAGAAAGAAGACGTAATGCCGATCAGAAGAAAGAAAGAAAAAGAGAAAGAAAAAGAAAGACAGAAAGAAAGAAAAAGAGAAAGAAAGAAAGAAAGAAAGAAAGAATACGTAATGCCGATCAGAAGAAAGAAAGAAAAGAAAGAAAGAAAAAAGAAAGAAAGAAAATCTATAATTCATTAGATATCTAAGACAAAAATGAAAGAAAGAAAGGAAGAAAGTGTACAACATAAATAGAAAGAAAGAAAGAAAGAAAGAAAGAAAGAAAATGTATAAGATATAAAAATATAAAAGAAAAAAAGTAAATATATAAGATCTGAAATATCTAAAACAAAAGGAAAGAAAGAAAGAAAAAAAAAAGAAAGAAAGAAAGAAAAAAAGAAAGAAAGAGCATTACAAATAAGACAAGAAAGAAAGAGAGAAAGAAAGAAAGAGAAAAAGTAAGAAAGAAAGAAAGAAAGAAAGTCGGTTGGGGCGTTAGAATACACCTACTGCACCTCGGCAGAGGGGTAAGACTCCCCCAATGGGGCCACCTTTTAGCCGTAGGTGGTGGCGACCCCTGATGCGTAAGCACGGAGTCTTGGTGGATGAGCATTCCATGACCTGCAACACTCCTCTTAGACCAATACTTAGGCTAGACGGTCGGTCGGAGACGCCCCTTCCAATCAATCGCCTGTTCACGTTAAGCCCTAGCACCTATATGATTGCCCCAACCCAATTGCCTTTATGGCAAGCCCCGACCCTTTCTGTCAAATATGTGCTAGAAGACGATGGCTGAGGGTCTACATGTACTAGGAATGATGTTAAACTCTATCTAATGGTGAGATTCCAGTTTTGGAGGTTTGGGGAATGTGGACCACCCCTTCATCACTATTGCTCCCTGGTCCATTCTGACCCGGAGTGGTAGTACCTGTTAGGGTCTTCATGTTCTGGGAATGACATTAAACTATCTGATGATAAGTTTCCAGTTCTAGAGGTCCGGGGAATGTTGGACATTCCTTCATTACCATTGCTTCCAGATCCACTGATCTATCAAGAATGAATAAAACAAAATGTCTTCGGCATAAACATGACCTTAATGGATTGACATGTCATAGAAAAATCCAACCAACCAACCAACCAACCAACCTATACATATCTTCAGCCTCGATATCAGCATCCGCTAATTTCTCATGAATAAATACTTTTTATGTCCTCAGCATATACGCCGCCGTCTTAATCAGTAATAATCCTCTTGTATTCGTTCATAGGAAGCGCGTATCTGCTTTCTCGGAGGTCTTTGAATTTGAAATGTTTCATCTTTCATTATGTAAGCCCCATTAGAAAGCATGCTATGATACATCTGGTTGCTGTTGCCATCAGCCATTGAAAACAAAAGACCTGTATCTATATATTTATACTCTTTTTCCTTAATCATCCAAATGTTATCATCTTGCAATACCCTCTGGTTAAAAATGAGACCGTCCAAATCGTTCCGAATGAAATGCAAATATATCAGTCCTGATTAAACGGTGTCGGTTAACCTCTAAATTTGTATTTCGTATGGGTTTCTTAACCTCAGCTAAATAATGGACCATTCCGTTTTTATTATAACGAAAGAAAAGAAAAAGGATATGCCACACAGAAAATATATAAGAAAGAAAGAAAGAAAGAAAGAAAGAGTAGGAGAAAGACAGAGAGAGGGAGTGAGCACACAGAAGCGATAACGCAACAAAATAGTTATTTATGTAAAAGTATAATAATTTTCATTTAACTCTCTCTCTCTCTCTCTCTCTCTCTCTCTCTCTCTCTCTCTCTCTCTCTCTCTCAAGCTTTTTTTCCTACCTTCTGTTTATCTTTTTATTATGTTCGATTGACTAAATCACTACTCAAGTCACAATTCCCTTAGTAATTGACGTCACATTCACCATGAATTTATCCTTATTTTAACCTCAATTATTAATAAAATTGTTTTACATTATTTATACTGTTAACCATATCTACATGATATGATATTTACCGCGTACCCCACTTGTACGGGTCAGGCACAAAGTCCCTATTAACGTGGGACCACCCACAAGCCGAAGCTCATGGAGTGGCAGGTGAAAAATTGCGTCGATCCCGTCGGCATTCCCCCTCAAGGGGGGCGCCTCAGGCACTGGGCAATAAACCCAGCCCTGCCCCTTTAAATCAAGGCAACAGGCAATCGACGCTGTTAATTATAGCAATGGTCTAGAGGCCGAAGCCACTGTTGACCATATCTACATACTAATTACATGCAATTATATTTATATATACAACAAAATAGCGGTTTACAGTGTGAACGGGAAGGCTAATCTGCATATTGATATTAAAAATGTAATTTTAATAAATATATGCTTAGTATTATTGGTTTCTAACTGTTTGGTTTTATTTTAATGAATATAAGCAAAAATCTCTTCAATTAATCTTAAATGAAATCCATTAACATGAAAAGATATCATTTTATTCTTTACTTCCTATTTTAACTAAATACTGAAATTAGAAAAAATAACAATGAAAGATGGAAGAGTAAATTTCAGTTGTTCTATTTTTCGATTATACCCTCCTCTGTTTCAAATCTTTTTATCTGCATTCTTATTTAGTTTCATTAGCGTTTCTAATTTAATATAATATTTTATTACATTAAAACTTAAATACTTGCACCCGGGGGGTGCATATATTTGCTAGTATAGATAATGTGGCGTAGCGTAGTCACCTCGCCTTTCTTTTCGTCTTTTTTTTCCATTCTTTTTTATTGCTGATTTGCGGGTGCGTTGATGGATGAGACAGGATCAAAGAGACTGACAAAATCCGACACACAATCTGATATCAGGGATTGTAAATATTTACCCAAATCTTCTAAAAGATGGCACAACCATTATATAATCATCATCTCTTCATCCGATCTGGCTCTGGAGGAAGCACACCTCGGCGTTTACCTAATTCACGGCGATGAATAAGCATAGACATTCGATAACGAATTCACTGTGTGACCGGGCGTATGTCTTCGCGAATTTGTTAAAAGATCAGAGGTAAAGAAAAGTCTGTTTTGGCTTGCTGTAACCTGACTTGTATATCGATCTTGGAGATCTTACGTAAGTCTTGGCCGAGTTTTTTTTTTTTTTTTTTTTTTTTTTTTTTTTTAGAACCTGTCTGGGTTTAATCCACTGATTGCCTGAGAACTAAGAACCTGCTTCCTATGGAATAGAATTGGTTCTATATATTATCGAAGGCTTGGCAAAATAAACTTTGACAAGTAGTCGATAAGTCTAAGGAAGATTCAACTTTACATTTCTATTATATTATACTAGCAAATATATGCACCCTCCGTAGGGTGCAAGTATTTAAGTTTTAATGTAATAAAATATTATATTAATTTAGAAAGGCTAATGAAACTAAATAAGAATGCAGATAAAAAGATTTGAAACAGAGGGGGTATAATCAAAAAATAGAACAACTGAATCTTACTCTTCCATCACTTTCGTCTTTCATTGTTATTTTTTCTAATTTAAGTATTTACTTAAAAGAGTAAGTAAAGAATAAAATTACAATTATTTTTTTCTTGTTAATGGATTTCATTTAAGATTCATTGAAGAGGTTTTTGCTTATATTCATTAAAATAAAACCAAACAGTTAGAAATCAATAATACTAAGCACATATTTATTAAAATCACATTTTTAATATCAATATGCAAATTAACCTTTCCGTTCAAACTGTAAACCGCTATTTTGTTGCATATATAAATATAATTGCATGTTGTTTGTATGTAGATATGGTCAACAGTAATAATAATGTAAAACAATTTTATTAATAATTGAGGTTTAGATAAAAAAATAAAATCATTGAGAATGCGATGTCAATAACTAAGGAAATTGTAACTTGAGTAGTAATATAGTTTCGGTTACAGACAGAAAAACAGACAATCTCCATTATAATAATAATAATATTATATATATATATATATATATATATATATATATATATATATATATGCGTATGTATATGTATGCACGTATGTATATATATGTATGTGTATACGTATGTATGTGTATGTGTATATATATGTATATATATATATATATATATATATATATATATATGTCTATGTATGATTATATGTGGATATGCGTATATATGTAATATATGTATTTATATATTGTTTTAATGTTCTTAATTTTCTAACATTAATATTCCATATGAAACACGACATATCTTTATTAACTTTTCGTTCTCCGCTTATTCACGTTAAAGCATGCGTCATTATATGTTCTTCGCCTTCCATTTTTGCACATGCATTGATCACGTCATTTGCTTTTCGTAAACAAACGCGTATATCAAAATTAACGGTTAATAGCATCAGATTCACACAACCACTATACACTTAATATCTTTCATTTTGTTCCTCAGCTAACAGTGTCCTGAAGATGGTATAAAATACCGAAATGCTTAAGTATTGACACTAAAATTGTTTCCTGATCGTAACATCCTGTGTTTGTTATATTTTTTAAATATTTTCTTTTCATATATATGTATATATATATATATATATATATATATATATATGAAAACACCACAAAATGCTGTTAAAGTGAAAACATTTTATAACTTAGCTGATATTAAACAATATTTCGATTTTATGAAAATCGTCATCAGAGCTTGTTTATATTCCGTGTTGTTAAGAGCGGAGAACAAAAGTCATATGAGTTCAAAACAACATTAGGATTTTTGTTTTGAACTCATATGACTTTTGTCTCCGCTCTTAACAACACGGAGTATAAACAAGCTCTGATGACGATTTTCATAAAATCGAAATATTGTTCAATATCAGCGAAGTTATAAAATGTTTTCACTTTAACAGCATTTTGTGGTGTTTTCATATCTTTTTATATATACTCATACCGTCGGATTTATTTCCTTTCAGTTAACTTATATATATATATATATATATATATATATATATATATATATATATATATATATATATATATATATATATATATATAATATTCTACCAAGTTTCTATAAGGAAGATTCTAAGTTGGTCCTAAACAGTAGTTTGTTGCAGAGTACAGGTCTCGTATGAGAGCACAATGTTTATTAACACGAGACTAAAGCAGACAGACATAGGCTCCATAACAACTAAAGGAAGAAGTCGGCACGACATCTAAAAAACACCACCAACCAAAAGACTCTTGAAAGAAAGAATACACAAATATCGCCCCTGGGGATGGGGAGAAATGTATAAATGTAAGCTGAATTTGGCTATTTACCAGTCTGAATAAAGAAGTGGTCTGACGAAACTCGGTGGGCCTCAGATATCCATGAGTGGAAATGGTCCATAATCATGATAGCCATGGTGTTTAAGGCCTTTTATTCACAAATAATGTGTATAACATATATTTACATTTATTTACATATACACATTATAATGTGTATAATATATATTTACATTTTTATAATATGTTGTTGAAAATATGAAACTCTGATATTGTATGTTACGGTCCCATCGATGGGTTAGATAGAAAAACATGAGTTTATAAAGAAAATTTGATTATACATTAAGGATGAATTCATGTTAAAATTTGTCGGCATTGAATAACCCACTGAGGTGGATATGCCGTAAAAAAGAATTATTGGCTTCTATCAAAACTTGAATAAAATAAAATAATCGTATTTGATTATGCATTAAGAATGAATTTATTTCAAAACTTTCTCGGCATTAAATGACCTACCGGGGTTGATATGCCGTAAAAAAAGAATTATTGGCTTCTATCAAAACTTAAATAAAATAAAATAATCGTATTTGATTATCCATAAAGAATGAATTTATTTCAAAACTTTTTCGGCATTAAATGACCCACCGAGGTTGATATGCCGTAAAAAAAGAATTATTGGCTTCTATCAAAACTTAATGGATAATCAAATACAATTATTTTATTTTATTTAAGAATGAATTTATTTCAAAACTTTCTCGGCATTAAATGACCCACCGAGGTTGAAATGCCGTAAAAAAGATTTATTGGCTTCTATCAAAACTTAAATAAAATAAATAATCGTATTAGATTATACATTAAGAATGAATTTATTTCAAAACTTTTTGGCATTAAATGACCCACCGAGGTTGATATGCCGTAAAAAAAAGAATTATTGGCTTCTATCAAAACTTAAATAAAATAAATGAACGTATTGTTAATGGTTAATAATTAGGTGTAATTCACGAACTAATAATGTTATCTCTCTTGTTCTTTAACATTCTTTTCCTATTTGTACTTATATTCAATATTACTTTCTATGCTTCAACTTTCTCTCTTCTCTGTGTCATATTTTCTTTTCCCTTCCGTCAACGTCTCGGTAAGTTGGAGGGAGGGGGTAAAAATGACCAGCCGGTGACAAATCATAGTCCTCATCGTAACCAAAGTCCATTTGTGATGGAATATTCAACAGACACGCGAGCATCGGAAATGGATATTGTATCAATGGAAGACGATGGCGTGACCCGATGACTCTGGCTTTCTGATTAATGTAGGACGCTGGGATGTGCGTCCTCTGCTATCCCGGGGGTAAGTGGTCACATAAGGATGCAGAACAGGAAGAAAAACAAGCCGATGGAGACAGTCTCATATTTGGGCAATTTTATGCTGCTGGGAAACACTGCGTTCTACAGGGTGCAGAAAGAAATATCTCCCACATTTATAAGTGTCACTTGTGTGGCTGCCGCTGAATTTAGGCAAGTGATAATGGTAGCTCCATCTCGATAATGTCTTGTCATATTTTCCAGATATGATCAGTAATAATCATAGCTTTGGGCCGGTGCACATCGTGCATTTGCTGTTAAAAGGTTCTTTTTTTTAATAGGACGAAATAATATGTAACTAAAAAGCCGGGTTAGCTCAGTCGGTACAGCGTTCGGCTAGAAACCACAAGGTTCCTAGTTCGATACCGGCCCTCGCCAACTCAGCGTATGAGTACCACAGGGATCTGTGCATTAAAGTAAGGAGCTGATGGTAGGTGTGGCGCTCCACCTCAAACGCCAAAAAACATCTCTTTGATCTAGTGCTATTGAAAAGGAGATAGACTCCCTCGCAGAGGCCACCCCAACGACTTTACTTACTTTAATATGTAACTGTTACTCAGCTTTTGTGCTCACTTTATTTTGTTTCGGTATGATGTTCTTCCGAATAGAAAATCGATTATTTTCATACCCAGTTTACGGGGGGGGCTAGCTTACACCTCCTGTAGGACATACAGTCCCGTCTTCTAATACACACAGACAGAGTGGTCTGTACAGTGGTCTTAGATAGCGTGTGTGTAATCGGACATACGTAATATATATAATATATATATATATAGGTAATATATATATATATATGGTAAAAGAATAGAAGGGAAAATGTGTACAAAAAGAACAACTCAAACAAGTAGATATATTTCGTCGTGCATTGAGTACGACTTACTCAGTCTTTTATTTGAACATTTGTGCATCATACATTTGTTTTTATAGAATAGAAAGTAAACGGATGAGCCCCTCATGTATGATGCACACATGTTCAAATAAAAGACTGAAGAAGTCGTACTCAATGCACGACGGAATATATCTCGTACATTTACTTGTTTGAGTTGTTCTTTTTGTCCACATTTTCCCTCTATTCTTTTATCATATTCTGTTGGATTTACTCCAATCCTCCTATCCTCATATATATATATATATATATATATTATATATATATATATATACTAGCAAATATATGCACCCTCCGGGTGCACGTATTTAAGTTTTAATGTAATGAAATATCGTATTAAATTAGAAAGTCTAATAAGAAGGCAAATAAAAAGATATGTAACAGAGTGGGGGTATAATAGAAAAATAGAAATGAAACTTACTCTTCCATCACTCCCGTCTTTCATTGCTGAATTTTACTTATTTAACTATTTAGTTATATCAGGAAATAAAGAATAAAATGACAGTTATTTTTTCTTATTATTGGATTTCATTTAAGATTCATTGAATAAATTTTTGCTTATATTCATTAAAATAAAACCAAACAATTAGAAATCAATAATACTAAACACATATTTAATAAAATCACATTTTTAATATCAATATGCAAATTAGCCTTCCCATTCACACTGTAAACCGCTATTTTTTGTATATATAAATACAATTGCATGTTATTTGTATGTAGATATGGACAACACTAATAAAAAGGTGAAGCAATTTTATTAATAATTGAGGTTTAAATATAAATCAAATCATGGAGATTGTGATGTAAATAATAAAGGGAATTGTGACTTGTATAGTAATATAGTTTCGGTTACAGACAGACAAACCCACAATCTTTATTATAATAAGATATATATATCGGTCATAGTTATTTTTACCTGACTATTTTCTTAACTCGTCAATTGGCGCCACATTAGTTTCGACTAGCAGTAGTTTCTGTTTGAAATATTAAATCTATTGTTATGTAATCGCCGCCCAGCACCTATATTTGTGGCCTTGTGCCAGACTTAGGAAAAAACCTTTAGAAAATGTACTACCGATTATCTTGTATTGCTGGGTGGTCTTTGTGGAATCACCGAAAAAGTAGTTAGGATAGATAACATCTTTTTAACGAGAGAAAGCAGACGATAAGTCTAGGATTAAGAAAAAGACAGTCTTTTGGACTCCAAGAAAGCTTTGATCTTTTAGGTTGGTGAACTCTGGTTGACCAGTGAGATTGGAACGAATAGAAAGAATCGAAAGGGCTCGAACGTTCTAAAGTAGAACCTTCTAGAAGATTATTTAGAAATGCTATTTAAGACCCGTGAATAGAATCTGCGTAAGTGATATCTTTCGCTTGACCATAAACGAAAGGAATGTGGAAGAATTTTGGGGACTGCTGGAATTCTGTGTGTGCTGATCAACGTGCCAACCCCTAATACACGGCTGTACGAGTCTTAACAGTACCGTGTGTTTTGAAGACGCGGTGAGCCCCACAACATAACGTTACACTATAAAAGGTTCATCCACCCACCATCTTGTGAAGCACGCCGTTGACCCACTTGGTTTCATCCGCCTTGATTTACATCCACTATGCTGCTACCCATGTTTTACGGTTAGATATTCTCTCCCCTCTAAATCTGTAATTTGTGATGAGCCGAAGCAATATTACTAAATGATCGCATTTTTTGTTTTAGCATTGGGTTTGACTTCTCCATTTTTATTCCCGCGCACTTCTGGAGAAGCAAGGACAAACTCATAACTGACGTTCTCCAGTGGACACACTAATATGAATGCACCGGCAAAGGAAGAACAGCAAAAATTACATCAATAAGCTCTGTTCGGATTCTGGATTCTGTGTGAAAGACCTGCAACGGGCAATGAATGATAGGTACGTGTGGTGGGAAAGCGTGTCATGGGTATCCATGGTGTCCACGCGACTTGATCATAGATCATTAGAATATTTTGTAATATATATATATTTACCAACTCCTCCGCACGAGCAGGATACGACACAAGGTCAATTTCTCAAGCGGAGTTCAACAGGTTTGAATTCAGAGTTTTCCCTCTCCTACACTGGTTACCTAGCCATGGTTAAAGAACTCAGTCTGCCCTGCTATTTTCCCATAGCTGGAGGGAGAGTAGGATTCATACCTTTTCCAAGGGTATTAGCACTAATTGAAATGCAATGACCACGTCCAGGATTTGAACTCGGGGCGACGAGTCCATTTCCCATGACTTCAACCATTACACCACGCGCTTCCATCATATTTTGTAATATAATGTGTCCTTCAATACACCACCTGAATTTATAGACTGGGCGAGGTCACATGGTTTATTCCTCCAGCCAATCAACAGCCATAATGTGTGGCTGGTTCACTACTTAAACACTGATACTTTCATAGTCCATTTGTAATATTTGACGAATAAACTTACAATACTAAGGAGAACCAAAGGATTACCAAGGATTTCCGCTGGACAAGCGCTCTTGCTTGAAGGCTAAAGGATGGACCATAAATTGTAACACACACACACACACACACACACACACACACACACACACATATATATATATGTTAGGAGGTTGATTTAGAAGGCTATCACAATGCAGTTTGGAATAAATAAAAAATAATAATACGGTAACAATGGTGTTGTGTGTTGACCTGTATTTTTTTTATTATTTCTTGAATTTTCGAGGTAATACCACTTTATCAAAAGAATTGAACTGAAGCAGTACAGCTATGGCATTTCTTAAAAAAAAAAAAAATTCATTTATTATTTTTATTTATTCCAAACTGCATTGTGATAGCCTTCTAAATCAACCTCCTAACCAATACATACACAATGCTTCAAGCAAATTATGAAACTCTCTTATATATATATATATATATATATATATATATATATATATATATATATATACTAATAACAGGTATAAATTTTATATACCCTGTCACTTCCCCACGCCTTATCCAAATATCTAGTCCCGTCTCTCCTACCCTCCCAAAGTGAAATATCCTCCGCACATTTTTAGGGATTTAAACTCCTGAGCTCCTTATATTTCCTCATTTCACACGGTACTGCATTTATGCAGTTGAAATAAATTATTACGATGAAGCAAATCCAAAGGTTTTCCCTTCATTTATTCGCTTTATTGCTCTGTCCGACCACGTACTGATACTAGGTACATTGACTTCTCTCTACGGTTAACCTGTATCACTACGGTTGAACTTCACATGGAATGATCCTAATTACCAAATATAGAAATGAGCGTGTGCGTGTTTGTGTGTTTTGTGTATGTTCGTGTGTGTGATTGGTTTTTGTTTGATTATGTAAGTCGAAGCCAATCATTTCTGATCGCAATTATATAATTTCATGGAACTATTCCTATTTAACAACAACAATGATTTATAAACGATTATGAATAAATAAGAATTCTTAATACAACTAATTTGCACAGAGTTATCGTGTGTCACATGATCCTATATATAATAATAATTTGCAAGCAATTATATGGTTGGCTCACGTTACAGTATGTCAACCATTTTATTCCAAAATCAGCTTAAAATTATTCTCCAATAATAAACGGTACTATATGAATAAATAAATATATATATAATATGGTATGAGCTCTCTAACTGGTAATTTAAATTAACTCTCTCTACTAAGCATATAAGCAATGAACGTTTCCCCGGAAATGTAATTTATAGTTTACAAACACCAGTCCCGCTACAGCTGTCAGTGGCTGAGAGGATAAGATATCAGGCTGCCAAACGGTCAAAAACTTACATATTTAACTATTCAGCAATAGCTCTTAAGTAAACATATTAAACGTTAGTATTGTTTGAATTATTAGGACTATTGTCCTCATCTTTATTGTTATCTGTACAACGTTTCGGTCGATGTGCCCTCCGGCCTTCTTCGGGTATTTCTTATCGGCCGAAACGTTGTACAGATAACAGTAACGACGAGGACAATAGTCCGAATAATCTAAATAATACTAATTATCAGGTCAAATCTAAAAAATTATATAAGTAATATCAAACGTTGTAATGATTAAATTATCATACTGTGGTATATCCACAGGTCCTGCTAGTGTTGAATATTTCATTACTTAACAGTTGCGATTGATGTGAAAGACTTTCATTGAGAGACATATATTTCCACAAGGTGTGCCAAACACGTGTTGTTGTCCCACGCGTCACCGAGTTGGGTTACGCAGATGTTTAGTATATTAACATTTCAGAATATGTCAATATTAGAAAACAACGCTGATTTAACCCAACAGCTATTTCAGGCTGATTAACATATTGTCGTTTCTTATGTCGAGTATAATTTCTTAAAAACGTTTTGAATAAACACTATCAGCTTTGGTTTGGTGTGGTATGGTTTGTTTTACGGCTTATCAACCTCAGTGGGTTATTTAATGCCGATAAAGTTTTGAAATAAATTAATTCTTAATGGATAATACAATTTTGTTTATCAACTCATGTTTTTCTATTTAACCCATAGATGGGACCTTAACAGGTACTACCACTCCGGGTAAGAGTGGACCAGGGAGCAATGGTGATGAAGGGGTGCTCCACATTCACCAAACCTCCAAAACAGGAACCTCACCATCAGATAGCGTTTAACGTCATTCCCAGGACATGTAGTCACCGCCTTCTAGTACCCATATGATAAAAAGGGGTTGGGGCTTGCTATAAGGGCAATAGGGTTGGGAAAATCATATAGGTGCTAGGGCTTGACGTGACCAGCCAATTGATCGGAGGGGGCCTCTCCGACCGCCCGTCTAGCCCAAAATAGGGCCAAAGTGGAGTATTGCAAGTCATGAACTGCTCATTCATCTGGGTTCTATCCTTAAGCGTCACGGGCCACCACCTACGGCCAACATGTGGTCCCATTGGGGGAGTCTTACCCATCTGAAGAGGTGCAGTCGGTGCATTCTAACGCCCCAACAGACAGCGCGGACAATACCAGGTTAAATCCTACTGAACGGACATAAATTCCACCATCGTATGTCATCCCGCCGAAAAAAAAAAATACTAAAAATCAAGGAATTAACTAAATTTAATGAAATTTTCAGTATTGATATATTAATGAATAAACAATATAATGCATTAGTTATCTTATTTGAAAACTCTTACATTTTTTCAGGTCAGTTAACTTTGAACTACGTATCTTTTAGGCGTAACACAGATTCACAAACATACGTGGTTCAAAGTTAATTCAAGCCCGTGTCTCGACAGTCGATTACTTGTTCTACGGCCATTGTATCCGATGGAAATTACTGCGAGGAAGCGTACAAAAATTGTAACGCTGCACAAACACACTGGCAATACTTACCGTGAGATCGCTGATATTATAATAACAGAATTATTAGTTTTGTTTCAATTAATTTGCACAATGGTGTAATTCCTTTCAACTTGAAAACAAACAGTTCGTCTTTAACAAACAATGCAGCTTCCGGTGAACAAAAAAAAAGAAGAGAATATTTGAACGGACACGCCTTCCTGAATAAAGCCTTATCATTTGGGAATGCAGCCGGTGTCAGGCCAAATGTATAACTCTTTCAGTTCACATGGTAAAATTTCACGATGATGAGTATTTTATACGGCCTCATATGAGGTCAAATAATCGATAGACCGGACTGGGCAATAAAATAAATCGTAAATGAACCAAACATCTGTCGACTATATTACAATCAATTATCGCCGGGAGAGATCGTTTTCGAAGGAAAGTGAAGGAAAGTGAAGGAGAGAATATGACAATAGATCCATATTAGATGCAAAGATGGATGAATGGTGAAAACACACCAAAAATAATATCGGCTGATAGGA
>CM042157.1:26690424-26727924 GCA_023376005.1 Doryteuthis pealeii
TACTTATTTAACTATTTAGTTAAATTAGGAAATAAAGAATAAAATGACAGTTATTTTTTCTTGTTAATAGATTTCATTTAAGATTCATTGAAGAGATTTTTGCATATATTCATTAAAATAAAACCAAACAATTAGAAATCAATAATACTAAGCACATATTTAATGAAATCATATTTTTAATATCAATATGCAAATTAGCCTTTCCATTCACACTGTAAACCGCTATTTTTTGTATATATAAATAAAATTGCATGTTATTTGTATGTAGATATGGACAAAACTAATAAAAAGGTGAAGCAATTTTATTAATAATTGAGGTTTAAATAAAAATAAAATCATTGAGATTGAGATGTCAGTAACAAAGGGAATTGCGACTTGAGTAGTAATATAGTTTCGGTTACAGACAGAAAAAACCCACAATCTCCATTATAATAAGATATATATATATATATATATATATATATATATATATATATATATGTGTGTGTGTGTGTGTGTATGTGTATGCATTTGTATACATCTATACGTATGTGTGGGTGGATTCTAAAATTGTGTTCAATCTAATTGGAAATGCCACCTGGTGTTATTTAGTTGTTTTCATTCAGTCTACGTCGCGTCCTTTATACTGACCACGTGACGAGACTCAAATATGGCTACCTTACTTGGCACCAGATGTGTTCGCAAAGTTTGCAATAAAAAATTAAAACCGCTGAGTTTGTCGTGGTCTAGGGACACTTATTAAGATTTAGTTTAGAAATCGAAATTTTGCTCACGAATCCGTATTCTTTTCATAAGCAAGAATATTCGCCATCCTGGCGTAAGTATTTCAGCTTTGATGTAATGAAATATATTAAACCAGAAAGAGTAACGAAATTATATAAGAATGCATATAAAAAAGATTACACTTATTTTAATTATTTTTAAAGTAGCAACCCCGAGTAGTTCTGCAAGTGTGTACAGAGCTTCCTAGTTAGTTGGTTGGTTTATTGATTTTAACGGCATATCAACCCGTCTGGGGTTATGTCATGCCAAACAGGAAGTAATATATGTCGTGTATTTATTTTTATATTTTTTAGTAATTGGTTTTGGTTTGTTTTGTTTTACGGCATATCAACCTCAGTGGGTTATTTAATGCCGATAAAGTTTTGAAATAAATTAATTCTTAATGGATAATACAATTTTTTTATAAATACATTTTTCTATTTAACCCATAGATGGGATCCTAACAGGTACTACCACTCTGGGTAAGAGTGGACCAGGGAGCAATGGTGATGAATGGGGTGCTACACATTCCCCAACCTCCAAAACTGGAACCTCACCATCAGATAGAGTTGTAATTGGTTTTAACAATGTGTTAGCATTATTGGGGATCATGTTGTATGGTATTGATTAAGTTTATGTCTATATTCTATGGTATAATTTTTTTTTCCTCAGAAAGGAAAGAATGTTTTCCATGTTGACATTTTTAAATAGATTTTTCACATTGTTTATTTTGAAATAACGGTTTCTGATGTGAGTAAAAAAAACGACATTCCATGAATAAGTGTTTAACAGTCAAAGGTGTTTGACATGTTTCACATTGTGGTTGTTGTTCTTGTTTGAGTATATAGGAGTGCGTTAGTCTTGTATGACCAATGCGTAATCGGGATACAATGACTTTTCCTTTCTAGACTTTCTTAAAGTTCGCCTCTAGTCTCCAAAGTGGGTTTGATTTGGAAGAGTTTATTGTGGATGTTGTTATTCCACTCTTGTTGCCATTTTGTATGATGGGGTCTATTAATTTTAGGTTTTAAGTCAGTTTATGGAAGCTGGAACTTGTCGGTGATCAACTCTAGAGCCGATTTAGCTGCAGAGTCAACTCTTTCATTCGCCCTCACTCATATATGGCTTGGGATCCAGCATATGAGAGAATTAAAAAAGCAGGCTCTTGTTGTGACTTCAGACAAAAGATCTACTTTTTAGTTGTATATCAAACCGTCCATAGAGCACAAACAAATAGACGCTTCTCAATTATCAATATTAGCAAGTCTATGCGTACTCCGGACGTAAGTATCTAAGTTAAATTTAAGTCTTTTCATGTTATTGATTCTAACTTGAAAAATTAACCATTAATTACTAGTAGTAAAAAAACACCCTTCGGGCGGTGTAAAATATATTTTTTAAATACATTGCCTGAGGTGGGTGGTAAAATTAAATTAATTAACTAAAACGTTTAATTCATTACATTTTAAGAATAATATACAAGTCTTTATTTATAATTTTTTTTCGAACTGTTTTCCTCATCTTTATTGTGATATGTAAAAACACATCCTTTCGGTCACAGTACCCTCCGGCCATCCTTGGGTGTTCTCTGTCTCTCCGAGCATAGCAAGGACTCAACCTGGGATGTAATCTTGAATAGATTGACAGTTGATCAAACAAAGCGTCGAATAACTTTTGAAGACCTCATTCTAATAATGACGTCATTGTTTTTGTACGCCTATCATTCCGCTAAGCGTCACAAGAAGAGTTATGATCAACTGTCAAACTATTCAAAATGATTTTCCAGGCTGGGTCATTGCTATGTGCGGATGGGCAAGAAAAACCTGACACATTGTGTTTGTATATACCGTATTTGACAACATATAGAACGCACCTTTTTTTCAAAAAGTTTGGCTTAAAAAATTGTCCTGCGTCTTATACATCATTGTTGAAGTTTGAATTTTTATTATAAATAATTCTATTATCATCATTGTTTCCTGTTATGTGTATACTTATTGCTTGTCTGTTCTGCCAAATTGCTTTTATACAGCTATGTTTCTGATTGTGTAATGAACAGCTAGACCGTTTTCAACAATATATACTCCACCCTGTCGGTGGGGCGTTAGAATGCACCGACTGCATCTCTGCAGAGGGGTACGACTCTCCCAATGGGGTTACCTGTTGGCCGTGGGTGGCGACCCGTGATGCTTAAGGATAGAACCCAGGTGGCTGAGCAGTCCATGACTTGCAATATTCCACTTTAGGCTTTTCTTGGTCTAGACGGTTGGTCGGAGAGGCAACATCCGATCAATCGGCTGGTCACATCAAGCCCTAGCACCTATATGATTGCCCCAACCCTATTACCCTTATTGCAACCCCCAATCTTTCTCATCATATGGGCACTAGAAGGCTGTGGCTGAGGGTCTATATGTCCTGGGAAGCGCGTGGTGTAATGGCTAAAGTCACGGGAAATGGACTCGTCGCCCCTAGTTCAAATCCTGGACGTGGTAATTGCATTTCACTTAGCGCTAATACTCTTGGGAAAGGTATGAATCCTACTCTCCCTCCAGCTATGGATAAATAGTAGGGCAGACTGGGCTCTTTAACCTTGGTTAGGCAACTAGTCTAGGAGAAGGAAAACTCTGAATCCAAACCTGTTGAACTCCGCTTAAGAAATTGACGCTGTGTCACATCCTGCGCGTGCGGAGGGGTTAGTAAATATATATATGTCCTGGGAATGACGTTAAACTCTATCTGATGGTGAGGTTCCAGTTCTGGAGGTTTGGGGAATGTGGAACACCCCTTCATCACCATTGCTCCCTGGTCCACTCTGACCCGGAGTGGTAGTACCTGTTAGGGTCCCATCTATGGGTTGAATAGAAAAACATGAGTTGATAAACAAAATTGTATTATGTATTAAGAATGAATTTATTTCACAACTTTGTCAGCATTAAATGACCTACCGAGGTTGATATGCCGTAAAACAAAACAAACCAAACCAAACAATATATACTTAAATACACTAAAAACTTTTTTCCCTGAATCTGACCTGTTGAAATGGGGGTGCATCTTAATTGCCGTCAAATACAGTAATAAAGATGAGAACAACAGTCCGAAAAATCAAAATTATACACATCAAGGCTTATCTAAAAAATTCAGACGAATATGTCTTTGTTTTCGAAGTGTTTTGTTTAGTTTTGTTACTTAATGACTCAGCGTGTGCCAAGCATGAATTGTACGAAAGCAATGTATCGTAAAGTAAACTATAACTGAGTTTAAAATGTTTATAATGTTCACATCAAATTTGTTTGAATAGTGTAAACCAGTACAACCGTATGGCCTATCTATCTATCTATCCTAGTCAGTTTATCTATCTATCTATCTATCTATCTATCCTAGTCAGTTTATCTATCTATCTATTTATATATCTTGCTATCTATCCAATCAGTTTATCTATCAATATATCTATCTATCCTAGTCAGTTTATCTATCTATCTATCTATCTATCTATCTATCCTCGTCAGTTTATCTATCTATCTATCCATCTATCTATTTATCTATCTATTTATCTATCCTAGCCAGTTTATCTATCTATCTATCTATCATAGTCAGTTTATCTATCTATCTATCTATTTATCTATCCTAGCCAGTTTATCTATCCATCTATCTATCTAGTCAGTTTATCTATCTATCTATCTATCTATCTATCAGTTTATCTATCTATCTATCTATCTATCTATTTATATATCCTAGACAGTTTATCTATCTATCTATCTATCCTAGTCAGTTTATCTATCAATCTATCTATCCATCTATACTAGTCAGTTTATCTATCTATCTATCTATTTATTATCTATCAATCCTAGTAAGTTTATCTATCTATCTATTTATTTATCTATCTATCTATCCTAGTCAGTTTACCTATCTATCTATCTATCTATCTATCTATCCTAGTCAGTTTATCTATCTATCTATTATCTATCTTAGTCTGTTTATCTATCTATCTATCAATCTATCTAAGTCAGTTTATCTATCTATCTATCTATCTATCTATCCCAGTCAGTTTATCTATCTATCTATTAATCTATCCTAGTCAGTTTATCTATCTATCTATCTATCGATCTATCTAAAAGATGAAAGTTACTGATTTCGTAAAGAGAACTTGACTTCAGTTCAGAATATTTCTCGGTCATAGAGTGAAGTCTGGCGTGCTAAGCACTAACGGACACCATTTTCTGAAACCAGTGACCCTGAATAAGCTAAAAAAACAAGTCTCAAAACCCCAGACAATAAAAAGTGTGTTGGCCAGTGCAATCCATTGTCATATTTGCGAATTATGTTGTTTTTTTTCATCTGACTAACACTAACACAGAAATTACATAATTCGTTTAGCCGGTTCGACCCCATAAAATCTAGATCATTTCGCTCTGACTCAGATCAATAATAAAACAACTGTAGCGTTAGTTTCGTATTTGCCTGAGAGAGTTATCTGCCCGGTTTAGTTTGCTGGTGCCCGCTAGGGGATATAGTATTTAAGCGGCTGGTTCAAAACGCTTCTTATACATTTTTATACGTATTTACATCAAACTCTTTTGAGTTTTCTTTGTGGACTATAATGCTTCTGATTTAATGAAATAAAATAAAATTTATTTCTCTTTTTTCCTGTTCCAGTAACCACGAGACACATGGGGTAGATTTTGGTCTAACCCGTCTCGTTGGGGCTTCGACCCCCTTACATTACTGTAAGTGAATTAACACAGCATGGACTATCCCTAGTCTCATGTCTGTGGCTTTTATATGTTTCTTGTACCATTCATGAATGTGTATTTATCTGTCTACGTGTAACTTGTTTTCCCTTGTACTTTGTATCTCGTCATACCCATGTGCTGTACTATATTAAATGTTTTGTCGGTTAACCTTCGTCGGAGTTTTATATAGCAAGTATATAACTTTGAACCTTTCTTACACAACGATCATCATAACTACTTTATACGGAATCAACAATTTGTTTTTGGCAATTTGAACAAATGTGAACATCTAGAGATTATTGGGAACGTAATTGAGTGAATGAGTTGAAACACGCTTAGGACAATGTCGTTAACCATTACGCCACGTGGATTCTCCCTCACGTATATATATATATATATATATTAACAATGGAAAGGAGTAACCTACTCGAGTTTCATCGATTGATTCTTCAGGGTTACTTTAAATTAATCGAGTTTTCGATTAATCCTAGGTGTTATAAACATGCCCGTTGGAATGGGACTTAACTTTAGTATATATAAAGTTAAGTCCCATTCCAACGGGCATGTTTATAACATTTAAAGTAACCCTGAAGAATCAATCGATGAAACTCGAGTAGGTTACTCCTTTCCATTGTTAAAATAAATTTATGCTCTACATTGTATTGAGCACTTTGTATTTGTTTTTTCTCAATCTTAGCCTCTGGATATTGTGCGCTTCCAACGATCGTACTTACACCCACCGGTAAGTTAATACTTATACATATACAAATATATATATATATATATGAGGAAAAATGAGTAAAGAAAAGAAATGTAGATGGATTAAATGAATTTAATCGATATCACATTAATCGATATCACTTACACATGTGTTTCGGTCAGTTTATGTGTGTAAACATATTTTGCACACATAGAAGAATCAACCTTCATCAGAGTGAACATTTATTTTGAATGAAAAAATTCGTTGGGAAAAAAACAAAAAAAACAACAGAGATTTTTTGAAATATTCGAAAATCGAATTTTAAAAAAAAATTTGGAACGCTGAAATAGAACGTTGAGATAGACCGTTATGATTTGTATATTTGGTTTATATATATATATATATATATATTAGAAAAAACAAACACATGAAGTTAAAATTCGCTGACAGAAATCTGTTTCGACCCTTTATTGAAGTGGTCTTCATCAAGAGCGAGTTGTGTATGATAGAGAGAACGGTGAAAGTGGACCCTTATAAGACGAAAGTGGTGCAGATGAAACGTTCAATATTATAGCCGGAATTAAAAATAAATAAAAAATTTTTTGCTTTTTTAAAAATTTTGAAAATGCATGTTATGTTTGGAAAATAGAATAAAATACATTTTATTTTATCTTATTAAATCAGAAGCATTATAGTCCACAAAGAAAACTCAAAAGAGTTTGATGTAAATATGTATAACAATGTATAAGAAAGTATCAAAAAGTTTTTAAAATCCCAGCACTGTAGACCACCATATTCACCGGATAAGATGTAGAAATCCAGGTATTTTTGTTTTTTCAAAAGACAATATGAAAAATGTATGGAAGTGAATCCAACAGTTTGAAAAAAAAAACAGCGAATTTTAACATCATGTGTTAGTTTTTTCTAAAATATTTATTTCACGCTGTCGGATTCACTTCCATTCATTTTTCATATATATATATATAATATATATATATATATATATATATATATATATTAACAATTCAGTGGTTAGCAAGCTAGACATGCAGACGATTGATAGTGAGTTTGATTCTCCTTCGACGCCCAATATTTCTGGTCTTGTGTCACATCTAAGTTAAGCTCAGTAGATAATGATATATATTTACCAACTCCCCATACGGACAGGATGCGACACAAGGTCAATTTCTTAAGCGGAATTCAACAGGTTTAAATTCAGATTTTTCCTTCTCCTGAATGGGTTGCCTAATCAAGGTTAAAGAGCCCAGTCTTTCCTACTATTCACCCATAGCTGGGGGGAGGGTGCGTTGATGCATACATTTCCAAATTGTATTAGCATTATGTGAAATACAAACGGAGGATTTGATCTCGCGTCGACGATTTAATTTCCTACGACTGTAACCATTACACCACGCACGTCCCAGTTCAAGTATAGGAGACCTATGCGGTAATTCATGGCCATCACATGTTAAGACAAAGTAACAAATTTGAAATAGACATACTCCGGTCTATGGAATATATCCTGTAACAGAAAAAAAACTTAAGACAGATATGTCACTCTTGTACATCGGCTAATGTACTACAGTACTTCTGAATAGATAGAGCCCTGTCGGTGGGGCTGTAGAATACGCCGACTGAACCTTTGCAGATAGGTAACCCAATAACAAGACTACCTGTTGGCCGTGGCTGGCGATCCGTGATGCTTAATGACGGAATCCAGGTGGTTGAGCAGTCCATGGCATGCAACATTCCGCTTTAGCCCTTACTTGGGCTAGACGGGGTGTCGGACAGGCCCCTCTGATCAATCGGCCTAGGATTGTCTCAACCCTATTGCCATGATAAGCCCCAAACCTTTTCATATATGGGCTAGATGGCAGTGATTGAAGGTTTAGGTGTCCTAGCATGTCCTTAAAATCAATTAATGATATTATTTCAAGAAAGGATCAGTGGTTTCTTAAGCACTTTGTCTTCATTAGGATTTTCTACGGGAAAATATATATACATATAGAAACATCTGCTTCGATCAGAATAAACAACATAATATAGACAGTAGAATTTTACTCAACAAGACAGTGATACCAATTATAGCTGGAGAATTTCGAACCCTCTCCCACAAGAAGGAAAGAAAAACATTTTTCATCAATATTACTTATGTTACTTAAAAGTCACAGAATGAAATTTCTGATAAGTATCAATCATTCAAACTAAAACTATTTTGTCTGAACTTTTGAGATGAGGCTTGATATGTATTATTTTCATTTTTCGAACACTTGTCTTTAACTTTATTGTGATCTATAAAAAAAACACAATATTGTAGCCACAAGGAGGCCAGAAAGTAAAACTTTTTACAAGATTTAAAATAAAAGATAAAAATATAGTGCATAGTCATGGTTAAATAGGATTTTGAAGAAAAGAGATATAGGTTCAAATCTCACAGGAAGATTCTTTTTTAAAGAAAGGAGACTGGGAGATCAAAGGAAGAACCGATACCATCGAAACTGTAGTAGATAAGTTACAGATACCTGAGAAGACTTGCTGTCACTTTGTTATGAACATTATGAACATTATATGAACATTAATGGGTATGTCCATATTCTCATAAGTACGGAAGTTAACTGACTAGTCCTTTACCACAACAGGTGTTTACCTTCTTCACGCAGCTGGCGAGTATTGTATTTTGTTAATGTTATATAGATTCAGTTTCATTTCAATCCTCCGTTTGGTTATTCTTATTTAGTAACTTTTGTTAGGTTTCAACACACTCGAACTTCAGTAAAAAATTTAAAAAATAAATAAATTTTAAGATTTGTAAAATGGTATAAAATATTGCAATTTGAAAAATATGAGCAGATACAAATGATAAATAAGCCTTAGAAAGCAAGACACAAAAATTACTTTTAGATTTTTAGTCATATAATCCAGACTAGATAATTGGAAATACTGGTAGTCTATAAGGAAACGATAGCGGTGTAGAGGAAGCGATTAATCTACAGGGTATCCATAAAGTCTGGGTACATTAACACATCTATCTTATTATAATGGAGATTGTGTGTTTTTCTGTCTGTAACCGAAACTATATCACTACTCAAGTTACAATTCCCTTAATTATTTACGTCAAATTATCCATGGTTTCATTCTTTTAAACCTTCAATTATTAATAAAATTGTTTTACATTATTAATACTGTTGATCATATCTACATACTAATAAAATGTGATTGTATTTATATACAACAAAATAGCGGCATACAGTATGAACGGGAAGGCTTATTTGCATATTGATATTTAAAATTTGATTTTAATAAATATGTGCTTGGTATTATTGATTTCTAATTGTTTGGTTTTATCTTAATGAATATGAGCAAAAATCTCGGAGATAAATCTTAAAATAAAATTATTTACAAGAAGAAATAACTGTAATTTTATTCTTTACTTCCTATTTTAACTAAATAGTTAAATTAGGAAAATGTACCAATGAAAGAAGGGAGTAAGGGAAAATGATGGAAGAGTTAGTTTGAAAGTTGTTCTATTTTTCAATCATACTCCCTCTGTTCCAAATATTTTTATCTGAATTCTTATTCAGTTTCATTAGCCTTTCTAATTTAATGATATTTTATTATATTAAAACTTAAATACTTGCACCCGGAGGGTGCATATATTTGCTAGTATTAATAATGGAGATTCGCTTCCGGTTTTTTTCTGTAACAAAAACTACGCCACTGCTTACGTCTCATTACCCAAAATCGTCATAACATAGACTACACTCAAAATTCGAACATGCAAATTTAGACAGTCCTCATTGTTTTTTAAAACAAGTTTTAATAAATACATGATTGGTATTATATATCTATATATAGTTTGTTTTATTTTAATACATATTTAAAGTTTACATTTCAAATTGTTTTATTTTTTAATCCTTTGATGAATTTGATGATTTTACTTACTTAGGGTACAAACTCGCTGACATTGAATTTTTTACTCCCATCCCTCAGGCAATATGTTTCAAAAATCTATTTTTACATCGCCTGGAGGGTGTTTTTATTTTGTACTCGTACTTTTAAAACAAAACAATTTTTGGTTTGTTGGTTGGTTTTGAAGGCTATCACAATGCAAGTGTAAAGAAAAATAAGGTAACTATGGTGTTGTCTGTTAACCTGTGATTTATTCTTAATATTTCGAGATAAGAATCTCTTCTACAGAAGAACTTCAGAAACAATTTTTATTTCTTATATTTAATTGCTTATGTTTTGATTTTATTTACTGCTGAATTACCTTCTCATAAAAATAATATACGAAATCTGAAAATATATATTTATCTACGAGCAGGGTGCGACACAAGGCCAATTTCTTAAGCGGAGTTGAACAGGTTTGAATTCAGAGTTTTCCTTCTCCTAGAAGCCATGTTTAAAGAGCCCAGCCTGTCCTTCTATTTATCCATAGCTGGAGGGAGAATTGGATTCATACCTTTTCCAAGGGTATTCGCGCTATGGGAAATGCAAACAGCCTCGTCCAGGATTTGAACTCGGGTCGAAGAGTCCAATTCCTGCGACTCTATCTATTACACCACAATTCAATATCTGAAAACTTTAAAGTACTGAACTAAATAATGACAGAGATATCCATCATAGTTAGAAGACGGGAGACGACTTGGAAAACCTAGAAATGAGACTAGGGTAAACAGAAGAACCGACGAAGCTGAGATAAATTCTTACAACGTATTTCATTTTGTATTTTTTTAAAAATGTTTTTTTATTTGTTTAAAAAAAAAACAAATAAAAAAACATTTTTAAAAAAATACAAAATGAAATACGTTGTAAGAATTTATCTCAGCTTCGTCGGTTCTTCTGTTTAACCGTTTTCTGTTTTCTGTTTTTATTTATTTATTTTTCATTTATGTTTTTTTATGTTTTTATTTATTTATTTTTTATTGTTTTTTTAAAATGTTTTTTTTTAAATGTTTTTTTATGTTTTTATTTATTTATTTTTTATTTATATTTTTTAAAATGTTTTTTTTATTTATGTCTTTATTTATTTATTTTTTATTTATGTTTTTTTATTTATGCTTTTTTAAAAATATTTTTTTATTTATGTTTTTTTTATGTTTTATTTATTTATTTATTTATTTTTTTTTAAATGTTTTTTTATTTGGGTTTTTTTGTTTTTATTTATTTATTTTTATTATGTTTTTTTATTTATGCTTTTTTAAAATGTTTTTTATTTATGTTTTTATGTTTTTATTTATTTATTTTTTATTTATGTTTTTTAAAATGTTTTTTTTATTTATGTTTTTATTTATTTATTTTTTATTTATGTTTTTTTTAATGTTTTTTTTTATTTATGTTATTTTTTTTTCTGTCCATTTTCTACTGAATATTTTCTTTTCACTCTTGGTGAGAGACTTTATTTCTGTATGTCTTTAGTGACAAATCGCGTTGCACATTTCAATTACTTCTGAACGAATGCGTTGCTGGTCTCTTTGAGTTTGTGTTAAGACGTTTATATATATATATATATATATATATATATATATATGTGTGTGTGTGTGTGTGTGTGGGTGGGTGTGTTTGTGGGTGTGTTTGTGTGTGATTGTCTTGAGAAAAAAGACTGAAAGAAAAGAAAGAAGGAATGGTGAGATTTTTAAAATTACTAAGGATGTTTGTCTAAAACAGCGCTTTTTTCCGGAATTCTATTTCCCGCCATGATTTGAGTTCAAAGTCTATTCAGGTTTCTGGCATCTGTTTGTTAAATGTAAACGAATAGGCATTCACATGCATGAATGGAAAAAGCTACACAACAAAGCAACTTTAAATATGTGTATGTATATATTATAACGAGGTTTTATATATATATATATATATATATATATATATATATATATATATATATATATATATATGTTGTAAGTAAAATGAAGAAATTAATTCGACAGTATGTGGAGAAATGTAGACAAACAAGGGATATTACACAGGATGGAAGTTTATCATTGGTCGTAATGTCGACGTTCGAACATTTCGGTTTCTATAGAAACCTCCCTCAGGACAATATAATACAAGTAAATGAAAAAAAAAATTGTTAAAAAGATAATGGATGTTTTTGAATGAGTTGATTTTGAAAAATATTTAGAAAAGTTTCATTATTGTTCGTCTACATTTCTCCATATACAGGTGCCGGTATAGCTCAGTCGGTAGAGCGTTCGGCTAGAAATCACAAAGTTCCAAGTTCGATGCCGGTCCTCGCCAACTTAACGTATGAGTAGCACAGGGATCTGTGTGGTAAAGTAAGGAGCTGATGATAGGTGTGGCGCTCCACCTCAGATGCTAAAACAATCTCCTTGGTCTAGCGCTATTGAAAAGGGGATACACTCTCTCGCTGACTGGCTGATACCGACTTTAGGCCGCCCGGACGACGACTTTACTTTATATATATATATATATATAATATATATATATATATATATATATATGTGAGTGTGTGTGTGTGTGTGTGTTGTTGTTGTTGTTGTTGTTGTGTGTATTGTTGTTGTTGTTGTTGTTGTGGAGTCAACGTATGCTTCTTTGTATATCTGAGTCTAATTTTCAATGTATATATTGTGTTTGTATATATATATATACATATATATATATGTATGTATACATATGTGAGTGTGTATGTGTGTGTGTGTGTGTGTCTATAATATATATATTCATTTCACACTTTACGTATGCTTCGCACTAAATCCCAAAAATATATATTATAGATATACGTATAAGACGTATATCCAAATATAATACATGCATTGAAAATTAGACACACACTATATATATATATATATATATATATATATATATATATATATATATATATATAAGTCAACCACCTACAGAACTATTTTGACATATCACGTCTCTTCTGCAGCTAGACTTCTCAGGTTGCATCAGAGCGGGATCGAAACTCGACCGATTTTTCAACCGTCAGAACCTCTAACCATTTGGATATCAGTACAACTCACTTGCGGAAGGGAATTTTTACTGATAAATACATACATATGTAAAGGCTGCTTAAGAGAGTTATATCTACTTTAAAGAAAGCCATATAATATATATGTCGTACATCGCTCCTGGCACATCCTTCGCACGGCATCCAATGTTCATACAGGGCTGATCAATGTACGTTTTTTGTCCATCGCAAAATACTGATGTGTCCACATGTAGGAACCCACAGAAAAATGGCACTTATGGTGCATCCTTGGTTCTCCAACAGCGACCGGGATGTCTTTTGCTTACTTGGATGGTTCTTGTGATAGGATTTGTTCAAGACTGCCCAAGGCATCCTTGTGTAGTTATCACTTAGCTTTTTATCATAGCATTTCGTTAAACTCCAAGTGGGGCAGCTATACGGTAGTACTGACACGGCTAGATCTTGGATGAATTCACGTTTTATCTTATCTGAAAGATTAGATTTACATATGATTGACAATTTCTCTGTAGCGATTGTCTGTCCCTGTTTGGGCTGGAAGAGTTATCTTCCCTTGTTTCAGGTTTTTGACCACTAGAAGTCCCTGACTATTTAATCGGGGAAGCGCCAATTTTGAATCCTCTTTATCTCCGGAACTTCAACCAGCACAAAGTGGTTAGACATTTGATTCTACACCCTTTCATGTCGGTGGCTTTTGCCACCTATCCTGTCTTTAGTAAATGACATTACTTTTATGGACTCTCCATATTCTTCCTTATACACCATTACTTCTCCGCCCTGTCGTTAGAATGCACCGACTGGGGCGTTAGAATGCACGACTGCACCTCTGCAGAGGGGTAAGACTCCCCCAATGGGGCCACCCTATTGCCCTCATGGCAAGCCCAAACCCTTTTTATCATATGGGTGCTAGAAGGCGGTGGCTGTGGGTCTACATGTCCTGGGAATGACGTTAAACTCTATCTGATGGTGAGGTTCCTGTTTTGGAGGTTTGGGGAATGTGGAGCACCCCTTCATCACCATTGCTCCCTGGTTCACTCTGAACCGGAGTGGTAGTACCTGTTAGGGTCCCATCTATGGGTTAAATAGAAAAATGTATTTATAAAAAAATGTATTATCCATTAAGAATTGATTTATTTCAAAACTTTATCGGCATTAAATAACCCACTGAGGTTGATATGCCGTAAAACAAAACAAAACAAACAAACCATTACTTCTACAGGACGCAGTCCTACTTTCTGTATACTTCTAACTTCTATATTGCACTTCTATTCATATATGTGTTGCTTATGTATCTTATCTCATATATGTATTCCTGTTATATGTATTTTCTCCTCGTGCTCATTAAATTCCGTTGTTACATTTCAAACCTTCGTCGGAGTATTGTTTGTACTTATATATACCCAGGTTGGGAGGCCTCTAAGCCAACCAACCAACTATAACTAACTGTAATACCTTTAAATCTAATATCTCTATAGGAGTCCATGCTTTTTCTATGCGTATATTGACATCCTTTTCTGTAGATGATATATTGCTACTAAGTTATGTGAACTGATCTACTCATTTCAGAGATTTATTATCCTTTGTGGAGATGTCTCTCTTTCTCTTGTTTAAGACACGTGAATCTTCAGTTTTATCTGAGTACACATGTATTTCACTGCCTCTTGCTACCTCTAGGCTATACAGCAGTGATGTGACTTGTGCAAGTGTATTCGCAGGAAGCACTAGATTATCTGCGTAATCAATGTCTGTATCAAGTGTTTTTTACGGGGTATCACCTGCTTCTTGCGCTTTTAACATGAATGCTTATCCTTCATTCGATGTGATGACATTCCTAGTATAGTTAGAACTATGTTAGAACTAGAAATGGTGCTATACATACATACATACACACCAATTGTCTTTTATATATATATATATATATATATATATATATATATATATATGTATAAATAGATTTTTCTTGTGAACAATTTAATGTGTAACATTGACTTCGGTATACAATATATAAACATGTTTATCAAATGATTTCGTAGCTATATTTCAGGCAACTACAATGTTCCATTATATATATATATATATATATATATATATATATATATATATATATATATATATATAACTAACTATATCTCTATATCTAACTACATCTCGATCTATCTCTATAACTATCTCTATATCTAACTATCTCTATAACTATATATCTATCTCTATATCTTGTGTGTATGTGTATGTCCGGAGGAAACTTCGAAAATAAAACAATTAACGACAAAGTAAATATATATATATACACATTTATTACCACTAGATCTTGATTTTTGAGTAAAAATAATAGAGATATGATTTATATTCGTGAGGATGATCAAGAAATAAAATTTAAATGATAACAGCATGGATTTTTTTCATTTAATATTTTAGATAGTAGACATTAACATTTCTTTTCAGAGTAGCTGGATCAATGCAAGGTCTATTTTTTTACATAGGGATTTAAATGGGGCATCTCACAAGGATTCAACTCACGATTAAGTAATATGGATGTGCGGGACTAACTTTAAAGAATCCCCCTCTACCCAGGCGACGCCGGGTAGCCGCTGCTAGTCCACCCATAAAGAACAAGTGTGTTAAGAAAGTATCGCTACTAAAGATGTATTTACCATGACCAAAAAGAATAATTAAAGAAATGTTCATTTTCTTTAGAATTGTTATTTCTGGCATTCAGCACAGCCATCAGGATTCCGTCATTAAGCATACAGGGCCAGCAAATGGTCCAATGGGGGGATTTTATCTCTCTACAGATGTCCAGTCGGTGTATTCTTCACTAAAGATTTAATTTCCTTGTCACTGGAATAATGTTTGCCCTTCAAACCCTCTTTCATGGGACCGAGCAGATGATAGTCTGAAGACGCTAAATCTGGTGAGTAATCTGTAGTGAAGAAGTGGCTCAAAGAACAGTCAACAGAATTTTACGGGTAGGGATACATGCTCTCATTCGAAGGTGGAACATTGCTATTGAGAGAAACGGTGACTATGTGGAGAAGTAGGGATGTATCCACAAAAGACCAGCTTCATTTTGATGCATGATACATGTTCCTATGTTGGTAATTCTACCTGTCCTAAACAAAATAGCATTACTTTTTTGACTCATCCTCGTATATTAAGTTTGCACAGTTGTTCTAGTTAATTCGCCATGAATAGTTTTTGAATATATACCTAAACAAGAAAATATACTACACACAGACTTATTAAAAGATATGTTCGGGTTTCTTCAATTTTAAATTAAGAAATCACTAGCAACGAGCTGGGGTGTCCAAACAGACAAACGTACGCACGTCAAGACCATAGCTCGCCGCACGCTACACTACCTTTTAGTCGCACCTTTTATTTAATCTTTCTCAGCAAATAATTATTTTATGTACAATTCTGTAGTCTTGAAGTTGAAATGGTATAAACCTCTATCTAACCTTTGCTGGATCTCCCACGCTGTCTCATGTTTTTGGCTGACTGCTCTGCTGGAATGAATAATAAATACAAACACATTTTCTTGTGTTTGCATTCTTTATTCATATTGTCGGGAATGAACTTCCCTTTGCCTGGAAGAGTTATCTTCCCGCTGTGTTGCCGTTTGTGGCCACCAGAGGACCTCTGGTATATAAGCGACTGATTCAAATGCTTCCCTCTCTCTCTTTCCTTACTGCCTCTGAACGAGTACATGGGTTAGACTTATGTCTACCCCCCTTCTCGGTGGGGCTTTGGCCCCCTTACATTACTGTAAGTCTTTTATACAGCATGGACTATCCTTTAGTTCCATTTCTGTCACACTTATATTTCATGTACATTTGGGTATCTCGTTTATACCTAAATATTGTATCTTGTATTTACCATTCATGAATGTGTCCTTTTTACCCTACTCTTGTATCTTATGTATCTATGTACTTTATGTATCTCATCGTTACCATGGGCTGTACACTTATTAAATGTTTTGTCTCACCACGTGTCGGGGGTGTTGTTCAATTATTAACTTTAAATCTCACAACTGGTGACCCGACGTGATGTCTACACCACTACAATCTTTTGAGACATCGTTTTACACATTATCTACTGGTACGAAAAACGGAAGATTTTGTCTGAACCATTGACGGAGATTAGTACTGCACAATTATATTTCTCTCATGTTTCTGATTTAAAGTTTTAATCTAACTTCTAACTTCTGAGAATTTAACTTCTAACTTCTGAGAACTTAGTCACCTGACTCTGCACTACCACAATGAGGACCTACATTTCAAAATACACTTAAATGCGATTTCCTGTCTATTGAACTGAGTTGACCCCAGTGCGACTGTTTATTTATATTGGAAATAATACACTACATGCCAAATAAAAGATTAAGTCAACCTATTATTTAGCATTAAGGGATTTTCTATAAGGACCGGATTAAATGATAACCTGAATACATAGTATATTGTATCTGATCTATCAATACGATTGTAGGTCACACCCTGTCACCAACGTAGATAAATAATAAACTAATCCGTTTTAGTTTTGGTGGCAGCCTTCCATCTAGCGGTTATTTTGATTGAAATATATATATATATATATATATATATATATATATATATGGGAGAAATGTGAGGAGGTTAATCCGGCAGTATGTAGAGAAAGGTAGACAAACACGGTGTGTTATCGAAAATGGATGTTTATTGTCGACGATGCAACGTTTCGGTCTGTTAGACCTACTTCAGGACTTGGATATAGTTCTTGCTTCAATGATGGACATTCTCAAAATGGTAAAACAGGGGTCGTCAGTAGAGGAGAGGGATGGTTGGGGGTGGGTAAACGTTGCATCGTCGACAATAAACATCCGTTTTCCATAATATCCCGTGTTTGTCTACCTTTCTCCATATATATATATATATATATATATATGTGTGTGTGTGTGTGTGTGTGTGCTTAATTGAAGTCGTACCTAATTTGGGAAGTTAATTAATTAATAATTAATTAATTAGGCGGGCAATTAATTAATTAAGTTCCAAAATTAGGTACGACTTAAGCACATATTCTCCCCAAAAAAATTGTCGGTTAAAAAAAGCCATATCAAAAACACATCGTTTGTGTATTTACTTCTCATATATATATATATATATATATGTAAACAAGGTTTGTTTAGAATGGCTTTTTGCCGATAATTTTTTGGAGAATAAGTGCTTAACCGGAGTCGCACCCAACTTTGAAAATCAATCAATTAATAATGAATTAGGCGGGAATACCTATCAAATGTAAGGCTAAACAAATCGAGAAAAATCAATCTCTGCATGCACACCCCGGCCCACCAGGCCTCACCAGCAGAGCCACAGATCGGAAGACCGCCCCGTGCGCGACCCGAAACCGGACTGCCAAGCTGACAGGCCGATCCCATAACCCCAACACCAAACGAACTTCTTAGATTTTATGATTTGTTTAGAGTAGGTTAACATTCCTCTTCTAGTGACTTTTATTACACGACGATATCATAAGTTGTAAACAAGGTTTGTTTAGAATGGCCGGGGTGTGCATGCAGAGATTGATTTTTCTCGATTTGTTTAGCCTTACATTTGATAGGTATTCCCGCCTAATTCATTATTAATTGATTGATTTTCAAAGTTGGGTGCGACTCCGGTTAAGCACTTATATATAATATATATAATATATATATATATATATATATATATATATATTAGTTATTACAAAACAAAGTTAACTTAATAGATTTATAAGAAGACTTGAATTTCAGTACAAACAAGTAAGATGTAAATAAAATGAATAATAAAAAAGTGGATAGGTTAGCACAGCTGATGAATAGAATTACAAATTATTTTTTCCGGTGAACATATGGTAAACTAATCATTAATTTCAAAGGAAAAAGCTTTAGTTTTAGTGACAAAAGTTTATTTTTAGGAGATATAGATAAAAAATAATCTTAAATCAGGCAAGTATATAATATTAGCTACCTAAATTTCTTTAGTTCTTCTGAGGAAGGTGTACCTTGAACACCGAAACCGTGGTAGAGAGAAACACTTTTCTACAACTCTCTCTCTCTCTCTCTCTCTAGACTAACTGACCCCATAAAGGTCAGTAGAGTAAGTTGAAGATAGTGGTAAGGGTAATAAAAGTATAAGGTTACAGCGCACTACTACCCAAATAGGTCAAGATAGGAGGAGCTTAACCCCAACTACAACCTAGCAGCCCACTAAGGTTAAATTTCAGGAAGAATTAAAGAGATATCAGTCTAGCTATATAAAGTAACCGAAAATATCCACTCAATCCCCCTGATGAAGGTGTTAGAGTAACACCGAAACGGCGGTCGGGAAATAACTTCTTCTACGACTATTAAAGCTCAATATTCACAATATATTGAGCCCTATTGGATTAACTACTTACGCTATGTTCACATAGTAGTACCCATAAATGAATATATATATATATATATATATAAATATAAATACATATATATATATATAAAGACATCTATATATATAAATACATATATATCTTATTATAATGGAGATTGTGGGTTTGTCTGTCTGTAACCGAAACTATATTACTATTCAAGTCACAATTCCCTTTGTTATTTACATCACCTTCTCCATGATTTTATTTATATTTAAACCTCAATTATTAATAAAATTGCTTCACCTTTTATTAGTGTTGTCCATATCTACATACTAATAACATGCTATTGTATTTATATATATACAAAAAATAGCGGTTTGCAGTGTGAACGGGAAGGCTAATTTGCATATTGATATTAAAAATGTGATTGTATTAAATATGTGGTTAGTATTATTGATTTCTAACTGTTTGGTTTTATTTTAATGAATATAAGCAAAAATCTCTCCAATGAATCTTAAATGAGATCCATTAACAAGAAAAAATAAGTGTAATTTTATTCTTTATTTCCTAATTTAACTAAATAAGTAAATTTCAGCAATGAAAGACGGCAGTGATGGAAGAGTAAGTTTCATTTTATTTTTTCTATTATACCCCCACTTTGTTTCAAATCTTTTTATCTGCATTCTTATTAGCCTTTCTAATTTAATACGATATTTCATTACATTAAAACTTAAATACTTGCACCTGGAGGGTGCATATATTTGCTAGTATATATAAATACATATATAAATACACACACACACACACATATATATATATATATATATAATATATATATATATATATATATATATATATATATATATATGCACAGTTCTTTTTTAAGTCAACTTTTATTGTATCTAACACAACAAACTCAATATATCTACTTTACTGTGGGTCAAACGTTCATGGAAATCGTCGACCAGTTTCAACATGTTCAAATATTCCAACTAGTTTTTCTATGAACTGCCCATTTTCTGCCTTTGAGAGATTTTCTTTTAAATAAAGAAAGCAAAAGTGTTCTTATCTATTAAGATCAGCAAGATAATACCGGTCATTTTAATGGATTCTTTTTTTTTTTTTAAATATCTGCAAACGTCACAGTAAGATAAAACATGATTTAATTTTTTTTTTTATCTACCGTATTTGATATTTGCATATATATATTTACCAAGTCCTCCACACGAGCAGGATACGACACTAGGTCAATTTCTTAAGCGGAGTTCAACAGGTTTGAATTCAGAGTTTTCCTTCTCCTAGACTGGTTACCTAGCCATGGTTAAAGAACCCAGTCTATCCTGCTATTTACCATAGCCGGATGGAGAGTAAGATTCATACCTTTCCCCAAGGGTATTGATATTTGCATATAGGACGCACTTTTTTTCGAAAATTTTGGCTAAAAAAATTGCCCTGCCACTTTTACATCGTAGGTGAAGTTTGAGATCTCCCATAGGTCTAGGCTAATCTTCTCTATAATGCTCACTAACCCAGCTTACGCTCAGTAATTTTACCTACCCTGTACTGCCAAATTGCTTTTATACAGCTATGTTTCTGCTTGTATAATGCACAGCTAGACTGTTTTCCACAATATATGCTTAAATACACTAAAAACTTTTTTTCCTGCATCTGACCTGCTGAAATGGCGGTGCGTCTTATATGCCCGTGCGTCTTATATGCCCTCAAATACGGTAAATACTCTTAATACTTAACAATAATAGATATACGAGGGTGGATCAAAAAGTAATACCATCTTCTTTATTTATTCTACGTTTGGTTTTGGTTGTTTTGTTTTACGGCATATCAACCTCAGTGGGTCATTTAATGCCGATAAAGTTTTGAAATAAATGAATTCTTAATGGATAATACAATTTTTTTAAAAATACATTTTTCTATTTAACCCATAGATGGGACCTAACAGGTACTACCACTCCGGGTCAGAGTGGACCAGGGAGCAATGGTGATGAAGGGGTGCTCCACATTCCCCAAACCTCCAATACTGGAACCTCACCATCAGATAGAGATTAACGTCATTCCCAGGACATGTAGACCCACAGCCACCGCCTTCTAGCACCCATATGATAAAAAAGGGGTTGGGGCTTGCCATAAAGGGCAATAGGGTTGGGAAAATCATATAGGTGCTAGGGCTTGACGTGACCAGCCGATTGATCGGAGGGGGCCTCTCCGACCGCCCGTCTAGCCCAAGTAGGGCCAAAGTGGAATATTGCATGTCATGAACTGCTCATCCACCTGGGCTCTATCCTTAAGCATCACGGGTCGCCACCCACGGACAACAGGTGGCCCCATTCGGGGAGTCTTACCCCTCTGCAGAGGTGCAGTCGGTGCATTCTAACGCCCCAGCCGACAGGGCGGTTATGTCTACGATCTGAAATTTTAAATTAAAAAAAATTCCATGTTGTTATCAATTAAATTTTATCTTTTAATTATCTTCACGAATATAAATCAAATCATCCAGATTTTTGCTTAAAAACCAAGCTCTGGTGATATTTAATGTGTATATATATATTCTTCGTCGTTAATAGTTTTATTTTCGAAGTTTCCTCCGGACAAACACATACACACAACTGCCCTTTATATATGTACTAGAAGTGGTTACCCGGCGTCGCCTGGGTACAGGGGGGATTTTTTTAAGTTAGTCTTGCAGATCCATTATTACTTATCACAAGTTAGATCCTCACTGGATGCCCCATAAAATTCCCACGTAAATATATAACAATATAGTAAGAAATTTTAATTCGATAATTTACAATTAAAAAAAATACAATATAAAAATAATACAATATAAATGAGGCAATTAATTTCATTAGATAAACATTATATTTCAATTACCTTCTGTTAATATACAAATTTTAATTTTTAAATATCTTCCCAAATATAAATAAAATCTTCATTATTTTTGCTCAAAAACCAAGCCCTGGTGATAGTGAATGTATGTATATATATATTTACTTTGTCGTTAATTGTTTTATTTTCAATGTTTCCTACGGACATACATATACACACAACTGCCCTTTATATATGTATAGTAGATGAGAGATTCTTTTTTTTTTTTTTTCAAATTCCGGGCAATGCCGGGTAGCCCTGCTAGTAAAAGTCTATGTACACAACAAAAAGTTTTATGCATGCAGACAAATAATGATTAGTCTCTGAGAACCGTTTGAATAAAACATTTCTTGCTCTTCCATCGTTTGCAAATACGTCCTTTCTCTAATTAATCTAGCATATAACGTATGCTGGTCATGACACTAAACTTCATCTAGTTTAGTGATTAGTTAGACTGCAGTTTTAACGCTCTGGGGAGGATGGAGTCAAACTAACGTTGCTTTTTTCCTCGTAGGTCAACTCAGAATTTATTTGGTTGTCCCTGTTAGAATTTCATATATATATTTACCAACCCTTCCGCACGAGCAGGATGCGACACAAGGTCAATTTCTTAAGCGGGGTTTGTTGTTGGCATCCTTCCGTCTACGAGAGACGATGGGTAGTGTCAAGGTTTTTGATTTGCACGTTGAACTGGGCATTATGGCCTGGGCGGGTTATATGGAGGATAAGCTGTTGCCCGTGCAGCAAATCCCCCTCTCCACACTGCGCTGTGATCCAAAGGAAAGGTAAGGTACAATGCGGTTTGGCAACGGTAGTGTCGCAGGAATTAATGGGTAGCACTGGAGTTCAGCATCACACCACCTTAGGGACTCCAGCTCCTGATTTATTTTCGGGGTTTTACTCCTTAGCTTTTCATTGAAGGCTAACAGAGGTTCTGTGTGGACTAAGCGGAGTTTAACAGGTTTGAATTCAGAGTTTTCCTTCTTCTTGACTGGTTACTAGCCATAGTTAAAGAGTCTAGTCTGCCCTGCTATTTATCAATAGCTGGAGGGAGAATTGAATTCATACCTTTCCCTAGGGTATTAGCGCCATGTGAAATACCAACGGCTTCGTCCAGAATTGAACTCGGTTGACGAGTCCATTTCCTACGACTCTAACCACTAGACCACGCACCTCCTTAGAACCTCATATATGGGTCAAATATTGTTTGAATAATGTTTGGCCAATCGGTCTGTTAGGTTCGAGTTGCTATTTTAGCCGTTGTATTTGGTGTAGTTCACGGTAGATATTTACTTGTGCATAGAGTTTATTTTCTTTCTTGAAGTAGAAAGATGCAGTATCAGTTTTGATCCCTTGTCTGTTTATCCTTGAAGTAGAAAGAGGTGATATCAGTCGTAATCTTGTCTGTTGATCATTGAAATAGAAAGAGGTATATCAGTTTTAATCTTGTTGTTGATCTGACCTCAAAGTAGAAAGATGTAGTATCAGTTTTAATCTCGTCTGTTTATACCTCCTTGAAGTAGAAAGATGTAGTATCAGTTTTAGTCCTTGTCTAGTGTATCTTTCCTTGATTTAGAAACATGTAGTATAAGTTTTAATCCTTGTCTGTTTATCCTTCTTCAAAGTATAAAGATGTAGTATAACTTTTAATCCTTGTCTGTTGATCCTTCCTTGCAGTAGTAAGATGTAGTATCATTTTTAATCCTTGTCTGTTTATCTTTCCTTGAAGTAGAAAGATTTAGTATCAGTTTTAATCCTTGTTTGTTGATCTACCTCAAAGTAGAAATATGTAGTATCAGTTTTAATTCTTGTTCCGTTGATCATTCTTGGAGTGGAAAGATGTAGTATCAGTTTTAATCCTTGTCACTTTGATCTTTCCTTGAAGCAGTCCGCCAAGCAAGTAATTTTAGGACAATTTATCAAGGACATTGCATGCATGTTTGGCTTTTTTTGTTGTTGATTCAGATCCTCGTTTGGAATAGTCTATAAATATAAGTGGTGGTTGTTCGCAAATTGAGTCAGTCATCTTACGCAGCTAATTAAATTCAAGTATCAGAGTTGACAGGTAAAAAAAAATACAAGAGTATTAAGAATAGGGAAAATATTTGCTAAGCAAAGATACAGGTGAATAGAGTAATTTAGCAATTGTTAAGTTGAATTAACAAGTCTCGTGATATTTTTCTTGTTTATCTCTTCCGAGGTTTTGTCAGATATTATTTAGAGGAAAAACAGATTATTCCATTGTCATTATTTAGGTACTATTGTGACAACTGCATAACTTGAGATCAACAAGTCTCCAGTAACCTTTTAAACAGCGTCCAGTTTTTTGCGGAACCCTTATTTCCTTCACCTTATAGATGATTTTTGAAAGCCTTAAAAGGTATGTTGACTTATACTAAGTCGTAACTTATATAATTCAACATCGCTGGTAAAACCACACGTGTACACGAACGAGCGGGTTTCACGTATACATGTGTATAAACAAGGTGGAACATCGGAACTACACGTACGCCTCTAGTGGACTTATCCCCCCCAAAAAAAAAACTGACCTGAAGGTTCTGTTGCTTATCTGATACACAAATTCAAAATATACCATCTCCCCAACCTCAATTCTTTTTCAGGAGGAACGATTAGTTGTAAGATTGGGGTACTTACTACTCGCATAAATCCGCCAAAATGGGTTTGAATGGGACTCTTTAGCCTTGTCGGCAACCCCTCACTCAAGAGAAGTCGCGACACAGAACGTCTGTTGCCTTCAATGAAAGGCTAAGGGAGTAAACCCCGAAAATAAATCAGAGTCGGAGTCCCTGGGTGGTGTGATGCTGAACTCCAGTGCTACCCATTAATTCTGCGAACTACCGTTGCCAATACCGGCATTGTACCTTACTTTCCTTTGGATCACAGCGGCAGTGTGGAGAGGGGGATTTGCTGCACGGGCAACAGCTCATCCTCCATACGAACCCGCCCAGGCTATGCAGTTCAAGTTAACAAAACCCTGACACTACTCCATCGTCTCTTGTAGACGGAAGGATGCCAACAACAAATATTTCCTTCACAGTGTCCATGGATTATTATCTATTAATAATGGAGATTCGTTTCCGGTTTTTGTCTGTAACAAAAACTGCGCATTGCTTACGTACATTATCCAACACATAATACAACGTCATAACATCTTCTTATTATTAATGGAGATTGTGTGTTTTCCTGTCTGTAACCGAACTATATTACTACTCAAGTTACAATTTCCTTAGTTATTGACATCACATTCTTCAGGATATTAATTTTATTTAATCTCAATTATTATAAATTGGTGTACATTATTAATACTGTTAACCATATCATATCAACAACATGCATTGTATTTATATATACAACAAAATAGCGGTTATAGTGTGAACGGGAAGGCTAATTTCATATTGATATTAAAAATGTGATTTTAATAAATATGTGCTTAGTATTATTGATTTCTATTGTTTGGATTTATTTTAATGAATATAGCACATCTCTTCAATGAATCTTAAATGAATCAATTAACAAGAAAAATATAACTGTCATTTTTTCTTTACTTCCTCTTTTAACTAATACTTAATTAGAAAAATAACATAGAAGACGGGAGTGGTGGAAGAGTAAGTTTCAGTTGTTCTATTTTCTATTATATACCTCTCCTTCCGTTTCACATTTTTATCTGCATTCTTATTTAGTTTCATTAGCTTTCTAATATTTAATATAATAAATATTTTATTACTTAAAACTTAGATACTATGCACCCGGAGGGTGCATATATTTGCTGTAGAAATAATATATCTCAAATGTGAGCATGCAAGTTAGACAATCCTCATTGTTCATAATAGATGCCCGGCGTTATTATTATTTATATATAGATTGTTTATTCTAAATTTAATAGAATAAAATCTATATAAAATATATAAGGCGGGCATCAACATGTTATTTAAAGTAATCGGAACTGAATTGTTTTTCTTTCTTTTTTTTTTTTTTTACTCCTTTAATAAATTTTTAAATATACTTATGGTACACACTCTATCATTGAATTTTCAAGCTCCCATCCCTCAGGCAATATCTTTTTTTATATTATTTTTAACATCGCCCGGAGGGTGTCTTTTTATTTTTCTAGTATTTATAATAAACCCCTCTGCAGAGCAGAATGTGACAAAATGTCTATTTAGCAAGAAGAATTTAGCAGGTTTGAATTCAGAGTTTTCGCTTCTACGTTACACACACAAAGATTGAAGACCAGTCTTCGCTAAACTATTACGCTACATTGCAGGTATACCTAGATAACCTCCAGCAGGATTCTCGTATCATTCCTCCGACGATACCCATTATACAATGAGTGCCTACATGACTCCAGCCTTGTACGCAACGAAATAAAGCTTTATAAATGATTAAACGATGACCGTTAGGATAAGCGCGCCTCAAACTAGAGAATCTATGTACGAAAACATAACCCAAGTCATAACCTTGTTTGTCAAGACGCATTTAATTACTTTACATCCAACATTGTATGACCCCCTCCTTCTCGGATTCGTTTTCTTTCGAACGATGTCTCTTGTCAGACAAAAATTAAATGAATTTTTTTTTTTTGGAAGTGGGGGGGGGGGAGAAATAATCGACAAAAATCTTTAAAGAAAAAATCCGAGAAAAGAAAAAAAACTAAAAACTAAATTATAAAAAAAAAACCTTAGCCAATCTAAATTATTATTTCAATTTTTTTCTTTGGTATTTTTTGAAAATTTTTTATCTTAATTCTATTATTTTTAAGTTTTGCTTTTTTACGGGCAGCATTCTTCGCAGTTTCGGGAAATTGGAAAGCTTCGAGGGATTTAAGAATCCGCACAGTTTGAGAATCTTCGTTCCGTGTTTTTATTTATTTAGCTTAATTTTTATTTTTATTTTATTATATTTTATTATATTTTAATTTGTTTTTTATTTATTTATTAATGCTTCAGAATGTCATTTTATTTATTTATTTATTTAGTTTTATTATTTTATTATCTTATTATTTTTATTATTGTATTATATATTATATATATCTTTTTTTATTTTTTTATAATGCCTTCAGAATGTCATTATAATCTTGTAACGTTGTGTTTACAAACCAGTACGCTCCAGTAGCTATCGCAAGGAGTTTCTTCTTTTTTTTTTTTTTTTTTCCATTCTTTATTTTTTTTACTAAGATTTCCCTCTCCTACTCGCTAATGCAAAGGTAAATTAGCGCACTATTTTAACAAAGAGTCAGGATATATATGACAAAAGCGGTTTGTCCAGCATTTGTACAATGTGATGCATGTTCACGTGATGAATATTATCACGCAAGAAACTTATACTTAAAAAACATAACATAACATGCTCTACATTGAGAAAATCTTCAATAAAAAATAAATTTAAAATAGTTATTATTGTATGAATAATATCAAAAAAAATTATCGATAAACATAATTTGAAATTTTAATGAAAACGAAAGTTGCAACCTCTCAATAGAACAACCCTTAAATATCTTAAATATACGAGGGGTAACGGAAAAAATTTTCGGTTTGACTAAATAAGAGAATTAAGCTCTATTAAATTACAAAGGAGATCAAAAATTATCTGCACCCTCATTTATGGAATAGGTATATATTATATATTATATATATATATATATATATATATATATATTATATATATATATATATATATATATATAGAAAATTGAAAAAACACAGTGTTTAAATGGGTTAAGTGGTGAGTTTTATTGGCCGACGCTGCAGTGTTTCGATCTTGTATTGAAGGAAACTTGTGCATTTTTAGGTATGTGGTTGTGTGTGGTGTGTGTGTATAAATTTTTTTTTTTTTTTCTGTAGCGATAAACGACAGCGGAAGTGAACACTTCCGCTGTCGTTTATCGCTACAAGAAAAAAAATTTATAAGCACACAACCACAACCAAATCTCTCAAAAAAGCACATGTTTCCTTAATTACTAACAGCGCTACATACTCACAAACTTAAAATAGAAATATTTGATGTCATTTATTTCAAAACCGTCTCTTTTTTTCAAACTTCAGAAAATTTTTTTTTTAAACAGACTGAATAAGAAGGATTACCACTCACTTTTTCTCATCATTCTGTGATATATAATTTCTTATCTTATGCCTTGAAGATGATCTATTTAATAGATCGAAACACTGCAGCGTCGGCCAATAAACTCACCACTTAACCCCATTTAAACCTGTGTTTTTTCAATTTTCTTGATATATTACATACCGTCGGATTTACTTCCTCTCTTCACACACACACACACACATATATATATATATATATATATATATATATATATATATATGAGAAGAAATATTTAAAAAATATAACAAACACAGGATGTTATCATCAGGAAAACAATTTTTTGTGTCAATACTTAAGCATTTCGGTATATTGTACCATCTTCAGGACACTGTTAAGTAATGTTTATGTGAGGAACAAAATGAAAGATGTTAAGTGTATAGTGAATGTGTGAATATACACTTAACATCTTTCATTTTGTCCCTCACATAAACATTATTTAACAGTGTCCTGAAGATGGTACAATATACCGAAATGCTTAAGTATTGACACAAAAAAATGTTTTTCCCTGATATAACATCCTGTATTTGTTATATTTTAAAAAATATTTTCTTCTCATATTGTCGGATTAATTTCCTCACCGTATCTCCATATATATATATATATATATATATATATATATATATATGTGTGTGTGTGTGTGTGTGTGTGTGTGTTGTATGTGTGTGTGTGTGTGTGTGTAGTATATTAAGAAAATTGAAAAAACACAGGTTTAAATAAGTTGAGTGGTAAGTTTATTGGCCGACGCTGCAGTGTTTCGGACAATTAATTAGATCATCTTCAGGGCATTTGTTGGTATATGGAAGGTGATAAAAAATTTTTATCACAGAATAACGAGAAAAGAAGATGATCTAATTAATAGATCGAAACACTGCAGCGTCGGCCAATAAACTTACCACTCAACTTATTTAAACCTGTGTTTTTTCAATTTTCTTAATATGCTACATACCGTCGGATTCACTTCCTTTTCTTCATATATATATATATATATATATATATATATATATAATATATATATATATGTGTGTGTGTGTGTTTGTGTGTGTGTGTCTGTGTGTGTGTGTGTGTGTGTGTGTGTGTGTGTGCATGAGATTTCGAAACAAAAGTATGTCCTAGAAATTACGTTAAACTCTCTGATGGTGAGTTTCCAGTTCTGGAGGTTCGGGGAATGTGGAGCACCCCTTTATCCCCATTGCTTCCTGGTCCACTTTGACCCGGAATAGTAGTACCTGTTAAGGTCACATCTATGGGTAAAATAGAAAGTCAGCAGTTTATAAAAATTAAGTATCCATTAAGAGTAAATTTATTTCAAATCTTGGTTGGCATTAAATGACCCACTGAGCCCCTTAAATATCTGCAAGAATGATCTCAGATGCTTTGGCATTACTCCTTCAAATCGTCTAAGATGAAATGCAAAAATATATGTCCTGAGTATCTGGTGTTGCTCATCCGCAGAATTTTTGTTTCTTATGAGTGTCGTCTCCTCAGCTAAATAATGGACCATTCAGGGTTTTTTTATAAAGAAAAGGAGGAAAAGTACATGCTACACAGAAAATATTATAATAAAGAAAGAGAGAAAGAAGGAAAGAAAGAAAGAGAGTAGGGGGAAATAGAGAGAGGGACTATAACGCTAATCTATTTCATCGAACATAATCAACCAGATGCCTTTGGCACAGAGATCGTACCCTAATAGGTACTTCCTATTAATTCTTCCTTTTACCTCACCTCATACTGTCGGATTTTACTCCAACCCTCCTATCTTCACACACACACACACACACACATATATATTATATATATATATATATATATATATATTGACCACCCCTCCCTATTCACGATCTCCTAATTCAGCAGTATGAAAATGTTCACCGTTGAATCAAGAACTCAATCCAGCGTCCTGAAGAAGGTCTAAAAGACCGAAACGTTATAACGTCAACATTACTACCTACAATAAACACCCATTTTGTACAACATCCCGTATTTGTCTACCTTTCTCTCTCTCCACACACACACACACACACACACACACACACACACACACACACAATATATATATATATATATATATTATATATATACCTTGCTGATGAGACCTAATAGGTCGAAATGTACATTCGGGGATTGACATTTTCTCGATTCGTTTAGCCTTATATTTGAACATATATGCCCGCTAAATTCATTAATTAATAACTAATTAATTTTCAAAATTAGGTATGACTTCAATTAAGCACATATCCTCAAAAAAAAAAAATATATATATATATCTTATTATAATGGAGATTGTGGTTTGTCTGTCTGTAACCGAAACTATATTACTATAACAGTCACAATTCTCTTAGTTATTGACATACATTCTCCATGATTTTATTTTTATCTAAACCTCAATTATTAATAAAATTGTCTTACATTATTAATACTGTTAACTATGTCTACATACTGACAACATGCAATTATATTTATAATACAACAATAGCGGTTTACAGTGTGAACGGGAAGGCTAATTTGCATATTAATATTAAAAAAATCGAATTTAATAAATATGTGCTTAGTATTATTGATTTCTAACTGTTTGGTTTTATTAATGAATATAAGCAAAAATCTCTTCAATGAATCTTAAATGAAATCCATTAACAAGATAAAATAACTGTCATTTTATTCTTTACTTTCTCTTATAACTAAATACTTAAATTAGAAAAAATAACAATGAAAGACAAGAGTGACGGAAGAGTAAGTTTCAGTTGTTCGATTTTTTGTTATACTCCCTCTGTTTCAAATCTTTTTATCTGTATTCTTATTTAGTTTCATTAGCCTTTCTAATTTAATACAATATTTTATTACATTAAAACTTAAATACTTGCACCCGGAGGGTGCATATATTTGCTAGTATATATATATATATATATATATATATATATATATATATATGGTGTAATGATTACCGTCGTGGGAAATGAGTTTATTCTTTTGTTAAAATGACTAATGCTAATGCACTCTTTTCAAATAAGAAATAACATACTATGAGCATTAAAAGAAGAATTCATTTGAATTGGTAAATAAATTGCACCAGACAATCTTATGTTTCTGTGAGTGTTTAAATATCAATATATCAATTCATTTCTAAAATAATTGACTAAGGACTTGAGACAGAAGATGGATTGGCCAACCTGAAGATATAATTAGGATATGTTTAATTAAAAAACAGTACAAAATAATTCCATAAGAACAAATCATGTCAAAGCAAAGATTGTTAAGTGTACTAGCAAATATATGCACCCTCCGGGTGCAAGTATTTAAGTTTTAATATAATAAAATATCATATTAAATTAGAAAGGCTAATGAAACTAAATAAGAATACAGATAAAAAGATTTGAAACAGAGGGAGTATAATAAAAGATTTGAAACAGAGGGAGTATAATAAAAAATGGAACAACTGAAACATACTCTTCCATCACTCTCGTCTTTCATTGTTGTTTTTCTAATTTAACAATTTAGTTAAATTAGGAAATAAACAATAAAATGACAGTTATTTTTTCTTGTTAATGAATTTCATTTAAGATTCATTGAAGAGATTTTTGCTTATATTCATTAAAATAAAACCAAACAATTAGAAATCAATAATACTAAGCACATATTTAATAAAATCACATTTTTAATATCAATATGCAAATTAGCCTTCCCATTCACACTGCAAACCACTATTTTTTGTATATATAAATACAATTGCATGTTATTTGTATGTAGATATGGACAACACTAATAAAAAGGTGAAGAAATTTTATTAATAATTGAGGTTTAAATATAAATAAAATCATGAAGAATGTGATGTAAATAACTATGTTAATTGTGACTCGATTAGTAATATAGTTTCGGTTACAGACAGAAAAACACACACTCTCCATTATAATAAGATGTTATGTGGTGACAGAGATAAAACGGTTTCGTTTGGTTGGTTGGATTTTATAGATGCCAAAGATATTTATTTTATTCAGTCTTCGGTATAAAGTAGCCCAGTGTTGAGATCCCCTTCAATCTGAAACCCAATAAGAAGCAGGTTTCCAAAAGAATAGAGCAAGGCAGTAGGCTTGTATTATCTGCGTTATTCGGGCTATTGTCCTCATCTTTATTGTTATCTGTACAACGTTTCGGCCTATATGCACTCCGGCCTTCTTGGCGTATTTCTTGTCGGACTCGGGAACCTTCTCAGACTCGGGAACATTCTTTTCAGACTCGGGAACCTTCTAGTCGTAATCGGGAACCTTCTTGTCGTAATTGGGAGCCATCATGGAACTTTGAACCTAACCCTTTATTCAGCCCACGGGGGTATCCTGTTCTCATTCTACTAACCATAGCGGAATGAGAACCATGAAAATGAGTACAATAGTCCGAATAACGCAGATAATAGTAATCATCAAGCCTCATCTCAAACATTCAGAGAAATTATTCATTTTTGTTGAGTATTCAATTTCCTTTTAAACGTTAGTTTTTATTTATTTATTTAACCCATAAATGAATCCTAACATATACTACCACTCCGGGAGTGATGGCAATGATGGGTATTATACACTCCTCAGTGCTCAAAAATTAAAACTTCAGTTTTAGATGCTGTTTAACGTCATACTCAAGGCACTATGTTCAGTTACTGAGACCATGGGGATATGTAGAGACAGGGGACAGTCACTAGCTTGTCTGTGAAATATTCGTTGATATTTTGCGTTAAAACGAGCCTTTCATTTCTTTTTTTTTTTGTAGTGGGAGGGTATCCCTCATGTTTTGTATGTTTAAATTTCATTCTATCTCAGTCCTCGCTACGGGTTCTATGTCCGGACACAAAATCCTTGAAATGGAAAACTATGTATCTGTTATGCGTTATAAGTTCGAATGGCAGAGGGATTCTTTCTGGGGAAGGGAGTCAGTCCTTTTTGTCGGACCTGCGCAAAGCTCTTCTTCCGGTCAAGGCCCCATGAGAGTCTGTTCTTTTTCTTTTATTTTTCTTTTGTATATTTTTAACCCCATATATGTTTGAAGTGCGTTCTATCTCAGGCCTCGCAACGGTTTCTTGTAGTGTAATTATTAGGGTCTACCGAAATTTGGGATTAAAAATAAAACTGTATTCGGATTTCTAGAGAAAGAAAGGAAAAAGAAATAAAAACAAAGAAATATTAAAATCAGGAAGAGTAAACACTAAGCGGGGTGCAAATAATTTGACCGGAGAATGACCCCGGGAATAGAGTTAAAAATAAAAACGGATTTTCGGGCATTGACCGGAAACGGATGTGACGAAGCGACGAGACACGGAGGAATAAGAAAAGCTGTCTCTTGTCCTTGCGGCTCTGGTGAGAGTCAGACCTGGCTCATGGGTTCCCGGATGTGTCTGACATAGTAGTAGTGAACATGATTTACGAGAGTATTTGACAGTACCCTCTATATCTTTCTCTCTGTCTTTCCTTCTCTCCGAAAAAGATCCCACAAGCCTAGAAATAAATACAAACCCCTTGCGATTATACAACGTGCATGTATGTTGTTTCTGACCTAACGGCTACTAATAACGTCGACTACTACTAAAACTTGAGTTGGCCTATGAGACACACATCGCCCTGTTACATTCTGTGTTCGGACCCAAAATGCTTAAGATGGAAAACTGTGGTTCAATAAAGGGTGTTCTCAGAACAGAAACACGCAACATTCGTTTGCGTCGTCGGTATGCGTGACTAGCTCTTGTGACCACTGACTGGCGAAACCTTTTTGATAATTTGGACAACCCTAAGTTAATCAGAGTTTTTTTCTTGGCTTTCTGTTTTTTGTTGTTGTTTTTTTTTCACTACAGTGTTACATATAGTATATAATGATTGTCATCATTAATTTTTTCGTATTTAAACCTTCCGGTTAGACATTTATCTTTGTCAGGTCGGCTCTCTTTCCAGCTGCTGGACAATATATTAATTATCGTTTCGCACTCCTTAACCACTTCATTTGTGTCATCTCCGCATTAAATAGCGAGCAGGTTTATATGCCACTGTAGCAATACATCATCTACTGGAAGAGATGTCAGCATAGCTTAGGTAAAGCACAGAATTCAATTGATAATATGTTACATTGTCCATATGGATGCAGTTTAACGTCATACTCAATCTCTGATAAAAATAAGACGGGATTTCTTCCAGACTGTAGCCATGTCCGTACTACTGTATGGTTGCACCACTTAGACTCTAAAGAAACGATAGATGAGAACTACACTGGGAGGCCCGTTGCGTAACGATGGATCCTCCCGTCAATTTCGACGTATGAGTGTTCATACAATGAACATCCACACAGCGATTTGTTTATAGTGGTGAAGGCTTGTGTGGACCATCCACGCTTTTTGGCACAGTCGATAGGAAAGAATTGGTGCATCAAGGGTTGCCACAAACCCAATCAACGACCGATCTCAGGAATTTTGAATTCAAAGTTATCCCTCTCCTAGACTGGTTACCTCCCCAAGGCTGAGGGGCCCAGCCTGCCCTACTATTTAACCCATAGCTGGAGGGAGAATATATGGATTCGTACCTTTTCCAAGGGTATTAGCGCTATATGAAATGCCAGTAGCTTCGTCTAGAAAGTGAACTCGAATCGACGAGTTCATTTTCCACAACTCTAACCACTGGCCCACGCACCACCCGTTGCCTAATGATTATATATTACATACATATATATATATATATATATATATATATGTGTGTGTGTGTGTGTGTTTGTGTGTGAGTGTGTGTGTGTGTGTGTAAGTGTGTGTGTGTGGTGTGTAAGTGTGTGTAAGTGTGTGTGTGTGTGTGTGTGTGTGTAAGGTAATACAAAAGACTGGTTGTAAGGGATGATTCTATTTGGGATTTCAAAATCTAACTGTATAACCATACTGTATGCTCTTGTAGATGTATATTCATCCAAGGCTTTTTATAAATAGAGTTCAATGTATAATAATAAATAAATTAGATTATATACAGACAAATACTTAACTTTCAAAGAAACAAAATCTTAAAAAACCGTCATCCTGTAATAATTAATTTCCACCAGAAACTCAAAAAAAAAAAATCCAAAAACTTTTTTGAGTTTCTGGTCGAAATAAATTATTACAGGATGACGGTTTAAGTTGAATATTGGTCTGTATATAATCTAATTTATTGTATATACTAGCAAATATATGCACCCTCCGGGTGCAAGTATTTGAATTTTAATGTAATGAAATATGTTAAATTTGAAATACTTTTGAAACTAAATAAAAATCCAAATAAAATGATTTGAAACAGAGAGGGGTATAATCGAAGAATAGAACAACTTTGAAACTAAGTCTTCCATCATTTTCCATCACTCCCTCCTTTTATTGCTGAATTTTCCTAATTTAACTATTTAGTTAAATTAGAAGTAAAGAATAAATTACTGTTATTTCTTTATATTAATGGATTTCTTTAAGATGTATCCCGAGATTTTTGCTCATATTCATTAAGAAAAACAAACAATTAGAAATCAATAATACCAAGCGCATATTTAATAAAATTAAACTTTTAATATCAATATGCAAATTAGCTTTCCTGTTCACACTGTAACCCGCTATTTTGTTGCATATATAGATACAATTGCATGATATTATATAAAGTCAAAAGTATTAATAATGTAAGATAATTTTATTAATAATTGAGGTTTAAATAAAAATAACAATCATGGACAATGTGGCGTAAATAACAAAGGGGATTGTGAGTTGAGAAGTAATATAGTTTCGGTTACAGACAAACAAACAATCTCTATTATAATAAGACATATACAATAATATATATATATATATGGGAGTAAATATGGAAATTAAATCCGACAATATAAAGAAAATTTGAAAAAACAAGTATTCCGAAATTGGGATGAATTTAATAATCGATGTTTAAAACATTTCGGTTACATTGAACCTTCATCAGGATGTCTCTTGGGGTGAAGAAAATGATGGATGTTTTTATATGTGACAGGAGATGAAAATCTTTTTAGTTATGTAACTGTATTTGATCAGCGTTTTAATTTTGAAAGGCAAGTCGCGATCTACTCACGCGAAGGTGTCATGACGCGTGACGCCACTCGAAGACATGCAAAAGACGAGAAAAGGTATTAATGGACTGATTATTTTTAAGAGAACATAGGGAAACAAAGTGGGAATGATAACTAAATAAATAATTAAGTGAAGCCTGGTATTTAGTAATTATTTAACACTATTTAACTAGAAACGGAGATATAATAAATAATACATGTCGGTTATTAAGGGAACAAAGTGGGAATGATAACTAAATAAATAATTAAGTGAAGCCTGGTATTTTGTAATTGTTTAACACTATTTTAGCTAAAAACGGAGATATATTGAAAAAACCATGTCGATTATTAAGAGAGGGTAAATGCGAAATTGCACAGGCTTCAAAAATCTGTCGTAGTCTTTTGTTGTGAATATGGGCTAATATTGTGGCATCATTGAAATTGAAGTTATGATTAGTTTCAGACATATGTTGGAGGAGGGTGTTCTGAAAATTGCCCAATTTAATATCGCGTTTGTGCTCATATAAACGCTTCTTGAGAGTTCTTGCTGTTTCCCCAATGTATTTTTTTGTCGCAATCTTTACATGGAATTGCGTAAACACCAGCCTCGGATTTTATAGGATGGTGAGACCCCACATTGAGTAAGCTTCTAAAAATAAACCAAATATTTTTAGACCAATTATCTCTGGTATTGGTTCTGCCATAATATTGCCAAATACTTAGCCAAATATCCTTTATTAGGTACTATTAGCGAAGTAATTAATTCTGGCTCACTTCTCAACAAATTATTATAAAAAAAAAATCCTTAGCTAGTCTTGATATAAAATCTCTGTTTACTAATATTCCGGTAGATAAATGCTTAAAACGATTACAAAATCACCTATCAAAAATTAACATTAACTTACCTCTATCCATCTCTAAAATAATTAAAATTTGTACTTTATGCACATCACATT
>CM042157.1:26732924-26757924 GCA_023376005.1 Doryteuthis pealeii
TTAAAACATTTTTATTGTAAAAATCATTTCCAATGCATTTTTATAGTAAAAATCATTTCCAATTCATTTTTATGGTAAAAAATCATTTACAATGTATTTTTATAGTAAAAATCATTTCCAATGTATTTTTATAGTAAAAATCATATAGCAAAAAATAATATTTCTCTGAATGTTTGAGACGAGGCTTGATGATTAGTATTATCTACGTTATTCGGACTATTGTCCCCGTCTTCATTGTTATTTGTACAACGTTTCGGCCGATGTACACTCCGGCCTTCTTCAGGTATTTCTTGTCGGACTCGGGAAACTTCTCGGACTCGGAACCCTAGGGTTAGGTTCAAAGTTCCGTATGGCTCCCGAATACGACAAGAAAGTTCCCGAGTTCGAAAGAAGGTTCCCGAGTCCGAGAGAAGGTTCCGAGTCCGAGAAGGTTCCCTGAGTCCGAGAAGGTTCCGAGTCCGAGAAGGTTCCCGAGTCCGAGAAGGTTCCCGAGTCCGAGAAGAAATACCTGAAGAAGGCCGGAGGGTATATCGGCCGAAACGTTGTACAAATAACAATGAAGATGGGGACAATAGTCAAATAACACAGATAATAGCAAAAAATAAAGATTTAGCATGAAATACCCCCACAAGGGTTGATATCTTATTATAATGGAGATTGTGTGTTTTTTCTGACTGTAACCGAAACTATATTCCTACTCAAGTCACAATTCTCTTAGTTATTGACATCACATTCTCCATGATCTAATTTTTATATAAACCTCAATTATTAATAAAATTGTCTTACATTATTAATACTGTTAACTATGTCTACATACTGACAACATGCAATTATATTTATATATATAACAAAATAGCGGTTTACAGTGTGAATGGGAAGGCTAATTTGCATATTAATATTAAAAAATCGAATTTAATAAATATGTGCTTAGTATTATTGATTTCTAACTGTTTTGGTTTTATTTTAATGAATTATAAGCAACAATCTCTTCAATGAATCTTAAATGAAATCCATTAACAAGATAAAATAACTGTCATTTTATTATTTACTTCCTCTTATAACTAAATACTTAAATTAGAAAATAACAATTGAAAGACGAGAGTGATGGAAGAGTAAGTTTCAGTTGTTCCATTTATTAATTACTCCGTCTGTTTCAAATCTTTTATTATACTCCCCTCTGTTTCAAATCTTTTTATCTGTATTCTTATTTAGTTTCATTAGCCTTTCTAATTTCATACAATATTTTATTACCTTAAAACTTAAAATACTGCACCCGGAGGGTGCATATATTTGCTAGTACCATTAAAGGAAATAACCAACCAAGACAACGTTGAATTCTTTAATCTTTGCTTGAAAGTAAAGAATTGAAAAGAAAAGAAAACCTTTTTAATTCTTTTGTGTTAAATGCAGCTGAAATTGTTAAAATGAAAACATGCAGTTATCAAATAACCTAATCAATTATTATAATGACAGTTCCAGGTTCCCATTGAGAGCAATTAATTACGTTCACAATCAACTTAGCTTTCATCATTCATAGTAATCAATATAGTAGAAATATTTTTTTTATCGTTATTCAAAAAAAAAAAAAAAGGTTATTAGTGCTGATTTTCAAACTAAAGTAGATTTGCGTGTTTTATCATAAATCAGCGACGCCCCAGACAATTTAATTTTCTTAATCCAATAAATCAGGGTTGTTTTGATTTTGTTCTTGTTTTTTAACGGCATATCAAACCTCAATGGGTCATTTAATGCCGACTAAGTTTTTGAAATGAATTGGTGATAATGTTTAATTTTCTAAAGATTTTTTTTTTGACATATTTTTTGTGAATGGAATTTTGATGATTCTTTTAACATATATTTTTGTGTTTTCATTTTTTTGGAAGATTTTTAGATTTTGTGTAGATGTGTGCCTCTTTTATGTACCGAGTAGTTTTTCTGGGTTTATTTGATAGAATATCTGTTTTAGATTTGTTGTTTGGTAGTATTTTTTTCGTATTTGTTTTAGTTGGCTACATTCTGTTAAAATGTGTTTGATTGTGCAGGGTTTTTGAAATCAGGGTTGTACGTACTGGCTATGATGCTAGACTGCATCTAGTGGTGACGTACTAATTTTTTTGAGTTCTGGGTTCAAATATATCTGTCCGCCCCGTCGCCTGGGGCGTTAGAATGCACCGACTGCACCTCAGAAGAGGGGTAAGACTCCTGCAGATGGGGCCACCCTTTGGTGTGGGTGGCGACCCATGATGCTTAAGGACGGAGTCTTGGTGGATGAGCAGTCCATGACATGCAACACTCCACTTAGACCCTTACTTGGACTAGACGGGTGGTCGTAGAGGCCCCCTCCGATCAACGGGTTATCTCAAGCCCTAGCACCTATATGATTGTCCCAACCCTATTGCCCTGATGACAAGCCCCAACTCTTTTCATCATATGGGTGCTAGAAGGCGGTGGCTGCGGGTCTACATGTCCTGGGAATGACGTTAAACTCTATCTGATGGTGAGGTTCCAGTTTTGAAGGTTTGGGGAATGTGGAGCACCCCTTCATCACCATTGCTCCCTGGTCCACTCTGACACAGAGTGGTAGTACCTGTTAGGTTCCCATCAATGGGTTAAATAGAAAAATGTATTTATGAAAAAATGTCTATCCATTGAGAATTAATTTATTTCAAAACTTAAATGACCCACTGAGGTTGATATGCCGTAAAACAAAACAAACCAAACCCAATGTATATGTTAAAAACAATAATTTCTAGATATTTACGCCAGGTGTGCGGGTTAGGCACAAGGCCCTATTAATGTGGGACCACCCATGAGCCGAGACTCATGGTTGGTGGGTGCAAAAATGCGTTGATCCCGTCGGTATTCCCCACCCGCAAGGAGGCGCCTCAGGCACTGGGCAATAAACACAGCCCTGCTCCTTTAAATCAAGGTGGCAAGTGTTGCCTGGGGAATGGTCCCATGGGATCAACGATCTTAGCTTGTATGGTCCAGGGCCGAAGCCACTAGAACCCCGGCTCCGAACAGTATATTTGTTATATATTCTTCTGATCATCTTTGCTATCTTATGTAGCTGGGAGTTCTTCTTCTAGTGTCTGGAACTTTTAATTTCGTGTCTGGTCTTCCATTAGGGATTTCTCGTCTATCAGAAGCCCTGGATCATTAGTAGTTTTTTGAATAAACAACCCAAGACTTAGATTTTCTATATATTATATTTTATTTAGAAATCCCCATCCAGACTAACTGCGCAGAGTTGGAGTACGGGAGCTCGCTAAGCGCGACTTACTATCTCCGTAGCTTGGCGAGTACTGACTTAACTAACACTTTCAAATCAAAACCGGAAGAGGCCTTTGTTTCTCATTTCTCTACTAATTCTCACGTTATCTACCGGAAAAGGGGTTTACACAAGATTAACACGTACCAATCAATCTTCCATGATATCGTCACATACTCCCACTCAAAAACTGATTGCTGTAATTTCTAACAGCCATTTTGATTTATACACTAACCCTACACAATTGTTAGGGTACTATCAATTATGTTACATATTGATACATATGAAGTTAATGATAAATCTACGATGACAATTATTTAGTGTCAGGCGTATGTCGCTTAATTCAATTTAGTGGTGAGATTCCAATTTTGATCTTGAGGGAGTGTGGGTTAACTCTTTCTTGGATATCGTCACACTTATTGCTCAAATAGATCTGTTTGCAAGTTAAAGAAAATTATTTATACTATAAAAACTTTTTAAGCAGAAAAAATATCGATGTATATTTTTTCTTTTATAAGATAATAGCCAATTAAATAATTATCGAAATAAGTAAAAAAGAAATCTCCAAAAAATTAATCATTTATTATTTTTTTTTACATTTTATTTTCCGATTTTCGGTACTTATTTTCTTATAAAATATTCCACTTTAAAAAAGAAATTTCTATTTACAACTTCAGTCTTTTATCTTTTTATTTCTACTGTAATTATTATCAAACAAGGACCAGCTCGCCAATATTTTACACTCCCAAAGTAAGGGGGGTCAAAATTAAGTGACCTGAAAAAAAATGAGAAAGTTTTGAAATAAAATAAATAATGCATTATAAAGATCATTCATTTTTCTGCTTAAAAAGTTTTTTATAGTAGAAATATATCATTTATAATACATTACTTATTTCTACTATTATATTGATACATAAGAAGTTAATGATATATCCAACATGAAAATTATTTCTGCCAATATATTGATACACATTGAGAAGTGAAAATGTTATTTTTCTATTATCAGTTTTACTTATATAAAGGGAAGCAGGGAAGGTTACTTATAAATTTCTTCTGTTTTTCATATTTATTTCCTTATACTTTGAAAAAGAAGTACATCTGCAGAAACACTTACCGTATTTGACGGCATATAAGACGCACGGGCATATAAGACGCACCCTCATTTCAGCAGGTCAGATTCAGGAAAAAAAGTTTTTGTTTATTTTTTCTTCGCCACCATGCGCTCCTGTTAACCTTGATTATAACAATACCAGCAATAAAATAAGGATGCATGGAGTTTAGGGTAGGTAAAAGTACTGAGCGTAAGCTGGGTTAGTGAGCATCATAGAGAAGATTAGCCTAGGCCTACGGGAGTATTTGACGGCATATAAGACGCACGGGCATATAAGACGCACCCCCATTTCAGCAGGTCAGATTCAGGAAAAAAATGATTTTAGTGTATTTAAGCATATTTTGCAAAAACAGTCTAGCTGTGCATTACACAAGCAGAAACATAGCTGTATAAAAGCAATTTGATAGCATAATAAGGATGTATGGATGTAAGAATGTGTAAGCAAAAGTACTGAGCATAAGCTGGGTTAGTGAGCATCATAGAGAAGATTAGCCTCGGCCTACGGGAGGTCTCAAACTTCACCAACGATGTATAAGACACAGGGCAATTTTTTGAGCCAAAATTTTCGAAAAAATGTGCGTCCTATATGCCGTCAAATACGGTAGTTAAGAAATGTTGTTTTTTTAATCATGTTTTATCTTACTGTGACGTTTGCAGATATTTAAAAAAAAAAAAAAGAATCCATTAAAATGACCGATATTATCTTGCTGGTTCTTAGTAGATAAGAACACTTTTCCTTTCCTTATTTAAAAGAAATTCTCTCAAAGGCAGAAAATGTGCAGTTCATAGAAAAACTAATTGGAATATTTGAAGATACTGAAACTGGTCGGTGATTTTCCGTGTTGGAAAATTTTCATGAATGTTTGACCCACAGTAATGTATATATTTTGACTTAAAAAAAAAACAGTGCGTATATATATATATATATTATATATATATATATAATATATATATGAAAATAAAAATACATACATCGGTATATGTATATACAACCTTCATAGATGGTTTCCACTAAACATACGGACTTATACATTTTTCTGAAAATGATTTTTGATGAATTGTCATTTTTCTCTCCTGACGATGACCTAAAGTCGAAGCTAGTTAAGAACAATTGAAAAACAAATAACATAAAAAAAATATTGCTTTTTTTCTTATCACTTTTTGTTCCGGTTTAGCTCAGTCGGTAGAGTTTTCGGCTGGGAACCTCAAGATTCCTGGTTCGATACTGGTCCTCGCCAACTCAGCGTATGAGTTGCACAGGGTTCTGTGCGGTAAAGTGAAGAGCCGATGGTAGGTGTGGCGCTCCGTCTCAGACGCTAAAAATTAATCTCTTAGTCTAGCGCTAGTGAAAAAGGATAGACTCCCTCGTTGTCTGGCTGATGCCGACTTTAGGCCAAGCCGACGACTATTATATATATATATAGGGTTCGAGTCACGCACAAGGCGGTCTTCCTATCTATAGCTCTGCTGATGAGGCCCAATAGGCCGAAATGTACATACAGAGATTGATTTTTCTCGATTTGTTTATCCTTACATTTGAATAGGTATGCCCGCCTAATTAATTAATTATTAATTAATTAACTTTTAAAATTAGGTACGACTTCAACTAAGCACATATTCTCCCAAAAATTGTCGGCTAAAAAAGCCATATCAAAACACATCGCTTGTGTATTTACTTCTCATATATATATATATATATATATATATATATATATATATATAGGCAGTAGTTTTTTTGGGGGTTTTAAGTATGTCTCATTAAATATGACGGACAAGTATTCGGTTGTTCTTTTTATTACTGCCACAAATGTCGAGCAGAGTTGCACAAAAAAACTATTCAAATATTTCTCTTATATCTTGTCTGTGTATTGATAATGACCAATTATGTTCAAAAGTCCTCAGACTATAGAAAGATATTTTTGAAGAAAAGTTTTGTACAGTTTTTGTGTAGCCTTGATCCACCTATACATATATAAAGAGCAATTGATGTCTATGTATGCCTGGATGAAACTATGAAAATAAAACAATAGAAGATAAAGTAAATATATATATATATATATACATATTAAATATCACTGGGTCTTGCTTTCTGTGCAAAAATTATGAAGATTTGAATAATATTCAAACATATATAAAAAAAATTAAAATATACATAGAAATAAGACTGAAATTCTACTTAAAAATCTCCAGAATTTGTAAATCTCAAATATGAACAAATCAATATATCAGGGTTTTTGCACACGTGCGCGCGCACACACGCACGCACGCACACTGTACACAGGCGATGTTGGGTAGCCGCTTCTAGTATTTTATAAAGGAAGATTAGTGTTGACCAGCAAAGACCAAGTTCAATAAAATCTACACCCTTTGGTCCGAGACGGGGTAAAAAAAAAAAAGTTTACCCATTATTTTCCATTAAAAAGTTAAATAAAAAAATATAATTATTGTATAAATCAATAATATGTTAAAGCAGCGGTACCCAACCACCGGATCGAAACCCGTTACCGGGCCGCGGGCCATTAGGTACCGAGCCGCACAGAACTTTTAAGTTTTTCTCTTTTTTATTGATTGATTATCAGTCTCGTTGCAGAGAAAGAAGATCAGGGCTCTCACTAATTCTCATTATTATTATTTGATTCACTTGTTCACTCTCTTATATACAAATGATCAGTATTGTCACTTGAATCGAGTTTTTTTATTATAATTACTAGCAAATATATGCACCCTCCGGGTGCAAGTATTTAAGTTTAAATATAATAAAATATTAGATTAAATCAAAAAGGCTAATGAAACTAATTAAGAATTCAGATAAAAAGATTTGAAACGGAGGGGGTAAAATCGGAAAATAGAACAACTGAAACTTACTCTTTCATCACTTCCGTTTTTCAATGCTAAATTTTCCTAATTTAACTATTTAGTTAAAATAGGAAGTAAAGAATAAAATTACAGTTATTTCTTCTTGTTAATGAATTTCTTTTAGGATTTATTGAAGAGATTTTTACTCATATTCATTAAGATAAAACCAAACAATTAAAAATCAATAATACCAAGCAAATTTTTATTAAAATCAGTTTTTTTAATATCAATATGCAAATTAGCTTTACATTTACTCTGAAAACTGGTATTTTGTTGTATATATAAATACAATTGCATGTTATTAGTATTTAGGTAAGGCCAACAGTATTAATAATGTCAAACAGTTTTATTATTAATTGAGGTTTAAATAAAAATAGAATCATGGAGAATGTGACGTAAATAACTAAGGGAATTGTGACTTGAGTAGTAATATAGTTTCGGTTACAGACAGAAAAACACACAATCTCCATTATAATAAGATTTCTTATTAGAAAGGATTTTCGTTCTAAAATAAATATTTTCGTTTACAGAGATGTTGTTGATTATTAATCTATGAACAAAAGGTTGTTTATTGTCTTTTGATGTTTGCATTTGACATAAGACCACTGTGGATGATTTATTATTAGATTACGTCATTAACGATTATCGAGCAAATGTAGGCCGGAGCATATGAAGGCCGGTCCGTGAAAATATTGTCAGATGAAACCGGTCCCTGGTGCAAAAAAGGTTGGGGACCACTGTATTATAGAATCAATTAAAAATGATTCAAATAAATCAAATCTATACATGCATAAAGGACAGTTGCGTATATGTAAATGTCCAGAGAAATCTCCGAAAATAAAACAATTAACGACAATATATATATATATATATATATATATATATATATATATATATATATATATATATATTCATTATCACCAGGGCTTGATTTTTGAACAAAAATAATGAAGATTTAATTCAGATTTGGGAAGATATTTAAAAATTAGAAATTGTATAGTAACAGAAGGTAATTGAAATATGATGTTAATTGATTGAATTAATCACCTCATTTATATTGTATTTTTTATTGTGAATTATTGAATTAAGATTTCTTATGTTATACATTTACGTGGGCATTATATGGGGCATCCAGTGAGTATCTAATTTGTGATAAGTAATAATGGATCTGCGAGACTAAATTAAAAAAAAACCTTCTGCCCAAGCGACGCCGGGTAGCCACTTCTAGTATATAAATATAGAAAAAAGTCAGCGGAGAGGCATATTGTCAGTATCAGACGGAGAGCGAGGAAGTCTATTCCATTTTCACTAGTGTTAGATCAGGTAGATTGTTTTTTATTATCTGAGGTGTACCGCCATACCTACTATTAGCTCCCCAATTTTACAACCTAGATTCAAGCAGTGCTCATGCACTTAGTTGATAAGGGCCTGTGTCGAACCCAAAAAATAACGAAAAAGAATTAAAAGACAAAGAAAAGAAAAAAATTCAAATGAGAATAATGATTAGCATTATCTGCGTTATTCAGACTATTGTCCTCATCTTCATTGTTATCAGTACAACGTTTCGGCCGATGTGCCCTCCGGCCTTCTGCAGGTATTTCTTGTCGGACACGGGAACCTTCTCAGACTCGGAACCTTCTCGGCATCGGGAATCTTCTTTTCGAACTCAGGTACCTTCTGGTCATAATCGGGAACCTTCTTGTCGTAATCGGGTCCGATAATGTCCCCGAGCCGACAAGAAATACCTGAAGAAGGCCGGAGGGCACATCGGTCGAAACGTTGTACAGATGAGGACAATAGTCCGAATAACGCAGATAGTATAAATCATCAAGCCTCATCTCAAACATTCAGAGAAAAAGAATAATGATGAAAATAAATAACTTATAACAAGGATATATGAATAAGAGAAAGTTATTAACACACACACACACACACACACACACACTCACACACACACACATATATATATATATATATATATATATAAATGATTTGGATTATTTGGATTATTCGGGCTAGTGTCCTCATCTTTATTGTTATCTGTACAACGTTTCGGTCGGTGTGCCCTTCGGCATTCTTCAGTTGAAACCTTGCACATATAACAATAAAAAGGGGGACAAAAATCCAAATAATACAAATTACCAAGCCTCATCTAAAAATTTAGAGAAATAGAAATATAATTATTAATTTACATATAAGTAAAGTAAAGTCATCGGGGTGGTCAAAAGTCAGTATCAGCCTGACAGTGAGGGAGTCTATTCTCGTTTCACTAGCGCTACACCAAGGAGATTGTTTGGGCGTTGGAGGCGGAGCGCCACACCTACGAGCAGCTCCTTACTTCACCACACATATCCATGTGCTACTCATACGCTGAGTTGGCAAGGGCAGAAATTGAACCAGGAACCTCGAGGTTTCCAGCCGAATACTCTACCGACTGAGCTAAGCCGCTCCTATACACATTTAGTAACCCTTCACTCGAGTAGGATGTGACACAAGGTCAATTTCTTAAGCGGAATTTAACAGATTTTTATTTTCCTAGACTGTCCGACAAATACCCAAAGCTGGAGGGAGAATAGTTGGAACATGCATTTCGCAAGGGTATTAGCGCTATGTGAAACGCAAACAGCCTCGTTCAGGAATTTGAACTAGTCTTGCCGTGTACATTTCTGATGTAATGAATATGCATAAACCTGGGTTCCCCCTCACAGTAATATGATTGGCTTGTGTCAGCCATAAATACACAACAATTTAGAGGTACAATGCCTACGACTTTGACATCGCACCAGTACTATTACTTACCTGCTCGATTTTACTCTGTTTACTGTGGCCCCATCACTCTGCTTTTCAAACCATTGTTAGTGAGTTCATTTCTCACTGGGTGCCCCATATATCTGGCCTTGTGCCATATCTAAGCTAAGCTTTGTAAATAACTATATCCCTTCCTTGGACGTATCACTTTCCAACGATGGTAACCATTACTCCAAAATAAAATATATGAATATAGATAAGAAATTTATTTTTATCTTTTTAAATTCAAAGCAACGTCGGGTAGCTCTGCTAGTATAGTAAATTTTAATTATGTATTTTGTGTCGTGTGTATTTCTATGGAGAATGTTGCATTTTACTCGAAATACTGTAATCATTTTATTTCTATTTTTATTTTCATTTCTTTTCTTAGGATTATCGATTCGTTCTCTTTGTTATCTAGAATTTTAAAAGTTCTTATGAATAAATAATGTATTTTCAAAAATTATTCTCCATGTTTTTTCATGCGCAGATCAAAGTTTTAATTCCTCTGTGTTATCGTCTGCATTAAAAAAAAAATATTTCCCAATTTTCCTTTCATTTGTTTTATCTGGCTTTATTTTTTTAATTACTGTTCTAATCCTTTGTTTTTTTTTTTTTTTTTTTTTTTTTTTTTTGTTTTTTGTTTTGTTGTTTTTTTTTTCATTAAGAATATTTTTGATCTGTTTTCAATTTCAGTTTTGAGCTTCTGTCAAATATATTTAGTTTTCTTCATGTCTGAGCTGAACTTTCTCCCCGGTTAAAAGGCAACGTCACACAATAGCCTTGTGCCAGACATTGATTGTCTTTAAAAAAATTTACATTTTTTGTAGGTCAATTAACTTTGAACCACGTGTGTTTGTGAATCTGTGTTATGCCTCAAAGATACGTGGTTCAAAGTTAACTGACCTAAAAAAAATATAAGAGTTTTCAAATAAAATAATTGGTGCATTATATTATTCATTCATTAATATATCAACACTGAAAATTTAATCAAATTCGGTTAATTCCTTGACTTTTAGTATTTTTTATTTCTTTCGGCCGGTGACATACGATGGTGAAATTTATGTCTGTTAAGTAGGATTTAACGTATATATATTAATTAGATATATTAATTATATATATTATATATGATTAATAACGTAATATATATATGATTTATACCTTAAACTAGCAGTAAATATTTACTGAGTAAAATACAAAATAGGCCTTAATGGTGTTGCAGACTGAATATTTATCTATTCAATGATATAATGGGTTTAAACCAGGAGGAAATATTTACTGAGTAAAATACAAAATAGGCCTTAATGGTGTTGCAGACTGAATATTAATAGCTCTATTCAATGATATAATGGGTTTAAACTAGCAGTAAATATTTACTGAGTAAAATACAAAATGGTGTTATGGACTCTTAATATTTAATTAATTCATAAAGAGGTGAATATAAATTTGGTTGCAAAAGTTGCAAGACAATAAATACAATAGGAATGAAATAAGCAACCTTTTATATAACAAAGAATACATTTATTTTAAGTGTTTTTAACAAACAAATGCCTAATTGAAAAAATAAAACAATTCATTTACATTACGGAGATTTTCTTAACATAGAGCATGATTGATCAACACATACTTATTCCATAAACACCCATTAATGCAGTTCTGTTTGTTTACACGTTATTAAAAAGAAACTTAACAATATTTTATGAATGGGTTATAGCGTCACTAAATGAACTCAAAATTCAATTTGAATGACGGCATATGCTCCGTCTTGAAATGCTTCGTATATTGATATTTCTTTAGACGATTTAACTGATACCATATTTAGGTTGGTTGCCCAAGGGGAAAAAGATCCCTTTTAATGACCTATAACGCGGGTGCGCATTATTTGTTTGAGATAATACGTATAAAATCATTATATATAAAAATCATTATATATAAAATCCTGATCAACAGTAGGAGTTAAGTCCTAATAGGATTTAAGCAAGTCCTCATGTTTTATTTGAATGATTGTCGGCCATCTTTAAATAGGGCTACCATTCTCACAAATGTGAAACATTTACGCTTGTGAAAAAAAGTATAATATTCAGGAGTCTATAGGTATTCATTTGGAACCATTTTTACTTCCATCCCAATGTTACATAATCTATGCGGTTGCATAAGATTATTGCCAATCTCCTGTATTTCTAAGGGGATGGCCCCTTTTCATATCACGGGCGGGACTTTCCATGGAATAGTACAGAAAGCCCGCCAAATTACGTGAAGTCATGAGGGACCTGGTTAGGTCCTCAGTTTTCAGTTGGACGTCGGGCAGTGGGGATGTCCTGCCTTAACTGTAACTCACTCGGCATACGCGCGCTATGTAAGTCAGATATTTAGTTACATGAAATGTTTAGTTAAGGAAATAAAAGTTTAAGAAAAATAACACGGTTTTGTGGTTGGTGAATGTCTTGGTAACAAGACTGATTAAGAACAGAAGAAATGAGTTAAGTGCGAGCGACCACCAAGACGAAAACCAAGATGTTAGAAGAGACCTAGAAGAATTTAAGATATCAAGACCCCAGAAGAAGTAAGAAGTAAGTAATGAGAAGGGTGTGCAACACCAAATGTAGGTCACTGAATCAAAAATCTTGACCTTTGAGACAATAGCCTAATTGATTACTATAGTGGATCATGTAACGAGATAATGATGGCCCTGGCTTTTGTGAGCGAGAACTACTATATTAGAGAAAGGAGGAGGAAGAAATAAGAGATGATAAAGGTTTAAAAAAATAGTGATGAGCACAAAACAGGATGAACGATGGTTTGACCGAAGCGTGACCCCCGAACGGAGAATTGAGTGTCAACCGGAAGTTTCGGGTGTTGACCGGAACCGGATGTCACGTGGTGACGTGGAACAACGAAGAAAGGTATCGGGCTCTTTTCGATTTGGGACGTCGTAGGGTACGGACCTGACCTTGGGTCCCTTGTGGGATCACAGTAATCCAGAAGTATAGTTCTCTCTCTCTCTCTCTCTCTCTCTCTCTCTCTCTCTCTCTCTCTCTCTCTCTGCCTTTCCTCCTCTCCGATACAGCACACGAGACGAACTACCCTGGAAATAAAGGCTAGCAGTTGTGACTACATATTTCTCGCGTTGTAATTTTTATCAACACCATTTTAGCACTGTGAATTTGGAGGCACGTGGACGAGACCCGCTATACAATATACACCGCCGCCGCCGCGTTACAGTTATCGTTTTAGTGCCCGGAAAAAGGGGACAACGTTACAATCAACTAGCAAACTTACTTTTATTGTCCATGAAATAGCCAACTAAAGTAATCTTGAGTTATTACACAAGGTTGAATTCACACAATAACAATATTTGAAATTAATGAAAATGCCGATTTTTATTTCTTTTAATAGTGTTTTTCAAATGAAAAAAAAAAGTAATTTCTGCATTTTATATTTCGTTTTAACACACATACTTTTCCCCGAACTCAAATGATTTACGATTCCATAGGCCTGCCAATAGTGACCTTTCAGATTCTTGCCAGGATCGTTAAGTATGAAGAGAAAAATAGAAGAAAGGGAAAGTGTGTGTGTGTGTGTGTGTGTGTGTGTGTGTGTGTGTGAGTGAGAGAGAGAGAGAGAGAGAGAGAGAGAGAGAGGGTGAATAAACTGGTTATATAGATAGATTAATAGATACAAGTAGATTCGATAGATATCTCGATAGATATGAATACTGATGATTGTGAATAGACAGATGTCAAGAGACTAATTCTATGGATTGATAGATAGTTCTGATATATGTGAATACACTGTGATTAGATAGATGGATATGATTAAACCGGTTAGATAAATGGACATTATATACGATATATATATGAGGAAGCGCGCGGTGTAATGGTTAAAGTCATGGGAAATGGACTCGTCGACTCGAGTTCAAATCCTGGACGTGGCAATTATTTCACTTAGCGCTAATACCCTTGGAAAAGGTATGAATCCTACTCTCCCTCCAGCTATGGGTAAATAGTAGGGCAGACTGGGCTCTTTAACCTTGGTTAGGCAACCGGTCTAGGAGAAGGAAAACTCTGAATTCAAACCTGTTAAACTCCGCTTAAGAAATTGACCTTGTTTCGCATCCTGCTCGTGCGGAGGGTTGGTAAATATATATATATATATATGAGTTGCCGAGACGGTAATGAACCCCTGAAATCAGTGGCTGCCTGGCGGATGCTCTACCGAACGAGCTAAATCGATCGTTCGATAATTTCTAAATACACCTCGTGAGTGTATTCTCAACCATGTGAAAAGGCACGTTAACATCCTTGTGACTTGATTCCCGTATTTATTTCTCATCGACGACATTGTCTATGCTGTCGGCTGTAATCTTCCGAATCCACTCGGCTTTTCTTGGCTACATCAGCAATTCCAAAAAGCCATTATCCGCTATCGATCTGTGCACGGGCACCTGCAACTCTCGCTCATCCATCTTTGAGGATGTTGAATCATCTTTGAATCTACTCCGGTCATTCTTATTTCTCTTCAAACGCCACTCGGATATGGCCTATGTTAGTTAGCTCACAAATCAGCAGCTGGTAGGATTGTGACCATAGATGGATCGTCGCGGTCATCGTATTGCGTCCATTTGGGTGTAACACTCGCTTTAGCTGTTAATCCGAGAAACAGACAAAATATACTATTGCAATCAAATGTTGAATACGCCACAAGAATTCATAAATATGAATCTAGCATATCTGCTTGAATGAATTTACTCTAATCTTAACCTTAGCCCTTACCCCTAACCCTAACTACTAACCCTAACCATAACCAGTGTTCGGTGGAGTGTTCTGAAATATTCCAATTTACGTTGGCAAAGTAGAAAAAAAATCATACTTAATGATATATCTTCATACAATGACTGCTATTTACACAGTAGCATTGCAACCAACAAAGCCTTCATCAGATGATGACTCTGGGTTCAGGCATGGTTTCGGGGCCGAAGCATCATTACCGCTAACCCAGAGCGCCCTTTATATAGGTAGGTAAATAGTTTGTATACCAACACATGAGAGACATGAGATGAAGCATTCTGAAGAAGGCAATAGCCAGAAACCTTGGGTAAATGCTTCCTAAAACCTCTGTATAAACAGTTATATTTAATAAATACAGCTTAAATACATTTGTAATTGAGTACTTTATTTTCCTTTATTTCATCTCGGAAAAATTACCAGTATATCTATCTATATCTATATCTATATATATCTATCTATATATATATATTTGTGTGCGGAACATTTCTACATTTTTTTCTATTATTATTATTATTTCATTTCATTTGGTTATTTAAAAATATTAATAGTTTGAATAATGTACACAGGGATAAACTCCTGACCGAAACACATGTAAGTAAAATTGATTAATATATCCCATGTTATCCATTCTATACTTTCTTTCCTTTATTCATTTTTTCAACATACGGTCGGATTCACTTCCAGTTTCATTTTACACACACACATACATATATATATATATATATATATATATATATATATATATGTGTGTGTGTGTGTGTGTGTGTGTGTGTGTGTTAACATACTAAGAGTGATAGTGTGACAGATCATTAATAGAATTTTGCTTGAAATTGCAAATTTTCCATTATTTCAACTCGATTTATCTTTTAAAATCTTTCAGAACCATGACACTCGATTGTAACGAAAACATTTCTAATCGATTTCTCGCCACTTGTGCTGAGAATATGTCTGGCCATCTTTCTACAATTACCGACTCTGAAACTCTGCTCACTACTCTGTGAAAAAGGATTCATTTTCATATCAATCTTACTTGATTGAATTTTGTTTATACTACGGCTCGAATTTATGTTGTTACCGATAAGTCTGTATATTGAAAACACAAAAACAAACTAAAAAAAAAACAAAAAAAAAAAGCAAAACAAGCACACACATACACAAACACACACATATATATATAGGAAGCGCGTGGTGTAATGGTTAAAGTCATGGGAAATGGACTCGTCGCCCCGAGTTCAAATCCTGGACGGGTAATTGCATTTTCACTTAGCGCTAATACCATTGGGAAAGGTATGAATCCTACTCTCCCTCCAGCTATGAGTAGATAGCAGGACAGACTGGGTTCTTTAACCATGGCTAGGTAACCAGTCTAGGAGAGGAAAACTCTGAATTCAAACCTGTTGGACTCCGCTAAGAAATTGACCTTGTGTCACATCCTCATCGTGCGGAAGAGTTGGTATATATATATATATATATATATATATATATATATATATATAACACTCTGACAGCGTCAAACTGATATCCAAAGACAAACATATAAAAAAACAAAAAACATCCGTACAGTTTGAAAATAATTACCGAGTACCGGAATTAACATCCGAAAGAAAAAAAAATCTGAAATAGTTGACTAAGTGTTGTATCGTTGAGGTGGTAAGAGATAAACAGAGAAATAGTGTGCTTGAGATATATTTTATTCAGCACTTGTATCTGATGCTAACAGATACTTATTACATAAAAACAATAAGTAGAACAATTCACAAAGACAAACTTACAAGAATGAGGAGGGTCAAATCTGTTTAGTCAAACGCAGTAATTTTGTCCGAATATAATTTTTCGTTTCTATCACTGCTACGTCTACTATTATAGCTATGAGCCAGTCCATCCTGTAGGGGTGTTATTATAAGCTATGAACGAGTCTATCCTGTAGGGGTGTTATTATAAGGCTATGAGCCAGTCCATCCTGTAGGGGTGTTAACTCCTCTACAACACTAAGTTAATATGTAAAATTTCTCAATACCAAATATTAGGTCAAAGTATGGAGCATTCGTCTGTTACACGAGAAAGCAGCTGTACGGCCACCTGCCGCATATCACCCAAACCATCCGAGTAAGACGGACAAGACCTGCGGGACACTGCAGGAGAAGCAAGCGATGTCCTCCTGTGGAAGCCAGCACATGGGCTCGCCAGTGTGGGCCGACCAGCAAAGACGTACATTGATCAGCTGTGTGCGGATACAAGATGCTGCACAGAGGACCTCTCGAGAATGATGAGCGATAGGGACGGATGGAGAGAGATTGTCATGGATATCCGTGCCAACAGCACGACATGATGATGATGGAGCATTCAGCAAGAAATGAACTCGGTATACCGTAGTAATGGATCTGCAAGACTCGCTTGCTAACCATTCCACCAAGATCGGACAGCTAGTATTTAACGATAAGCAAAGCACTTATCAATTATTATACAAGTTCTTGTATTACCAAGAATTAGTCAAGCATATCTATTAATAATGGAGATTCGCTTCCGGTTTTTGTCTGTAACAAAAACTACATCACTGCTTACGTCGCATTGCCCAAAATCGTCATTACATAGAATAAATACACTCAAAATTTGAACATGCAACATTAGACAGTCCTCATTGGTTTTTAAAACAAGTTTTAATAAATACATGACTGGTATTATATATCTATATATAGTTTTTTTTTTAATACATATTTAAAGTTTACATTTCTAATTGTTTTATTTTTTAATCATTTAATGAATTTGATGATTTTATTTACTTAGAGTACAAACTCGCTGACATTGAATTTTTAACTCCCACACCTCAGGCAATATGTTTCAAAAATCTACTTTTACATCGCCCGGAGGGTGTTTTTTATTTTGCTAGTATACAAAAAAATATTAGATTTTAAATAACCCACAAGTGTTGATACGCCTTTAAACAATAACAAAACTAGACCAAATATTAGTATGCCAAATTACCCTAGCCATTCATTATTAAATGTGATTTGATTTTCACAGAAATAAATAATTCCATAATCATCTTTTATTTTTCTTGTCTAAAAAGCATAATCGCGAAATGAATCAAGCGAAATATGTTTTATTTATTAATTCTATAAACTTTTTTATATGTGTTTTTTATATTTCTCTGTATCGATTCTGTCATGTTTGGTTGAATGCAAGTCGCATTTCCTATGATCGAATATAGATTAGATGTCAGATGACATCGGATTTTGCCTGTTTAGGATAAAAAAAGTGACAGAGTCAAAGGAAATTGGAAAATAAATAAAGGAAAAACGAAGTGAGAAACAAAAAAGAGAAAGAAAAGCATAATAATATCTAATACAAAAGGCCGACGATAGAAATAAGTATTTAAATTTAGTTTTATAGGTTAGTATTGAAAGTATAATTTTGGTACCTTAACAAGTTTAGTATTATACGTTGTTATTAATTAATACTTTATTCAAACACTTTAGTTGCTACAAGACAATTTTGATTCTCAACAAGATTGGTATCATAGGTTGTACTATATAATTTAGGACCGCCCTGTCGGCTGGGGCGTTAGAATGCACTGACTGCACCTTTGCAGAGAGGTAAGACTCCCTCAAACGGGGTCAGCTGTTGACCGTGGGTGGCGACCCGTGATGTTTAGGAACGGCGTCTTTCACCACTCCTTTTAGATCCTTACTTAGGCTAGACGGGCGGTCGGAGAGGCCCTCTCCAATCAATCGGCTGATCATGTCAAGCCCTAGCGCCTATATACTTTCCCCAACCCTATTGTCCTTATGGCAAGCCCCAACCCCTTTTTATCATATGGGTGCTAGAAGGCGGTGTCTGAAAGTATACGTGGCCTGCGAATGAGGTTAAACTCTATCTGATCGTAAGGTTCCAGTACTGGAGGCCTGGGTAATGTGGAGCACCCCTTCATCACCATTGCTCCCTGGTCCACCCTGACCCGGAGTGGTAGTACCTGTTAGGGTCCCATCTATGGGTTGAATAGAAACATGTGTTTATAAAAAATCATTGAGTATTCATTGAATGAATTTATTTCAAAACTTTGCCGGCATTAAATTACGCACTTTTGAACTTAAAAAAAAAGAAAGACTATTAGGGCAATGTATATTTTATTGTTTCTTTTTAACGGATTCTGATGCGTAGAATTTACTGATGGAGAAAAAAGTGCTAAATTCGGAGTTTTGGGTGAGATTTGAGGCCTGATAACTCCCCTGTTTCAGCAGGTCAGATTCAGGAAAAAAGTTTTTTAGTGTATTTAAGCATATATTGTTGAAAACAGTCTAGCCGTGCATTACACAAGCAGAAACATAACTGTATAAAAGCAATTTGGCAGTACAGGCAAGCAATAAGCATACACAAGACATCTCAATAGCAGGAACAGCAAGAAGACCAGACCTAATGTTGATTAACAAAAAAAAAAAGAACTTGTCAACTGGTGGATTCTGCAATTCCAGCAGATCACAGTGTGAAACTGAAGGAAAACGAAAAATGTTGACAAATACCTTGAACTTGCCAGAGAACTGAAAAAGTTATGGAATATGAAAGTTGAAGTGATCTATGAAACGGTCCCAAAACGCTTGGAAAAAAGATTGGAAAATCTGGAAATCCGAGGAAGAATTGAGACCATCCACAATACTGCACTGCTGCAATCTGACAGAATACTCAGAAGCGTCCTGGAGTCCTGAGGAGATTTGTTGCTACTCAGACTCCAGTGAAATACCTTCAGCTAACGCTGGTGTGAAAAATTCAAAAGGAGTGAACAATAATAATAATAATAATAATAATAATAATAATAACTGGTGGATTTTGCAGTACCAGCAGATCACAGGGTGAAGCTAAAGGAAAATGAAAAATGGAACAAATATCTGGACCTTGCCAGAGAACTGAAAAAGTTATGGAATATGAAAGTCAAAGTGATACCAATTGTGGCTGGTGCACTTGGAACAGTCCCAAAAGGATTGGAAAAGGGTTTGGAAAGTTTGGAAATCAGAGGAAGGATGGAAACCATTCAGAACACTGCACTGCTGCAATCTGCCAGAATACTCAGAAGAGTTCCGGGAGACCTGAGGAGATTGCTGTCACTCAGACTCCAGTGAAAGACCATCAGCTAATGCTGATGTGAAAATTCAAAAGGAGTAAATAATAATAATAATAATAATAATAATAATAATAATAATAATAATAATAATAAGAAGAAGAAGAAGAAGAAGAAGAAGAAGATTATGATAATAATAATAAAACAACATCTACGATGTATAAGACGCAGGGCAATTTTTTGAGCCAAAATCTTGGGAAAGAAAGTGCGTCCTATATGCCGTGAAATACGGTAGGTATATTTTCTGTATTTTTGTGTGCGATGGTGAGGATTCGCCGGCGGGAAACACAGAGAATGCATTCCGTCCAAATAGCCCGCGTCTGTTCATATCGCACAAACAGCATCATTTTCCAATTCTTTTACGTGTTGACGAGGGTCTTGACACTGACCTGCCAGGATCAGTAATGGCAAAGGTAGGTTCACTAATGTCAGTGATTCTTCTTTGCTCCCAGCACGATGTAACCCAGTATCCTTTCTGGAGACACTTACAGTGATGGATGACCACGGCCTAAAACCGATGGTCTCACTGAAAGGCCAAGAAATACAAGCCATTCAGGTAATGGAACCAACTAATATCAAAGGGAAAATGCACGCTGTGTTCTTCTTTGTGTGAAGTAATGCGACGAAATGTTTGAAGATGTTTATGACTGGAATAAAATGTGTGATTCAGTTACTATCGACCGGTATATATGATGTGAGATATGTCATAGGACGAAACATTAACAAAATAATGCGGCTTCTGTCCTACCATATTATATCTATCTGAGTCTGTTCATAACTATCACAGTTCATTATATATCCATCTATGTATATATGTATATATCTATGTGTATGTATGCCTATCTATCTATCTATCTATCTATCTATCTATCTATCTATCTAGTTAGCAAGCTAGCAAGCTAGCTAGCTAGGTGAAAATAGAAAGAATAAATTCGGCATTAAAGCGTTTTCATGTCATAAAACTAAGTAACCAAACCTCTACACGCACACACACACACACACACAAACACACACACATGCATACACAGACACACACATTCATACGCAACACACGCATACACACACACACACACACATATATATATATATATATATATATATATATATATGAAGTAGTCAAACAGTGTTTGAAAAATGGCGAAGGCCGACAATTTGTGGGAGAATATGAGCTTAATTAAAGTCACACCTAATTTTTTAAATTAATTAATTGTAACAAATGAATTAGGCGTGCATATCGGTTTAAATGTAAAGCGTAAATAAATCGAGAAAAAGTCATCTCTGTATGTACATTTCAGCCCATATATATATATATATATATAGCCTTACATTTGAATAGGTATGCCCGCCTAATTAATTAATTATTTATTTATTAACTTTCAAAATTAGGTACGACTTCAATTAAGCACATATTCTCCCAAAAATTGTCGGCTAAAAAAGCCATATACATCGTTTGTGTATTTACTTCTGATATGAGGTTAAGTAAACAAACAAATGTGTTTATTTTTTTATATGGCTTCAAGCCGACAACTTTTGGAGGATATGTGCTTATTTGAAGTCATTCCTAATTTTGAAAATTAATTAGTTAATAATTAATTAATTTAGACGAGCATATATGTTCAAATGTAAGGCTAAACAAATCGAGAGGAAAAATATATATATACATCCCCTGGTTAAAGAAGAGACGAAACAAATCGTCCAAGATGAAAAATTCTGATTATCTGGTGTCGCTTAATCGTCGCCTTCATATTTCATCTGTGTCATCACTTCAGTTAAATAATGGAACATTTCGTTTTTATGATAAAGAAATTTAATAAAGGAAGAGAGTAGGGTGAAGATAGAGAGGGGAAGATATATCCACGTGTACCTGCTAGTATATATATATATATATATATATATATATATATATATATATATATATATAGTGAGGGGACTGAATGCTGACATCGGAATACTCCGTTATTATAATTTTTACAGACGCTGCCGCTGTCAATAACAACAGAGACAAAAGATCCGTTGAACAGGAACAACAGTCATGTGATAAAGGGTATCTAACGAACCCGAAAATTTATGATAAAAATATTTAAAAAATAAGTGAATCCAATACTCCATAACATCGAGTTCATTCATTTATTTTTAGATGCTTCGTAATAACGCCCAACTTAAAAAAAAAATAATATATATATATATATATAATATATATATATATGTGTAGTATATTAGGAAAAATGAAAAAACACAGGTTTAAATGGGTTAAGTGGTGAGTTTATTGGCCGACGCTGCAGTGTTTCGATCTATTAATTAGATCATCTTCAGGGCATTTGTTGGTATATGGAAGGTGATAAGAAATTATTTATCACATAATAACGAGAAAAGCGAGTGGTAGTTATTGTTATTCAGTCTGTTTAAAAAATTTGGAGGTTTCTAAAAAGGGACGGTTTTGAAATATGATGTCAAATATTCTATTTTACGGCGTGGGTATGGGACGGTGTATGTGTGTGTATCGAGAGGAAACATTGTGCATTTTTTTAGGTGTGTGGTTGTCTGTGTGTGTGTATATAATTTTTGCGATGAACGACAGCGGAAATAAACCTTAAGGTGTGTGTGTGTGTGTGTGTATTGGTAAGAGGTATATATATATATATATATATATATATATATCGGGAGAGTGTTGGTGTGTGTGCAGGCGTGTAAGAGAGAGATAGATAGATAAATAGATAGAGAGAGAGAGAGAGAGAGAGAGAGAGAGAGAGAGAGAGAGAGAGATACAAAGTTGGGCTGAAAGTTCATAGACTGAAAGATTCATGATGATGTCACATCCGCATTGATAAATGGACAATTTATTAGGAATATTGGAGTGATGAAAATTAAAAATTCTTTTATTCTATTATGAAGAACAAACATTAATCAGATTTTAATTAAAATCATCTTTTCACAGCTGTCAGTAAAAAAGGAATATTAAATTACAAAATACACACACACAGACACTCACGCATAGACATAGACACGGATACACACATACACACACACACATAAACACACACACACACACATGCATCATATAAATACATTATGTAAGTAAACAAACACACTGGCTTGAAAACTGGCTATACCTCAATACTGAAACAAAAGCACAGGTTTTAGTATTGATAACGATGATAATAACGTGAAGTTAGTTCATATATATATATATATATATATATAATATATATATATATATATATATATATATATATATATATAATATATATAATAATGAATAGTGAATGAAAAAATGAGAAAAGTATTTGCATGGAAAGGTGCTCAATGCTAATAAAGCAGAGCAGATTTATAATTAATGTTGATATTATGATTTCACACTCATAACTATATATATTCATATATATATATATATATATATATGATTATACATATATATATACATATATATTTATAATCATCCACAGACACATGTTTCGACTTATCAAGTCTCTTCAGTGTTGCTAGACATTTTGTGAGCTACCTACAGTCGAGATAGAACTCGCCGTGTCCATTTCATACGCACCTCTACATTGTATATATATACATATATATATATATATATATATATATAATATAATATACATGTGTGTGTGTGAGAGAGGAGAGAGAGAGAGAGAGAGAGAGAGAGAGAGAGAGAAAATTCTCTGTTTATGTGTGTGTGTGTGTGTGTGTGTGTGTGTGTGTGCGAGAAAATTCTAAATTCAAGTTTTGAAATAAAATAACTAATGCATTGTAAGATTCATTAATTGTTAAATCAATACTGAAAATTTCATTAAAATCGGATAATTACCTGATTTTTGGTAATATTTTTTTCCATCCCAAATGTTATTTTAAAATTGTAAACAAGCGCCTAAAACCATTGAAAAAGAAGCTGAATGGCGGATCGCATCGAAATTGACCAAAACAAATAGTTTTAAAATCTATCAAAAATAAACTGCATATGTAATGATATTTTTTCTTTTTTTAATGATGTTACTACTTATCGATTTAGACAAAGTTTGACCTGAAATAATAGATTTAATTATTTTTAATTCGCTTTTAAAATTCCTTGCAGATGACAAAAATGCCCATCCCAATAATGTTATGTAATGAATTTTCACTCTAAACATATGCATAGGAATGTCATGGTCTGCTCTTCGCAGGTTATTGACATCATTGAAATCTGATCCTCTGATAAAATAAAACGGGAAGTCTACTATGTTGTAACCATGTTAGTAATATCATATTCCTTATTAATAATGTTTAATTAAAACGGATTTTTAATGTCAAATAATTCGTTATTTTTTACAGGTTTAAGAATCTTAATTCTGCATGTGCTTTTTTCCCTTACGGCAACATGGTTTTCTATTAGTTTTTTTTATTGTTAGAGATATTTGACTATTGCTGTCTTCTTTCATATGTTAAACTGTGTTTACATTAAAACCTGGGTTCACTAAGTAAATTATGGCAATCTAGATAGTGTGCATAAAGCTTTGTGGATATTTCGAATAAAAAGACTTAAAGAAGAAGATTATAAGAAGTGAAGCCAGTCTTTTTTTAGACACATTTTCATCTCTAATGGCAGTGTCCATAAATTAAACGAAACATCCTGATGATCGTTTAATAATATAATTAAATATTTTTATTGTTTTTTTTCCATAAAATTTCTTGCACCACCTTGGAATACTTTTTAGATTTAATAGGGAAAATAATACGTAATCTCTTTTCTTTTTTTCTTTTTAAATTACTTCCTGTAATTTTTATAATTTTATTTCACTCTGAACTCATATTTCTAAGTAGAATTTCAATGCTATTTCTATGTATACTTAAATTTTTAAATTTAATTTCAGCGTCTAGGAACTAAATTACCGGCTGTGGTACGAGAAAAAATAAATAGGCAAACACTGATATTTCTTTATAAAAAAAAAAGCTGAATGGTCTATCATTTAGCTGAGGTGACAAGAATTCTGCGGATATGCAACACCAGATAATCAGGACCTATATTTTTGCATTTCATCTTAGACGATTTGGTATTACAGTTTTATGGGCCATCATTTAGGCTTCAAGGAAGAGCGGAAATC
>CM042157.1:26770424-26774861 GCA_023376005.1 Doryteuthis pealeii
CCAAAAAAGCGATCAATCTAAGATTGGCAGAGATATGAGAACTTTAATCACCCTATTAATAAGTTTAAAAAAATTTTCGAATTTCCTGTTAAAATTTTAGATGTCTATTTTCTTTGAGGATAACCATACACCGAAAACGCTTTATACCGCCACATGTCGGCTGGTGGGTTAGAATGCACCGACTTGCACTCTGCAGAGGGGTAAGGGACTCCCCCAATGGGCCACTGTTGGGCCCGTGGGTGGCCGTTCCCATGATGCTTAAGGAATAGAACCCAGGTGGATGAGCAGTTCATGACATGCAATTCCCACTTGGCCCTATCTTGGGCTAGACGGCGGTCGGAGAGGCCCATACACAGAAATCAATCGGGCTTGGTCACGACCAAAAGCCTAGCAAACCTTTATATGAATTTCCCAACCCTATTGTCCTTATGGCAAGCCCCAACCCCTTTTATCATATGGGTGATAGAATGCAGGTGGCTGCGGGTCTACATGTCCTAGGAATGAGTTAAACTCTATCTGATGCGTTGAGGTTTCCACGCTTTGGAGGTTCTCGGGAAAATGTGTGAGCACCCCTTCCACTTCACCCCCTCTGCTCCCCTGGGCTCCACTCCTCAACCGCAGGGGTAGTTAGCCTGTTAGGGTTCTCATCTAGGACCTTAAATTAGAAACGAACATCCTGATATTATAAAAAAAATCTGTCTATATACTCTATAAGCACCTGATATTTATCAAAAAACTTCCCGGCGCATTAACATTACTGCCGACTCGAGCTTGATCTCAACCTCCCCAGACTTCCAAGACACAGACCCAACTCTCAAAGTACTGGAACATGCTAAAACAAATCTAGCACAACCACCAAAAAGTCGTATAAAAGAGTAATAAGACATAATTTTTCGTAAACAAAACGAGGATAAACACTTGATGATTAGAAATGTACAATATGCCTTTAATTCGGCATGCATAGTTGTACAGTACACGAAGTCTATCCTGTTAAATATAAAACAAAGTGGAATATTCCGCGAGATTGACTGCACATTGACACGACCCAGATAGATCATACAAGCCGACAAGTCCTGCGCATGACCCGATCAGAAAACACATGCAACTAACAGCAGTCTGGGAATCCAATCAGTTCCAGCCAGGACAATCGATAGATATTTCCGCTTAAATTTTCAGGACTCTGGCATCAAAAGACACCGACATAGTAAATTGGTAGAAGCGATAATAGATTATAGAAAAATAAAAGCGTTGAAATATATATACAATGAAAAACATAGAGCCCAACGACTAAATCCTTCGCAAGTAGGAATAATACAATAATCCTCTCTCTTTCTCTCGTGTACTTTAGAGCCACACGCACAATATCTCTCTTTCTCTGGTCCTCTCATACCCGTCCAGCAAATATATAATATATTTAATAAGTAGAATATAATATAAAGATAGAGAGAAAGAAAGATAATATAGAGGGTATAGAGAAGAGAGAGGAAGAGAGGAGAAGACAGACGAGACAAGACAGAGAGAGAAATATATTATGATTGATTGATTGATTATCCGATTTGGTTGATTTATACGGGCATATGAACCACTTGTTGGATCATTTCATACCGAAAGAAACTGATACTAAATTTTGTAAAAACTCGAAATTAATGAGTAACAAACAATATATATAATATTATATATAAAAGTGTTAAATAGTGAGAATATAAATAGTAGAGATGAAAATAAATAATATAATTATAAGGTATATAGTGGAGAAAGAGGTAGATAAAGAATTGAGTGTGTATATAATATATTATGTGATATATTATATATTATATATACATATAATAACATGATATACTATAGGATAAGTGAGAGAGATATATATATATAAATATAAGGATATATATAGAGAGCAAGGATATAATATAGATAGAGAGGACATAATAAAGGTGGTAGTAATAAAATAGAGAGAGAGAGAGGAAGGACATAATATAGAATATATAATAGGAATATATATAGAGCAAAAAATATAATATATATAGACATAGTAAGGATAAGAAATAGGATATATATATATAGACAATAATATATATAAGAACATATTAGGGAAGGTAATATATAATAATAGAACAAGTTAATATAGACAATTAATATATATATATATATAGACAATATATATATAACATAATATAATATATAATATATAGACATAAATATTATATAGAGCAAAAGGATATATGAGAATATATAACAGTTAAAAGGTAATAGAATAAATATAATATAAGATATATATAAATATATAGACGAGATATATATATATATATATAATATAAAGATATATAGGACGTAAATAAGGTATTGTAGTATATATAGGAGCATAATATAAGATATATAATAAAAGAGAGAGATAGACATACAACAATATATAGTAAAATAAAATATAATAGAAAACAATAAAGTATATATATATATATATAGGATATATATATATAGTATATTTCTACAAGACGATAATTGTTAGACGGACAACAACTTGTTCGTAATTTTCTCCTCCAGAACAGATAGCAGACGTTCTTCGCTAATGTGATCAACCAACTCCAACCCGAAGCGTTAACTTCACATGTCAATTTGAATAAACAACCCCAACAGTCTTCCCTTTTTTCTTGCTGTTCCTAGTTGAGACGACACCGACTCGGGGTATACAAACTTCAGTTTATCGTAAACCAACATTTCCAGGTCATACACGCGCTGGAATTCGTTTTGCCCCCTAAGACGCCAAATTAATCTGAAAATACAAAACCATAGGATTCACCGTGAGCCTTAAAATGAACTTGTTCTTAAAGTTAGACGTCAAACGGAAGACGGAACTAGGACAATATTGAAAAACCATTTATTGAAAAAAAAAAACGGATTTACCGGAAGACCTAAATAGGTACTACATACAACAAGAAGTAGAATGGTATTTTACAGTTTTCTCACCAACTCCCAGATTTTGACGCTGAAAATGTCCTGTAGTACTATGAAAGTTATGGTGACGGTGGAGATAGAAGCAACACATCGAGGAGAAATTACATTGAGCGCATACGACAGTGGCTGACCAACCGTTGTTTTAATTCGGTAAGAAGTGCAAATTAGTATTTCTAGAAATCTGACACACTCTTTCCCCCACAATCTTAATAATTTAATGATACCCCCCCTCATGAAAAAGTTACTATAGATCAAATATAATTAACGATATATCTATATCTAAGATATAGAGATATATATAATAATTAAAATATATAAGAAGGAGAGAAAAATATATAGAATAGAGAAAAAAAAGGTAGAATAGAAGTATATATAAAAAGGTAAAAAATGGAAGTAAAATATATGACTGTAGTGTGAGATGACGTCCACATATAATCAGCTTTATGCATGGGGACATGGAGAAAGGAATGTATAACCCAAAAAGGTAAAAGGCAGTATTAAATGGATATAAGAGTGCTCGAATATAAAAAAAATAAAAAGAGACTAGATATATATAAATAGAATAAGAATAAGAATATAATAGGTTTAACGGAAGTTAATCATTTAAAATTGACGTGACAAAGAAAGAACATCACAAACCTAATGATTGGTTTCAATGCACGGTGATCAATCAGGTAGGAAATGTTATTCAAAAGTGAGGAAAATCGAAGGGAAAAACGATAATATATCAACTCAACGATTTGAAAAGCATCTATTCCACCTGAAAGTGAAGTAGCATGGCATGGAAAACCAAAAATGGTTTGAATGTTCCAGATGTGAGTCACCCAAAGTAAAATAGATATGTAAAATAGAACCAGAAGATATAGAATATCTATCTTTATTATTTTAAATGTATAATTATAGATATATAAAATAGTGAGAAATGAAAAGAAATAGTTATATAATGAATATATAATATATAAAATATGACATATTTACGGATTTTTAGTATTAGATAATTAGATTAGCTTGAACCCAAATAATTATTAATAAAGAAGTGAATCCTTGATAGATTAAGAATAAAGTATACGAGTGAGAGAAAATAGATGTATTATACATGTATGACTACCAAGCCCACAATAGATTGTGCACAAGGCCAGGGAGTGCGTGGAGTGAAGAAAAGAGAGGGATACCAACAGAAGAAAAAGAACGGAGAAGTCAAACTAGACGAATGACTGCAGAAATTGTATAAGAAATGATTATAGATATTAGATGACACACTACACGACTTGAGTCACAACAATTATATACCCAACAGAGAAACGCACCAAGCGGCATGTAAGAAAGTAATAGTATATAGAGAAAAGAATAAGATATATAAATAGTATATATAGAAGAAAATATAGGATATATATAGTAGAATAATAGGATGTGAGTGTAGATGTGATGTGTGTGAAGAAAAGAGAGAAAAAGAGAGATGAAGGGATGTGTCTGATGTGTGAGAGTGAA
>CM042157.1:26777371-26809871 GCA_023376005.1 Doryteuthis pealeii
GAGTTCAAATCCTGGATGTGGTAATTGCATTTCACTTAGCGCTAATACCCTTGGGAACGGTATGAATCCTACTCTCTCACGAGCTATGGATAAATAGGTGGGCAGACTGGGCTCTTTAACCTTGGTCAGGCAACTGGTCTAGGAGAAGGAAAACTCTGAATTCAAACCTGTTGAACTCCGCTTTAGAAATTGACCTTGTGTCGCATCCTGCTCGTGTGGAGGGGTTGGTAAATATATATAAGCCAACTTTTCGGCATAACCACCCTCAACAAAACCGATAGATAGATAGATGCATAGATAGATAGATGAATAGATAGATAGATTGGATAAATTGATAGATAGATGAATAGAGAGATAGAGGTATTGGCGCTATAAGATCTATGGATCTGGAAAGTGATACACCATCACCTATTCGCTGTGGCTGTGACCCTATGTTTTTGCTTTCAAAAAGTTTTCATTACAGATAATGTAAGGTTCAAAGTTATAATAAGATGAACAAAACAACTCCGACACGAGTGTTACACATACAGAAGGACTTTACTACAAGCACATGGAAATGATACATATAAAAGAAATACAATGAAGATATAAAAAAAAGGACACTTTCATGAATAGAGATACAATAAGGAGGTATACAAGAGATACCTAAATGTACATATAGAAGTAATAGATAATTATGAAGAGTCCATAGGGCAATGTTACTTACTAGCGTTGCGTTAGGGGCAGAATCCCCCACACGAGAAGGGTGTAGACATAAAAGTCTAACCCATGTGTGTGATGTGCTGCAGAAGAAGAAGAGGCCGAGAGTTCAAAACAGGCGCTTAAATACCAAAAAAACCCTGGTGGTCAAAAACGGGAACCCAGAGGGAAGATAACTTTTCCAGGCAAAGGGAAGACAACCCAACAATAAATATGGAATAACCAAGACCAAATTTTAATAGATTTTTGTTAATGCGAAACTGTTTCTGATATGGTTACGTCAATATAGATGACTCGATAAAATTTCGTGTCGTATTGATGACCACATTTTATCATTCATAATGATAGTGTCCAGCTAAGCGTGCCAATATTTTTTTTAAAATCCTGGCGTCTAAACGACATTTTCCGCTGTCACCAGAGAATAAATACTAACGCCTGCTTGTTGATTTTAGATGTTTTAGCGACTGCAGTAAAAAAACAGTTTAGGTGCAAGTGCAAGTGATGGGAAAATGCTTTAGAATAAGTCTTAAAATGGTCATTAACACACACACACACACACACACACACACACACCACATATATATATATATATACAAACCACAGGGTTTCTAGTTCGATACCGGCCCTCGCCAACTCAGCGTATGAGTAGAACAGGGATATTTGCGATAAAGTAAGGAGCTGCTGGTAGGCGTGGCGCTCCACCTCAGACGCAAAAACAATTTCGATATGCCCTAAGTTAGGTTAGATAAAGTCAACGATTCCTGGGTCACTGTCAGTTCCTCGTCCATGTGATTATCAAACCAAGTCTTGGTTTAAAAATTGAATCGGCGATAAACTGAAATTTACAAGGACCGATGAATTTATGTCTTCTTTAAACGAACCTGTATATATAATATATGTTTCAAATAAAAGACTGAAGAAGTGGCACTCAAAGTACAACGAAATACATCTCCTACATCTGCTTGTTTGAGTTGTTCTTTGTCCACATCTTTCTCTCTCTCCTTAACCACATTCTGTCGGATTTATTCCAATCTACCTCTCCTCATATATATATATATATATATATATATATAATATATATATATATATATATATATATATATGAGAAGAAAATATTTTAAAAATATAAAAAAACACAGGATGTTATGATTAGGGGAAACAATTTTATGTGTCAATACTTAAGCATTTCGATATATTGTACCATCTTCAGGACACTGTTAAGTAATGTTTATGTGAGGGAGAAAATGAAAGATGTTAGGTGTATAGTTAGTGTGAAGATGGTACAATGTACCGAAATGCTTAAGTATTGACACAAAAATTGTTTCCCCTAATCATAATATCCTGTGTTTGTTATATTTTTTAAATGTTTTCTCATATTGTCGGATTAATTTCCTCACCGTCTTTCCATATATATATATATATATATATATATATATATATATATATATATATATATATATATATAATCAAATATATGTCAGAATAGGCATCTGCAATCTTCCCCCTGTTGAATAAATAGGATGCATTACATTTCGAGGTCTATTCATATTATTCGTTTATTTTATTTATATTGTATTATTTTACGTAAAATAAGCACTTGTCTGTTTTGTCATTGTTGGTTCATTCTTATTTTTACCGATAAGACATGACGTAAGCAGGTGTTTTATCTCAACAATCAGCAGAATAATAGGAACCGGTTTTCTTCTCTGTCTCTTTACTTTCTATTTCTATAGTAACGCCGTCTTTATCTTCAATTTTAGTACTGTCAGACTGCGACACCATTGAGGCCGTTTTTTTTAACACAATGTCTTGATGTCATTGGGAGATATACATGACTTTGACAAAGGGGGACGGTAAACAATATATTTTATGTGCAAAGGAAAAAATTAATTGAGTTCTATTCAACGATATAGTGGGGTTTAAACGAAGAGTAAAAATAAATACTGAATAGAATACTGTTGAGAATTTTAAGATATATATATATTTACCAACCCATCCGCCCGAGCAGATAGAGTTTAACGTCATTTCCAGGACATGTAGACCCTCAGTCACCGCCTTCTAGCACCCATATGATAAAAAGGGGTTGGGGGTTGCCATAAAGGCAATAGGGTTGGGAAAATCATATAGGTGCTAGGGCTTGGCGTGACCAGCCGATTGATCGGAGGGGGCCTCTCTGACCGCCCATCTAGCCCAAGAAAAGCACATGTATCATATACACAGCGCCCATGTGACGATCACGCACATGATACACACACAGCTGAACTCTATCCAAAAGCATCCGACTGTCAGTAAAAATGAATAAACAATATAAATATTGTTAAACATATTTCACTGTTTTTTTATTATCAATTTTGTATATACTACATTTCTGGATATAACAATATCTTTAAGAAATAAAGATTTACATAGTATATGGTGGGAATAATTTACATAATGATTTTAACCAACCTTAATGAATAATTATTTGCTGTTACAGATATCTAATACTATCATGTTATTCTCAAACGTATTAAAAACAATCTTATATATACTTTTATGAGTATAGATAAAAGGATATGAAAACAACACAATATGCTGTTAAAGTGAAAAGATTTTACATCATATTCATAGCTCGATATTGAACAATATTTCTATTATATATATTTTTCGATATATAATTTTATATAGAAATTAATTAATCGATATATAATTTTATATAGAAATTAATTGAAATAACGTTGAATATTGTGATATTTGTTTATATTCGTTGTTATTCAGTTTCGTTAGTCTTTCTAATTTAATATAATATTTTATTACATTGAAAGTTAAATACTTTGCTAGTAATTTTCTCTAAGGAGTCACATATTGTATCATCATCATCATCATCATCTTCATGTTGCACAGCAAGCACAGAGCTTACGGTCAAGTCACGTTGAAAGCACCCGTTCCCGTTACATCACCGAAGTTAAGAGGCGATGAGCCTGTTCACTACTTAAATGGGTGACCATTTAAGAAACAGCAGGTACTGTAAGCAACCTGATATCAAAATGACTTGATGCGGCATTGAATGACCCGAAAAAAGTTGATATGCCGCAAAAGAAAAAAAACAGCAAGTAAGTAATTCTCTGTTGCCATCCGTCTTCATCGGTTATCGCGCCTCGCAGATCTTCCGTACAGTATCCACTATCTGATTGAAATTATTAGTTATTATTAGTTTAAATTAGTGAAATAGTTCACTAATTACGACTGAGCCTATTCTAGTAGTTACCACCCCAAGTGGAGTTTAATAGGTTTGAATCCAGAATTTTCCTTCTCCTAGAGTGGTTGCCTAACCAAGATTAAAGAGCCCAGTCTACCTACTATTTACCCATAGCTGGAGGAGAGAGTTGTATTCATACCTTTCACAATGATATTAACAATAAGTGAACTGTAGCTTCATCCAGGATTTGAACTGCAGTCGACGACTCCCTTTCCTACGACTCTAACCATTAGACCACTCTCCTCCAACTCTTAATTAATTAATATGCGCCCCCTGAGCCAGAGTATTCAACTTTCAATGTAATAAGATATTTGACTACTCTCGTTCAGGGGGCGCATACATTTGCTAGTATTCTTAAAGATATCAATAAATTTAAATCATTAGAAAGGTTTTGAAAAGCGCTATCTTTTCTTGCGAGAAATTCTGAATCGTAAAATGAAAAATTCCTTAGAACTAAAACTTTTTCTTTTAATTTGAAAAGATTTTCCTCTTTATTTTAGAATTAAAAATTATAGAAATATATCTTTAAATCTCAGAGAATGTATGATTGTATTCAAGAGAGAAAAAAAAACAATTTAAAGAAATATACTTTTTCAGTATCACTTTATTTAGGTTTTAATTTTTTAAAGAAAAAAGAAAAAGAAAGAAATTCTTAAATTTTCAGTTCATTTATATTTATATTTTAGAAAAAATACATTTTAGAAATGTAAATTTTAAAATCTCACTTTTAGAAAAAATATAGATAAATTTTTTTTTAAAAATCTCACTTCCTTTAAAAATACTTCTTGGGAAAATGTTTATCTATCTCATTTATATTCTGTCCCTTGAGCAACGAGACAAAACTCTATTTTGATATAAATTTTACTGATATCTACTAAGTAAAAATCGTATACAATATTTGTAGCACCTCTGTCTGTCTGTCTGTCTCCTCGGGGATGTAACTGAAAAACAAAGCATTGTATCAAGATCAAACAATACTTTAGAAAAGTATTGGTTGATCTTGATACAGTGGTTTGTTTTACGTGATACAGTGCTTAGAATTTTACGCCAACTCCCCTGAATTCATTTGGGTGTCACTAGGGACCAAATTACCCGCTGGGGATAGGTCGTACCCCTAATCTATGGTTGTCAAAATGGGTAATTGCGGTTAACCCGTAGATAGGTGGCATTATACCGTATTTGACAGCATATAGGACGCATTTCTTTAGCAACATTTTGGCTAAAAAAATTGCCCTGCGTCTTATACATTGTAGGTGAAGTTTGAGACTTCCCGTATTATAATTATAATTTTATTATATTATTATTATTATTATTATTATTATTATTATTATTTGATCCTTTTGAGTTTTCACATCAGCATTAGCTGATGGCCTTTCTCTGGAGTCTGAGTAACAGCAAGTCTCCTCAGGTCTCCAGGACTCTTCTGAGTATTCTGGCAGATTGCAGCAGTGCAGTGTTCTGAATGGTTTCAATCCTTCCTCTGATATCCAAACTTTCCAAACCCTTTTCTAATCCTTTTGGGACTGTTCCAATTGCACCGACCACAATTGGTATCACTTTCACTTTCATATTCCATAACTTTTTCAGTTCTCTGGCAAGGTCCAGATATTTGTCCATTTTTTAATTTTCCTTTAGCTTCTATTATTATTATTATTATTATTATTATTATTATTATTATTATTATTATTATTTCCTGCTATTGGGATGGCTTGTGTATGCCTTTTGCTTGCCTGTACTGCCAAATTGCTTTCATACAGCTATGTTTCTGCTTGTGTAATGCACACCAAGACGGTTTTCAACAATATATGCTTAAATACACTAAAAACTTTTTTTCCGGAGAATCTGACCTGCTGAAATGGGGGTGCGTCTTATATGCCCGTGCGTCTTATATGCCGTCAAATACGATTAATCTGGATAGTTAAAGGACCTACTCTAACATAAAATTTATCATATATTCACCTTTGTTCCAAGACATTGCTTATAAATATATATATTTACCAAGCCCTCCGCACGAGCAGATGCGACACAAGGTCAATTTCTTAAGCGGAGTTTAACAGGTTTGAATTCAGAGTTTTCCTTCTCCTAGACTGGTTACCCAGCCATGGTTAAAGAGCCCAGTAATCCCTGCTATTTACCCATAACTGGAGGAGAATTGGATTCATACCTTTTTCAAACGTTTAGCGCCATGTGAAAAGCCAACAGCTTCGTCCAGGAATTGAACTCGGGTCGACGACTCCATATCATACGACTCTAACCATTAGACCCCGCCTCCATAATTTGCCATAGAATGTGAGGGCATAATGAAAACATAAAGTAACAAAGGTTGTGTTTCTTAGTACTATAATCGTAAATGAGCCTGAGTAAAAAGCGTAAGAGTCAACTGAATAATTTTAAAAAATCAACAATTATCTACTAAACAGGGTTTGTTTTTTATAGTGTATTCGAAGCATTATGTGTAATTGTAATAAGTTGTTTTTTTGAAGGCAGCAAAATAATGCGATGTATGTTGGAAAAACATATTTATTTACTTCTTTTGTTTTTTTATGTTTTTTTCTTCTTTAAACATACTTAATATTTTCGGATAAAATCCATCATCAGAGCAGTAAGAAGTCTTCATCCCATCATGTTTGGCAAAAATCAACATTTGATATTAATACGTTGATGTCTCCGCACATTCTATATTTCCTCTTCTTAGCCAAGTCCTGGTCTTCTCATGTCTGGTCTCTCCCCCCCCTCTCTCTCTCTCTCTCTCTCTCTCTCTCTCTCTCTCTCTCTCTCTCTCTTCTCTCTCTCTCTCTCTTTGTCTTTCTCTCTCTTTCTTTCTCTGTCTGTCTCTTTCTCTTCCCCTGCCTCTCTCTTTCTCTCTCTCTCTCTCCTGTCTCTCTATTTCTCTCTCTTTCCCCTGTCTCTCTCTCTCTCTCTCTCTTCCTCTGTCTCTTTCCTCTCTCTTTCTTTTTTTCTATTCTCTCTCTTCCCCTGTGTCTTTCTCTCTCTTTCTCTCTTTCTTTCTATGTATCTCTCTCTATCTCTCTCTCTCTCTCTCTCTCTCTCTCTCTCTCTTCTCCTGTCTCTTTCTCTCTTCTCTCTTTCTCTCTTCCCTCTCTATAGATGTCTTTCTTCTCATTTTCTGTTTTCTACTTTTTTGTTGTATTTCTACTTGTAATAACAGTTACAAAGAGTATAGAAGACTTTAGAATTTTTATCATTTAGGCATAAGCACAATTATATAACTTCCTCGGTACTAAATCGTAAAAAAGATTCTCTATTGTCATCATCTCCAAACATTCTTTTAATTTGTTTCAGTTAACATGTTGTTATCATTATCCATAACATTGAAATCGCTGATCGTTGCAACGTATAGATAAATAAAGATTAAAGTAGTGTTGTTTTGCATTTATATCGAATAGGTAAAATAAGGAAGGAAAGAACAAAACTCAGACAAAAATGTGTAGTATATTTCGCTGGAACGTTAAATTCCGCTTCCTCAGCCTTTATTGAATCATTAGGATCATACAAGTGTTTTAGAGAAGGGAAAGTAGGTAGGTGGGTAAGTTTTGTGGTGAGGGGAAGTTTTGATTGGTTTTAGGATCCTAATGATTCAATAGAGGCTGAAAAGCGGAATTTAATGTTCCAGCGAAATATACTACATATTTTTGTCTGGGTTTTTTTCTTTCATTCCTCATTCTGTCGGTATTATACCAATCCCATTTTCCTCATTTATATCGAATGTATAGGTCGCATCACTGATTAAAAGTGCGACCAATCCGCGAGTATCTGTTCATGCCGAAGATTCGAGTTTGGCGCCCGCTTGCTTGACCTTATAGCAGAAGCGCTTATCTGGTGGAATCCTTGATAATAGGTCCGTCGACAATGTGAATCCTTTGGTTACTAGTGTTCTCAGTTACTGGTATAAAGTATAAGTCCTTCGTGGGTATTGGTAAAGATCCCGGCACTCCTACGTGCGTCCGTCCAAGAGTGTGTATTTGATGTGTGACCAGCATGTGGGGTTTAAGTATCTTATCAGGCCACTAGTACTGCCATTGATTGGTTAGAAGAGTCAATCACGTGACCTTGGACAGTCTATAATTATAAGCGGGGAACCGGAACACACCTTATATATAAATATTTCTCAACAGTATCTACGCTATGTGTTTAGGTTTTACTTGTGTAGACTCATACACCATTCTTTGAATAAATCATTCTGATTCTTCTGAGGAAAATACATTTCGGTTTAACTCAGTCAGTAGACGGGTGTCTAGGAATCGAAAGTTTCCTGGTTCGATACCAGTCCCCGCCAACTCATCGGAGGAGTAGCACAGATTGGGTAATATAATATGTGTGGTAAAGTAGGAAGATTACGATAGGTGTGGCCTACCTTCTCAGCAAAAATATCATTGGGCTAGCGCTAGCAAAAAGGGGATAGACTCCCTTTCTGTACACTCCGCTAAATTTACTTATATATGATTCTTGTACAGATTCTGTTTTCTTACTTTTCGTGTACCACAACACTGTTAAGTTTTTTGTTTGTTTGTTTGTTTTTTTTACGGCATATCAACCTCAGTGGGTCATTTAATGCCGATAGTTTTGGAATAAACCAATTCTTAATGGATAATACAATTTTTTTATAAATACATTTTTCTATTTAACCCATAGATGGGGATCAGTAGACATCGTTCGTTGGGGTGGCCTAAAGTCGGTATCAGCCAGACACCGAGGGAGTCTATCCCTTTTCACTAGCGCTAGACTAAGATGTTTTTTGCATCTGAGGTGGAGCGTCATACCTACCATCAGCTCCTTACTTTACCGCACAGACCCCTATGCTACTCATTCGCTAAGTTGGCAAGGGCGGTATTAAAGTAGGAACCTTGTGGTTTCTAGCCGAACGCTCTACCGACTGAGTTAACCCGGCTATATATATATATATATATATATATATATATACTTCCAATATAAATATATATATATATATATATATATATATATATATCTATATCTATATATATATATATATTCTATTTATCTGCTTACACATTCTTTCTTACAAGTCGTCGGAGCGGCATAATGTCGGTATCAGCCAGACAGCGAGGGAGTCTATCCCCTTTTCACTAGCACCAGACTAAGGAGATGGTGGAGCACCACACCTACCATCAGCTCCTTACTTTACCGCACAGATCCCTATGCTACTCATTCGCTGAGTTGGCGAGGACCGGCAACGAGCCAAGAACCTTGCGATTCCTAGACGAGTGCTCTACCGACTGAGCTAAGACATATAGACACAAATTTCTCAATGGGTATTTGCCTCTCATCCCACTTATGAGGGCGTGAGACAATGACATCTTTATGTGGGCCCACCCACAAGCCGAAGCTCATGACACAAATTTCCCAATGTAAGCAAATAGTCATCATACAATCATTCGAAACATTAGAACAATCTTAATCATGAGTAGTACCCGGATATTTCCATGTCAGTAAAAATGAATAAAACAAATACTGTTATTGTTAAACATATTTCACTGTTTTTTATTATCAATTTTGTATATACTACATTTCGGGATATAACAATATCTTTAAGAAATAAAGATTACATAGTATATGGTGGGATAATTTACATAATGATTTTAGCCAAACTTGGTTTAATGAATAATTATTTGCTGTTACTGATTTCTAATACTATCATGTTATTCTCAAGCGTATTAAAAGCAATCTTATATATATTTTATGACTATAGATAAAAGGATATGAAAACAACACAATATGCTGTTAAAGTGAAAACATTTTATGACATATTTATAGCTAATATTGAACAATATTTCGATTTTATAAAAATCATCTTCAGAGCTTGTTTATACTCCGTACTATTATTTTTTGCAACATCACGGTTTTCGTTTTGTTATGACCTATTAAAGGGTCAATAAATAGTAACTCAACACAGGTATAAAAATGTAGAGAACAGATTGTATTCAGCAATACATATAACATACAATGGAAGGGTTTCCTTGTTCAGCATACACGAAGACTGTTTCTAGAACTACTCCTATTTACATGTGTCCCACTTTCACACGATATGGCACAAGGCCGTTTTATGTGGGCACCACCACAAGCCGAGACTCAAATTGCGTCAATCCCAGCCATGTCTCTTAAGTGCAATGAGGCAGGCATCTGGGATCGACGCTATTAATTTAGCAGTTCACCGGACACCCGTCCCGAAGGACTCTAGAACTACTGGTATTTACATATACCCGTGTATACGATATCAACGTTTTATGTGGCACCACCACAAGCCGAGACTCAATTGCGTCGATCCGAGCTTAGCCTCTAAGTGCAATGAGGCAAGCATCTGGGATCGACGCTATTAATTTAGTAATTCACCAGACACCCGTCCCGAAGACAGGTGTTTCTAGAACTACTGGTATTTACATGTGTCCCACTTACACACGATATGGCACAAGGCCGCTTTATGTGGGCACCACCCACAAGCCGAGACTCATGGGGTGGTAGGAGAAAAATTGCGTCGATCCGAGCTCAGCCTCTAAGTGCAATGAGGCAGGCATCTGGGATCGACGCTATTAATTTAGCAGTTCACCAGACACCCGTCCCGAAGGACAGGTGTTTCTAGAACTACTCGGCTGAGTAGTTTTACTCTGCCACATATGTACCCTTTGGGTAAGTCCATGTTCGTGTCATAGGTGAGTCACCTACAACACCCCTCCCCCAAGCCTAAACTCCGAAGGAGTCTCAATATTTTTTCTTTTTTGGGTTAATATTGATTAATTCAGTCCTTTTCCTTTTTCTATTAGACTGACGTTTTTCAGGGGCAGGTTGCGGAGATGGTAAATCAAAAGTATAAAAAATTACGTCCATGGTCTCCTCTTGTTCTGGTGGGCCACTATTAATGTCGTCTGAGCATCGCTTTCTCAGCTGGTTCAGATGTCTCTTGTACGAGAATTTTGGTCCGTTGATGATATACACCATATTTCCAATTCTTTTTTTAATGGTGCCTAATTCCTAGAACGTTTTATTTTCTTTATACATTTTAAAATAATTTTTTCTCCTGGAACGTAGCGTTTTGACGCTGTTTGATTTCTACTGGGTTTGATTTGTCTGGGAAGTAGTTTTTCAAATACAGATCTTACTTTGCGTGGGAACATTATTTGTGCGGGAGGTAATTCTGCTGGTGTATTTGCGTTAGGTGTGATCCTATATACTTGTAAAAACTGTTGAAGGGCTTTGTCAGTTGGTGTACCCTTGGCTTTTTTTTTAGGGCACGCTTTTTTTGGGTAAGTCCATGTTCGTGTCATAGGTGAGTCACCTACAACACGTTTTGAATTCATATCACTTTCGTCTCCGCTCTTGATAGTACGGAGTATAAACAAGCTCTGAAGATGATTTTAATAAAATCGAAATATTGTTCAATATCAGCTATGAATATGTTATAAAATGTTTTCACTTTAACAGCATATTGTGGTGTTTTCATATCCTTTTATCTATACTCATACCGTCGGATTCATTTCCTTTCTTTTAACTTATATAATTTTATAAAGAAATTCATTAAAATAACATTGAATATTGTGATATTTTTTTTATATTCGTTGTTATTCAGTTTCGTTAGTCTTTCTAATTTAATATAATATTTTAATACATTGAAAGTTAAATACTTGCGCTCAGGGGGCGCATACACTTGGTAGTAGTTTTCTCTAAGGAGACACATATTGTATCATCATCATCATCATCATCATCTTCATCATGTTGCACAGAAAGCACAGAGCTTACGGTCAAGTCAGGATGAAAGCCCCGGTTCCCGTTACATCACCGAAGTTAAGAAGCGATGAGCCTGTTCATTGCTTAGATGGGTGACCATTTAAGAAACAGCGGGTACTGTAAGCAACCTGCTATCAAAATGACTTGCGGCATTGAATGAGAACAATCGTTTGTAAGAACCTTGCGATTCCTAGACTAGTGCTCTAACGACTGAGCTAAGACGTACAGACACAAATTTCTCAATGGGTATTTGCCTCTCATCCCACTTATGAGGGCGTGAGACAAGGACATCTTTATGTGGGCCCACCCACAAACCGAAGCTCATGACACAAATTTCCCAATGTAAGCAAATAGTCATGATGCAATCATTCGAAACATTAAAACTATCTTAATCATGAGTAGTACCCGGATATTTCTTTTGCTACATAAATACTGTTCACTAATCTTTTTTCGTGAATAAACAAATGCCAACGAGTTTGCAGTACCACTTCACGCTTCTGTCAATATATATTTACTGTGCAATGCGTCATCTGCGACATTTTCGATATGTTATTACAGATAAGTCTGTTAAAGCCATCAAAATATTGATCGATACACACAGATGATTTTTGCTCCGCATTTATCAACTGTGGGCAAATATTTATATTAGGTAGGAATACTTCATATATAATTCTACGCAGTAACAATTATTTTTAAAACACACAAAAGGAAAACATAAACTAAAAAGAAAAGGCTGTTTCATCCATCTCTCTCTCTCTGTCTCTGTCTCTGTCTCTGTCTGTCTGACTGTCTGTCTGTCTGTCTCTCTCTCTCTCTCTCTCTCTCTCTCTCTCTCTCTCTCTCTCACGCACACACACACACACACAATATATATATATATATTATTCATATTTTGCTTGAAGGCAATTACAATGCGTATATCGTATAAAATTCGATAATTATAGAAAATAATCATGACAAGTAAACTCGGCAAATAATTGTTCGATGCGTAGAACATCGTACAGCCTGTTTCGACTTTATTAAGTCTCTTAAGTCGTAACAGGCTGTACGATGTTTACACATCGGACATTTGTTTGCTGAGTTCGCTTGTCATGATTATTTTCTAAAATTATCGAATGTTATACGATATACGCATTGTAATTGCCTTCAAGCAAAATATAAATAATAATATATACTTTCTCAACAATGTTTCTAAAAACAAACATCAAAAATCTTTTATATATATATATATATATATATATATATATATATATATATATATTGGAGGATATGTGCTTAATTGAAATCATACTTAATTTTGAAAATTAATTAGTTAATAATTAGTGAATTTTAGGTGGGCATATATGTTCAAATGTAAGGCTAAACAAATCAAGAAAATGTCAATCCCTGAATGTACATTTCGACCTATTCAGGGATTGATATTTTCTCGATTTGTTTAGCCTTACATTTGAACATATATGCCCGCCTAAAATTCATTAATTATCAACTAATTAATTTTCAAAATTAGGTATGACTTCAATTAAGCACATATCGTCCAAAAATTGTCGGCTAAAAAAGCCATATCAAATAAACACATTGTTTGTTTACTTACTCTCATAAATATTATATATATATATATATATATATATATATATATATATATATATATATTAACTTTCAAAGATGACGATTTGTTAAGTTTTGCTTTCTTTGAAAGTTAGATATTGCTCTGTATATATAATCTAATTTATTGATTATTATACATTGAGCTCTCTTTAGGGATTTATAAAAATCCTTGCATGAATGTATGTTTGCACCTACAAGAGCAGACGGTATGGTTATACAGTGAGATTTTGAAGATCCCGAATATAATCACCCCTTGCACATACACACACACACATACACACACACACACACACACATATATATATATATATATGAGTAAGAAAAGGTGGAATGAAAACATCACACAATGCTGTTAAAGAAGAAAACAATTTATAATATAATCATAGCTGATACTGATCAATATTTCGATTTTACAAAAATCATCATCAGAGCTCATTCACTCCCGTAGTTGTTTGGGTCGGAGAAGAAAGTCAAATGAGTTTACAAAACAACGGGAGTGAATGAGCTCTGATGATGATTTTTGTAAAATCGAAATATTGATCAGTATCAGCTATGAATATATTATAAATTGTTTTCTTCTTTAACAGCATTGTGTGATGTTTTCATTCCACCTTTTCTTACTCATATTGTCGGATTCATTTCCTTTCTTTTAACTTATATATATATATATATATATATATATATATATATATATATATATATATTTAAACCATAGATCCTACCCTAACAGGTACTACCACTCCAGGCCAGATTGAACCTGGGTGTAATGGCAATGAATGTGTATTCCGCACTCCCCAGACCTCCAGAAGTTGAACCTCACCACTAGATGCAGTTTAACGGTAATACCCAGGACACTTAATTGGATGTTTTGTGAGATGGGAAGTGGCCGAACAGCAATTGTTTTCTCGGGTTCCGTTTCCACGATTTGTTCAAAACAACACGCGGTATCCGTATTTAGTACCCACCTAGCTTCTTGTTCTTTTTTTTTTTTTCCTTCGGGCGTTTCGTAAGAATTCAAATTGCGCAATCAAAGCGTCATACTGACGTTGTTACAGCTTGGAAGAATTCCCGTTTTCTTTTACCGACTCGACTGCTCTCTGTCCTTATTGACACTCGAGCTATATTCCAAACGAATCACAAACGGTACTCGAGAAAGACTTGCTACTGTCTCGTCTATCATGGCCGACATATAGTGAATTTAAAGTACGCAGGGAATCAGTAAGAGTCTCCTTAATTGATCTATCAGAACGGTCACCTTAAAGCGCCATTCTCTCCAGCTCTGCTACCAGGAAAATATCATTGTTTCCAGCCAGAATGAAAAAAAAAATGTCAAGTATCTCTTCGTGCTATTATCACAGTTCCAAGATATGCAGGAACTGCATCAACAGCGCCGTCGGTGTTCTGTGTTATTATATTCTACTAGACGATACGTAGTTATACTGATGTTGTTGGAGTATTTTAGCAATAGTTATTTACTAATGAGAATTGAACCCACTAACAATGGTTTTGTATAGCCGACAACCCGACTTCAATAAAACCAGAGACACGCGTATATAAAAATAGGACCCGTCTTTATTTTCGTCGCCATACATTGAAAGTTAATTACTTGCGCTCAGGGGGCGCCTACATTTGCTAGTAGTTTTCTCTAAGGAGTCATATTGTATCACCATCATCATCATCATCATCATCATCATCCTTATCATGTTGCACAGAAAGCACAGAGCTCACGGTCAAGTCACGTTAAAAGCACCGGTTCCCGTTACATCACTGAAGTTAAGAAGTAATGAGCCTGTTCACTACTTAGATGGGTGACCATTTCAGAAACAGCGGTCGGTGTTCTGTGTTATTATATTCTACTAGACGATACGTAGTTATACTGTTTATTTTAGCTATAGTTATTTACTATTGAGAATTGAACTCACTAACAATGGTTTCTATAGCCGACTACCCGACTTTAATAAAACCACAGACACGTGTATATAAAAATATACATATTTTTATATACACGTTATAAAAATATGACCCGTCTTTATTTTCGTCGGTGTGTGGGTGGTGAGGGGCGACGAGTGTTCACAATGAACTTCCGAACTGGTGAAGAGCACTTCGCGAATTTGTGGTTGATGGCGACGGGAGGCGAGGTTACCTTCCGGGGAATGACACCCTTCATCGCTAGCCTTTATATACAATAAATATGCCCAGGCATTTTTATCTTCTGATCTGATAACAGACATTTTTTTCATATTTTTCTTTATCTTCCTCTCCGCCTTTTCACCAGAAGAGGAGTCTTCCGTTTTCCTTTTTTCGTTTATCTATTATCGACAGGGAATTTTGATTGCTTGTTTGTTTGTGTTTTTTTACGGCATATCAACCTCAGTGGGTCATTTAATGACGGCAAAGTTTTGAAATGAATTCATTCTTAATGGATACTCAATTTTTTATAAATACATTTTTCTATTTAACCCATAGCTGGGACCCTAACAGGTACTACCACTCCGGGTCATAGTGGACCAAGGCGCAATGGTGATGAAGGAGTGCTCCACATTTCCCAAACCTCCAACACTGGAACCTCACCATCAGATAGAGTTTAACGTCATTCCCAGTGCATGTAGACCCTCAGCCACCGCCTTCTAACACCGATATGATAAAAAGGGTTAGGCTTGGCATAAGGGCAATAGGGTTGGAGCAATCATATTGGTGCTAGGACTTAACATGACCAGTCGATTGATCGGAGGGCGGCTCTCTGACTGCCTGTCTAGCTTAAGTAAGGGTCAAAGTGGAGTATTGCAAGTCATGGACTGCTCAACCACCTGTGTTCTATCCTTAAGCATCACGGGTCGTCAATAACGGCCAATAGATGGCCCCATTGGAAGAGTCTTACCCCTCTGCAGAGGTGCAGTCGTTGAATTCTAACGTCCCATCCGACAAGGCAGAATTTTGATTGTAGTTATTGATTGATTGATTAACTAGATTCATCGAATCATATTTTCTGAAAAATAAAACAGAAAAAGGAAATGAAGAATCAGACAGTCGACTTGTGAATATTTGTGATTCAAAAAACAAAAAGATAAGAGAGCTACCAGACAGTATTAGAGGGGGGAAGAGAGTCACCAGACAGTATTAGAGGGGAAGAGAGCCACCAGGCAGTATTAGAGGGGGGAGAGCCACCAAACAGTATTAGAGGGCGGCAAGAGAGCCACCAGACAGTATTAGAGGGCGGCAAGAGAGCCACAGACAGTTTTAGAGGGTGGCAAGAGAGCCACCAGACAGTATAAGAGGGGCGGAAGAGGCGAGTGAAAAGAAAAATTCTGGATAAATGAGACTTTCTAAATGATTTTCTGTGATTAAGACCGGACTAATGAACGTCTTTTTTTTCTTTTTGGCGGTTGGTGTTCTAGGAATCGGCAACTTCAGAGTTGATTACGAACTGACCTCCGGACCGTCGCAACTTAATTGCAACATGTTGAGTGTCAGTTAAGAGTCGGTCCATTAGAACTAACAATTTTCCCTTTCGGACCTACTTACATGTTGCCATTATTTTTTTATATATTATATTAGCCCTCAGCGGCCATTTTGATTCGTTAATGCTAGTTTCTTTTTTAACTTCATTTATCTGCAAATAATTAAGGCCAACAATTAAGTGACTTTTTTCGGAATTACAGAATTGCTTTATTCTTTTTAAAATCTTCACCGATCTCTTAAATATGACACACATATTAAGCAGATGCCTACACGCACATACTATTACGGATGCGAACTATGCTGATGACCTGGCACTACTCGCAAATACACCTGCACAAGCCGAATCCGTGCTACACAGCCTAGAAAAGACAACACGAAATGTCGGCCTATACGTAAATTCTGATAAAACTGAGTTCATGTCTTTCAAAAACAAAAGCGACATCTCCACCATCGATGGTAAACTCCTCAACTCGGTAGAACAATTTAGATACTTAGGCAGTAAATCTCCTCCACAGAAAACTACGTTAATGCACGTATAGGAAAGGCATGGGCCACTACAAATAAATTATCGGTCATATGGAAGAGTATTATACTAATGATTTAATTCTCTCTCACTTTTTGCTTTCCTTCTTTTTCTCTTTTAATTATGTTCGATTGAAACAGATTAGCATTATCGCTTTCACCCCTCTGTCTTAACGTTTGATATGTTTACTTAACTATGCGAAATAGTTCAATACGCAAAGAGTATCATACTAATGGATGTTTGATTGAAACAGATTAGCATTATCGCTTCCACGCGCTCGTAAAAACTACTCTGCTTCGGCGGATAAGCAACACTACATTTGTATGATTTGGACGGTCTCTTAACCAGAGTGTTTGCCGGTCATACAATTTATTATCTATAGTTGTGTGTATGTGTATGTCCGGAGGAAACTTTCATATATAAACATTAAATATCACCAGGGCTTGGTTTTTGAGCAAAAATAATAGAGATTTGATTTATATTCGTGAAGATAAATAAAAAATAAAAGCATTCACATTAGTATCGAGAATGGGCCGGGTTAGCTCAATCGCTAGAGCGTTCGGCTAGAAACCACAAGGTTCCTAGTTCGATACTGGCCCACGCCAACTCAGCGTATGAGTAGCACAGGGATCTGTGCGGTAAGGTAAGGAGCTGAAGGTAGGAGTGGCGCTCCACCTCAGATGCTAAAAAACAATCTCCTTGGTCTAGCGCTATTGAAAAGGGGATAGACTCCCTCGCTGACTGGCTGATACCGACTCTAGGCCGCCCCGTCGACTTTACTTTACTTTACTTTACTACTTTTGATACTACAATATGTATCACGTATTGGGTTTCACTTCTCCCGGTATCATTCAAGAATATTCCATTTTCTTTTGATCGTTGCGTTTATTTCACTTTCCCTTTCGCTTTTATGTCGTACAGAACTTTTCATTTCCTTCTTTGCAAACAAAACCCAAGTGGATTCATTGTACATTTATTCTTGTGTATATCGATGTACCCAATTCAACATTAGTATATTTTTCTTGTCGATCTATTTCCATTCGCCCTTACACCTATCACATTCGCTTCACATCCAATTACACCAAAGTATCTAACGTCGTATGTAGAACAGGATTGATCGACACTCCATTCCTGCTATCTATCGTGTTAACCTTCGTCGTCACCAGAGTCGAGAAGAGGATAGACACAGATAAGGCGTTATCATAGACACCCCTCCTTTCCTTTTGGCTGTCATACACAAATATTTAATTGTCTATTTCAATATAAATCATATCCAGTCTTTCTGGCATATAACAGCGTTTGCCTGAATGGATGTTAAAACCCGTATGCCAGCTTCAGGCGAGTTCATTTCTCACCTGCGTAAACTCGATTCATCATTGTCTTTTGTTTTTTTTTTTTTTTTTTGGGGGGTGGAGGGTTGTTTTTTGTTTTTTGTTGTTTTTTCCTGAATGGATGATGAAAATGCATGAAAGTTAACCAATTTTAAGTTATTGATGATTTCTGATATTTTCATAGCAAGATCAATATCCCGATGTGGTACTGAATCAAAGACAATCTTTTTTCTTTTGTGCAAAAAAAAAACAAACTATCTTTTTGATTCAAATAATGTATGATATATATGAAATAATAATAGAAAAAAATCTTTGTCATAGATGCAGTACCACATTGGGATATTGATCTGGCAATGAAAAAAAAAACATCAATAACATAAAATTGGTTAACTTTACATCTTTTCGATAACATTTTTGGATTCCACGGGGGAAATTTTTTTATAAACCAATTTTTAAGAGTAGGGAAGCACTAGAACTCATCTTACAGACCAAAATGGATTACAAAAAGTCATAATTTTTGACGACTTATCTAAAAATTGGAAAGCTAAAAATCGACATAATTGCGCCAATTTTGGGAATTGGAAACTCAAATTTTGGGGAATGTCTAACTTTAACATAGTCCACAACTGTACAAAATTTCAGAAAAATTGAAGTGGGCGGGTGACATAGCCTGGATGATTTGACATGGAATTACCAGTTCCAGGTGAGTTCATTTCTCACCTGTGTAAACTCGAATCATCATTGTTTTTGTTGTTGTTTTTTTTTCTTCTTTGATCCATGTTCTTTTGTTATATAACCCTTATAAACATCGGGTATATAATACAGAGAGAGAGACAGACAGACAGACAGACAGAGACAGAGACAGAGAGACAGAGAGAGAGAGAGAGAGACAGAGATTTAGATTAGAGATCTTACTTGGACGTTTCATTTCTACTCACTGTTTCTTTGCTTGGGTCGCAATTTTACAAGAATCGTAACAAGGTGAAGTCTACAAACCCAATTGACGGGGCTGATATTTAAATGTAGTATTTCAGAAAAAAACCATAAAGAAACATATTTTGATGCTTAAATGGCAAATAAATTATTTGTTTATGTTTGACGTTTTTCCCTTCCGTTTATTTATTTATTTTTTCATAATTTAATAAACCAAAAGTGATAGCAATAAAAAAAAAAAACGATCTCATTTATCATAGAATAAATTCAAGACTTGTACACAACATTAAATTAATTCCTTTTTAATTTACTTTTATTTGAGTATTGTGATAATTCGTTCTTCATGTATTCAATTCATAAGAATATCGAGAGACAGCTTCGTTTTTCTGCTGTTTTTTAATTATCTTTATCTTACTTTATTCTATTTTTTCTAAATGTTAGCAAAGCGAACAGATTGTGGCAAATATGCAATATGGGTGAGACCAGCTCCTGCTCACGTGATACATAATATCACTGGATAAAGTAAAACCAACGCCTAGTGGCAGACTCAGTAGATTACCTTTCGTGTCCCCATAGCGTCAAATAATAGAAACGTGGCAAGTAAGGAATGTATTCTCTATATCGTCAAAAAAATTTTAATCTAAAAAAACAAAACAAAAAAAACGAACAACTTTTTCAGAACAGAGTATCATTAAATACTTGCAGGACCTGTGGATATACCACAGTATGATCATTTCATTATTTACAACGTTTGATATGTTTACTTAAGTGCTATTGCGAAATAGTTCAATACGCAAAGAGTATCATACTAATGATTTAACTCTCTCTCTCTCTCTCTCTCTCTCTCTCTCTCTCTTTGATTTCCTTCTCTTTCTCTTTTAATTATGTTCGATTGAAACAGATTAGCATTATCGCTTCCACGCGCTCACCCCCCCCTCTCTCTCTCTCTCTCTCTCTCTCTCTCTCTCTCTCTCTCTCTCTCTCTCTCTCTCTCTAACTTTTCTCTACTCCTTCTTTTATTTTTTTTCTTATTATATTTTCCGTGTGGTATCTCCTTTTTCTTCCCCTTATTTCTTTATAATAAAAACGGATTGGTACATTATTCAGTTGAGGTGACGACACTCATAAGAAATAAGAATTCGGCGGATAAGCGACACCAGGTAGTGAGAATATACATTTGTATGTATGATTTGGACGGTCTCGCTTTTAACCAGAGTGTGTTTGTTGCAAAAGGATAACGGTCATACAATTAAGGAACAAGCGTATTATCTATACAAAGAGCAGTTGTGTGTATGTGTATGTCCGGAGGAAACTTCGAAAATAAAACAATTAACGACAAAGTAAATATATATATAAACATTAAATATAACAAGGGCTTGCTTTTTGAGCAAAAATAATAGAGATTTGATTTATATTCCTGAAGATAATTAAAAATAAAATCGAAACGATAATAGCATGGAATTTTTTAAATAGTAGACATTAATTTTTTTCACCCGCCACTCATGAGTCTCGGCTTGTGGGTGGTCCCACACTAATAGGGCCTTGTGCCTAACCCGTACACGTGGTAAATATCCTAGTATGTAGATAAGGCCAACAAAATTAATAATGTAAAACAATTTTATTAATAATTGAGGTTTAGATAAAAATAAAATAATAGAGAATTGATGTGATGTAAATAACAAAGCGAATTGTGACTTGAGTAGTGGCATAGTTTCGGTTACAGACATATAAACACACAATCTCCATTATAATAAAATAATGATCGGCACTCTCGTTTATAACCAACGCGTGCTCTGTACAAGATCAAAATGCCGCTTCACTGCCGACAAGTCAGCTATGAATTCAAGCATGGTAGCTGCGCATTCCGACTAGGCCGCGCGTAAAGTTCATGTTCTTCAAAATGGCTGCAATCTTTCGGTGTTTGCGAACAGGGCTTGGTCTTTGAGCAAAAATAATACAGTTTTGATTTATATTCGTGAAGATAATTAAAAGATAAAATTTAAATGATAACAGCATGGAATTTCTTTTTCATTTAATATTTTAGATAATAATGGATCTGCGAGACTAACTTTTTAAAAAATCCCTCTCTACCCAGTCGACGCCCGGTAGCCACTTTTTTCATTTAATATTTTACATAGCAGACATTAACATTTCTTTTCAGAGTAGCTGGATCAATGAAAGGTCTATTTTTTTTTTACATAGGGATTTAAATGGGGCATTCCACGAGGATTCAAATCATGATTAAGTAATAATGGATCTGCGAGACTAAGTTTTTAAAAATCCATCCCTACACTGGCGACGCCGGGTAGCCGCTGCTAGTCATTGAACCTATTACAATAATGAGATAATTGATGATAATGATGATGATGATGATGATGATGTTTTTTATTGTGATATCTAGTGAAAATAAAAGTGACGCTGGTTTCACACGTGGGTCATATTTTTCTTCCTATTAACCGTAGGTTTTTTTAAATTTTTTTTAATGTCCCAGTTTTTTTTTTCCCATTCATCGAGCCGTGGAACATTTCTCAGTAGTGTAGGGTGTAAGCCCGTGTGTTATGGTGTCGTCGTGTGAACCAACTTTCCCACCCAAAATCAATAAGTGTTACTGTGCCACTGATATTTCATACTTTAGAATAACGCGCCCGTTCTCTGGTGAATACGTCTACCGAAAGCGTTACTTCAATTAGAGCATTTTCTGATATTTCCTAATTTATTTATTTATTATTTCATTCTAAGACCGACACTAACGTTAACTTGTTTCCCGAATAGAATTTCAATGATTTTTATTTTCCTTTTTAATTTATTTTATTTATTTCATTTTACTTTTATTATTGTTTTTATTTGTCGAGAGGCGAGTCTAATTAGAATTGATTTGATTATAAATTTCCAATTGTCGAAATAAAACTGTTTGAAGATATGGAAGACGGCGAAGACCAAAAGGTAACTTGTAATATAAACACGATAAAAATGATCAAATTGAGAATACACTAAAATTAATTTTCTTGATGTTTACTGTCATATCACCGGAATATTTCCATAATTCCCAATTATCTCTATTAAATTTTGCTCGACAAATACAAGTTTATTTTAATATTATTGTTTTTGATTAACGTTCTATAATCACTGCCTTTCAAAGTCTTACTGTCTGCCCATATCTTTCAGCACACCCGCCCACATTCGGTGTATATAGGTTCGCTTCTGAGCAAAAACCGAACTATCAGACGTTCAAAAAAATAAAAATAAAAAAGGAATTACAGTTATTCGCCATTTCATTCATAACATGAGGAAAAAAGAAAGGAGGAGAAGAAGAAAGAAAAAAAGCAGAGGAAAAAGAAATAAGAAGAGAAATTATAACCACACAAAGAAAAACGTCCATTTCTGATACGAAACTCTGATGATGAAGTTTATACTTCGAGATCGATAAGACAAAAATAACATATTTTGTTTTTATTTTTCATACGCATTGTATTTGCCTTCAAACTATTAATATATAGAAAAATATTTTTGTCATTGATGCAGTGCCACTTCGGATTTCCCATCTATTGATTTTGCTCTGGAAAAAATCGGAAATCATTAATAACTTGGCTATTTTAGGGATTCTCTCTTTAGAATTTCTGGAGTCCTAGCGCTAATTTTTAGGCGTAGGGAATATCTAGAACTCATTTTACAGACAAAAATAGATTACGAAAGTTACCATTTTTGCGCACCCTTCGCCCACATTTGGAGAGCTAAAAGTCTACATAACTCTAATCAAGAACCTAAGTAATCTCTGGGGGTCACAGTCAAGACCGACGCAATGTTCTTCCAATTGGTTTTCAGTCTAAAGCTTTCCTAACAGTATCACGCTCGTCTCAACAACAAAATGCTACTGCCGTTGTTCTCTGCCACTCTACTCGACAGCCAAAATGCTACTGCAGTCTTTCTCCCCTGATCTGGGAGGGCGGGTCATTAAATATCCAACTGCTGTGTTTCATCCGGGCTCCCTACTCTCAATCAATCAGACAATTAATGACAAAGTAAATATATATATACACATTCACTATCATCAGATCTTGCTTTTTGAACAAAAATAATGAATATTTGATTTACATTGGTGAAGATAAACGAAAATTAAAAAGTAAATGATAACAGCATGGATCTTTTTTTATATTTGTGCATTAGGTATTTTAAATAGGAGTCATTAATTTCTCTTTTCAGAAAGGGGTTGTAATGGGGAATCCTGCAAGGATCAAACTCGCGATTCAACAATAATGGATCTGATAGAACTATCTTTTTACCCCTCCCCTACCAAGGTGACGGCGGTTAGCCGCTTCTAGTATTTCATAAATACTCTCCAATTATTTATACAGATACGAAGATCTTCTAAATCTTCTGAAGTGTTTAGATATAATTTTTTTTATTCCTTAACTGCTGCTACACATTCTTCATTAGGTGTGGGAAAAAATATTTGAGAATAACGTAAAAGCCACGTGGGTATATACGATAGAAATTAATGACCTCTCCACTCATGATTATTGATTGGACGGAAGTGATGAATATTTCAAATAATCCTTTCTGCCAGTTAAATAATAACGCATGTAGACAATACATTGAAACATCGCAGATCAATGGAAAATATCACTTTCATTGTCATGAGTAATTAAAATATGAGACGAACACAAATCTATTGATAGTAATTGAATATGAATTATGGGAGTTAAAATTCCCGCTCCTAGGGAAAGGGTCTTGTGTAATAATTTACAATTCCAGAGTAAAATGAACTGGGAAAGAAAATGCACACTCTCTTTGAGTGATGAGAATTTCTAATTTTTGGAAAGGTCTGTAGATCTTCGTAGGTCTACCACAATCCATCAAAATTTCAGAAACAATTATGATATTTCCTTCTTCGTTCAGCAATACGAATCCCCTGATTTGATATTAAATATATATATATATATATATATATATATATATATATATATATATATATATATATATATATACAAACAAGAACAGTTGGGTGATATATATATATATATATATATATATATATATATATATATATATATATATGTATAGTGTCTGTATATATATATATATATATATATATATATATATAGGGTTGCGTTACGTATGGATCGTCAGATCTTCCGAGAATCAGAGGTCATTTCACATGCATTCTGTATTAGATCAAAGTGTCAACACCCGGACACTTCTGTTTCGGATCAGAACGTAACTTCCCCGCCTTTCAGTGGGGATCTAAATATTGCGTGTTTTTTTCCCTACTACTACTACTACTACTACTATAATAATAATAATAATGATAATAATAATAATAATAATAATAATAATAATAATAATAATACGTGAATGCAGCAAACTAGCACTAAAAGAGTACATGGATTTTCCACCGAATGTGGAACAGACTACATTAGATATATAAAAAATTCAAATCTTTTCTCAATAGAAACATCACAAAGGTAAGAGACCGATTTAATTTTCTCCAATAGCTTATATAAAAATTATATGAATTCAATGTTTCAAAAGAGTCCAATAATAGATGATGAAAACTTTTTATTGGGACTTCTATCTCTCTCTTTCTCAAAAAAAGGTTTATTCTTCATTTTTGTTTATTTGGGTTTTTTGTTTTGTTTTACTTTTGAGAGAAGTCCCTTGGAAAGGATCTTTTATTCATTTATTCCACTCCTCATTCATTTTTATTTCATTCATTCATTTTGCCATTAATTGTTGCAAGATGGGTATATTCCTGACTTTTGTGAGCTAGGACTACTAATGGAAGGAGGAGGAATAAATAACAAAGGCTTAAAAAATAGTGATGACCCAAAAGAGGAGAGCGATGGTTTGACCGTAGCGTAACCCCGAACGGAGAATTGACCGCAAGCGGAAGTCGGGTGTTGACCGGAAGTCACGTGGTGACGGGGGAAAAAAGAAAGGGTTCGTCCTCTTTTGCCGCGGCGGTCGTAGGGGACGGACCTCATGAGAGCCCAGTAATCTAGTAGTGTTCTCTCTCTCTCTTTCTCTCTGCCTTTCCTCCTCTCTGGTAGGAGCCCACTATACGAGCACGAAAATAAAGGCTGGCAGTTGTGACGACATGTTTCTCGTGTTATGATTTTTTATCGGCACCATTTCAGCACGGTGACTTTTGGAGTTTTAGTACCAAGAAAGAAAAAAGGACTACGGTACATGTATCGTTTTAGTGCCGTGAATATTACAAACGTGACATAATTCTTAACTATATATATATATATATATATATATATATATATATATGGTTGTGTTACGTATGGAACGTCCGAGAATCAGAGGTCATTTCACATGCATTCTGTATTAGATTAAAGTGTCAACACCCGGACACTTCTGTTTCGGATCAGAACGTAACTTCCCTGCCTTTCAGTGGGGATCTAAATATTGCGTGTTTTTCTCTTACTACTACTACTACTACTACTACTAATAATAATAATAATAATAATAATAGAAACTGAATCACTAATAATTGCTGCACAGAATAATGCCATAAGGACAAACTATATCAAAGCAAAAATTGATAAGACCCAATAAAATAGTAAATGTAGACTATGCGGTAATAGAGATGAGACTGTAAACCATGTACTATGTGAATGTAGCACACTAGCACAGCGGAGTACAAAACTAGACACGTCTGGATTGAAAGAAAGCGGAAAGATAAATAAAACACTTGGACCTTGCCAGAGAGCCTGAAGGTAGAGGTCATATCATGTCATTTGTAATTTGTGCTCTTGGAACGGTCCCCAAGGGTATGTAAAAGAGTCTGGGTGAACTGGAAATAAAATGAAGAATGGAGACTATCTCAGCATTAAGATCGGTCAGAATATTCAGAGTCCTGTAGACCTGAGGAAACTTGCTGTCACTCAGCCCTTACTTCGGTTAGACGGGTGGTCGGAGAGACTCCATCTGATCAATTGGCAGGTCAAATCAAGCCTTAACGCCTATAGGATTGTCCCGACCCTATTGTTCTTATGGCAAACCGCAACCCGTTTTATCATCTTTGTCCTAGAAGACAGTGGCTGAGGGTTTTAATGTTCTGGGTATGACTTAACAGCATCGAGTGGTTAAGTTTCAGTTCTAGAGCTCGTGGGAGTGAGGAGTACCCCTCTTCTCGTGGATTTTACCATCCCGGTGGATCAGGGTGGTACTCCATTGCCATTATTCCCAGGTACACCCTGACCTGGAGTGGTAGTACCTGTTAGAGTTAGAGTTTATGAGTTAAATAGATATGTTTATGGATTAATTAGAAAAACAATGAGTTTTAAAGATGTGTTTAAAAAATTAGTATGGTAAATGGATTTTCAATACCGATCAATAATGAGTTTTAAAAACGTGTTCGGCATAAAATAACACAGCAAGGGTTGACATGCCGTAAAATCCAACCAACCAACCAATCTAAAACGCATTAATAACTTCGGCTGTTTTGAGGCAAACTTTAGATAGAGATTGAACCTTGCAGCTTACATCGAGGTCGTTAGTTTAAACAATGGATGATGCTGTGGAATCGATATAAGAAATTTCGCGATTCGGTATTAAAGGATTTCGGAAAAATGGGTTTGGTTAGAAATTCCAAGAACGGTACCGAATACAAAAATCTCTTAAAGTGTGTGTTATCGTTGCTGTTTTCCATCAAATGTTACAGCAATTTCGATGCCTATGATAATCTCTACTGGAGACTGGAATCCTTATATATCCTGTATTACTCTTGTCATCGAAATTTTGAAAATCCAGTCAAGCTTTCATATGTCTTACCGTAATCCCGGGTGTTGAGCTGTGTTGTCACCTTCGTTAAATTGAAGAGTCACGAGAGGGCGTGGCATCTGCATTAAATATAAGGTGGGTCCTAAGCCAGTAGTTGTTTCTCTATTAGCCACGCAGCCCTGTCGACTCGGGATTTAGAATACACTAACCACACCTCTGCAGAGGAGTCAAAAAGTAAAGTCGTCGGGGTGGCCTAAAATCGGTATCAGCCAATCAGCGAGGGAGTCTATCCCCTTTTCACTTGCGCTAGACCAAGAAGATTATTTTAGCGTCTGAGCTGGAGCGCCACACCTACCATCAGCTCCTTACTTTACCGCACAGATCCCTGTGCTACTCATACGCTCAGTTGGCGAGGGCTGATATCGAACTAGGAAACTTGTGGTTTCTAGCCGAACGCTCTACCGACTGAGCTAACCCGGCCCTACCTCCCAAATGGGATCATCTGTTGACCTTGGGTGATGACCCGTAATGTTTAAGAATGAAACCATGGCGGATGAACAATCCATGAAATCTAGTAAAGTAAAGTCGTCGATGTGGCCTTGAGTCGGTATCAGCCAATCAGCGAGGGAGTCTATCCCCTTTTCTCAAGCGCTAGACCAAGGAGATTGTTTTTGCGTCTGAAGTAGAGCGCCACACCTACCACCAGCTGCTTACTTTACCGCACATATCCCTGTGCTACTCATACGCTGAGTTGGCGAGGGCCGGTATCGAACTAGGAACCTTGCGGTTTCTAGCCGAATGCTCTACCGACTGAGCTAACCCTGCCCTCCATGACATGTAACACTCCACTTTGTCCTTTACTTAGTCTAGACGGGCAGTCGGATAGGCATCCTCCGATTAATATGCTGCTCATAGCAAGCCTTAGCATCTATATGATTGTCCCGACCTTGTTACCATTATGGCAACCCCACCAACTCTTTTCATCATATATGTGCTGGAAAGCGGTGACTGATGGTCTTGGTGTCCTGGGTATGACCTTAAACTGCACCAAGTGGTGATTTTCCAATTTTAGAGCTCTGGGGATTGTGAAGTACCACATCATCGCCATTACTCCCAGTTCCACTCAGACCCGGAGTGATAGTACCTGATAGGGTCACATTTATTGGTTAAATAGAAAAAATGAGTTTAAAAGATTTTGTTTAACAAAATTGAGTTTAATTTTTTTAAATTTGATTACCCAACAAGAATGAATGAAACAAAAGTTCTTTGATGGGGAGAGGGGACCAGTGTAAAAGTTAGCAAATCCCAAGTTCTCAGTGACAATTTTAAACTTGATGGATGTAGGATCCGGAATTTCTCTGCAGAGCTTAGTCCACATCTCTTTCTATATATAGTATTTTTCAGGGATTGACATTTTCTCGATCTGTTTAGCCTTACATTTGAACATATATGCCCGCCTAAATTCATTAATTATTAACTAATTGATTTTCAAAAATTAGGTATGACTTCAATTAAGCACATATCGTCCAGAAATTGTCGGCTAAAAGCCATATCAAATAAACACATTGTTTATTTACATACTCTCATACAATATATAGGTATCTACAATGTATATGTGGAATGCCACATTGTGGTCGTTTAAGGGTGGGGGAAGGGTTCGGATGTGAATTACCTTAAACAATCTTTTGTCAACAATAAAAATGACATGCTCTTTTTCTTCTTTTTTTTTTTTCTTCTTCTTCTTCAAAGGATATTTGACACTGAAATCAATTTTTTTTTCATAGGAATAATTATCACTAAGGAGATTCAGCTGAAAAGATATTGTTTATTTGTTTTGTTTTACAACTGATTAATTTCAGTGGGTCATTTAATGCTGAGAAGGTTTTGAAATAAATTCATTCTTGATGGGTACTTAATTTTATTTTCGGTATAAAATAACCCAACAAAGAGTGACATGCCGTAAAATCATTAGTCAATGTTTTTTTACAGTTTTAAAAGATTAGGAAGGTTTGTACGCCATTACAGAAATAAATCAAATTGTTGCATAGTGCTCGACTCGGGCCACAAAATCGTACATGTTATATACAGTTGCTGGGTCGTATGTGTTAGTAATGGAGTATAAAGATTCACACGTAGACATATGTAGTAGAAGATTGACTTTTTATTTAATTCCCTCGTAGTGCGTGTGGGTGACGGGCGTTGACAATCGGAACTACTCTACTACTACTACTACTGTTGCTGGGATGGTGAGGTAAGGGGGTACGGAACCCCACTGCCCGCTAGCAGCGCTCGACCGTGTCAACGGTCAGACTCCTTCTGCTCTGTTTGCCGTCTCCTATCTGACTGTCTAACTGCTACTGCTGACCCCTTAAGTAAAGACAGCCCGCCCACGCATCCTTTTGTTCCTTTGACCGGAAGTTCTTTCTTCCCCTTCCTGTCTCTTTGTTCAAATTCCCGTTTGTACAGAGGAGTTTTTTTGTTACCCTTCCTTTTGTTACCCCAGACTTTCTGTCTAAGCTATCTATTATTTTCTTTTGTTCAATTTCTTCTTTGTCCATGTTTCGAATTTCCCGCGCAAAAAAATGCGACGATCCTAAAACATAACAAAATCAAACACTTTTTGTTCATATAATAGTGTTGTGTTTTTTTTTTCGTAAAAGCAAGCGTTACATTTGGGACATAAGAAATGGTAATTTTTAGGCCTATTTTGTATTTTACTCGGTAAAGTTTTATTGTTGCTTTAAACCCATTATATAATTGAATAGAGCTCATTGAAATCTTTATTTTGCACATAAAATATCTTTTTTTATTTCTCCATTCGACGCTATATATATCTCTAAATAACTTCAAAGGATTGTATTAAAAAAAGGCTTCAATGGTGTCGTGGATTGTAAATAAGTGTTGTTTTTCTGAAAGTATGTTCCTGTTATTATTTTTGTTGTTGTTGATGTTTTTAATCGGAATGATGTCGTAAAAAGCATTAGCCTTAATTTCTTTAGAAATGTTTCCTAAATTGGCCATTCCTTTTTTTAAATTCTTTCATTGTATGTAAAAGACTTGGATAGATATAACATTGAATAAATATGATTTTCTTTTAGGAAATTTCAAGGAAATTTTTATCAACGACTTTCCACTTTGAATTGTTTATTTCAAAATGAATTTTGTTATTGTCCATTGAGAGAATATTTTCTTTCTTAAGTGTCCCAAAAATCAACGACTTTCCACTTTAAATTGTTTATTTCAAAGAAGAACCCCCCACACACACACACAAAGGCAAAACCCACACTGAACAACAGGTGATTTTGATAGGAAGGTAAATTACACCACACACACACACAGACACACACACACACACACACAAACACACACAAACATAAATAAACAGACAGACCACCAATAACAAAAAGAAAAAAAGGGTAGGCCAAATCTGGAATGATAATCAGAGACTTAGATGGTCCTGTTAATAAACAAAAAGTTTATGCTTAAAGGGTGAGCCTGACCTGGAATTATAATCAGACACTGTTAAACAAGCACACGCACACACACACACACACACACACATACACACACACACACACACACATACAAACACACACATAACCCCCACACACACTCACACACAGAGAGTTTGGAAGACATGGCACAAAACCAAATGGACAGCCACTAGCGACAACTTCAGTTTCCGAATCTTCTGTAGATGAGATTTTTATCTCGAAATATTAAGAATTATTAAAAGAATTACAGGTTAACAAACAACACCATAGTTACCTTATTTTTCATTACACTTGCATTGTAATAACCTTCAAAAGCAACCACCAAACCAATATAAACACAATGCTTCAGGCAAATTATAAAACCCTTTTATTTCAAACTGTATATTAAACATTATTATACATGAATATAAAAACTTATGTTACAAGGAAACTTACAGACTAGGTTTCCAAACTGGATTCTGTGGACAACAGAAAAACTGAACACCTACAATGGTGAGAGGGGTTTTAATACCTACCAAGAGTGGTGAATGCTAAAGAGGTATGAATAGAGAGAGAGAGAGACATGGGATGGAGATTCAAAGGAATCCGTGCTGGCGGTAAAACCTGATGATGGTGATGATGATGATGATGATGATGATGATGATGATGATTGGTCTGTCTGTCCGCCATCGTGTTAATTAACTTAAAACAACAGGACAAATCAGTAAAATTAGGGAAAACATTATTGACAAGATATATATATATATATATATATATATATATATATATATATATATATATATAGTATCCAATTGCCGTTTCCATCGTAGTGACATCAGTTAATAATCCAAAAGTGCTTAATATATTAAAAATAGAAAGCAGTAATACTACTATTAATATTATTATTAGAGGAAAAACTAATGGTCTACCATGGTTTCAATCAAATTTAAATGATTTCTTCATGGCCCTACCCTACGTTAATTAAGGAATTACATCGTCTTAGTTAACGTGGGGTAGGTTCCTGAAGAAATCATTTCAATTTGATTGAAACCATGGTATACCCTTTATTTTTCCTGTAATAATAATATTAGTAGTAGTATATATATATATATATATATATATATATATATATATATATATATATATATAATATACCAAGCGTGTTGGTAGATCCTTGCGGAGAGAAAAAACCCGGCAGAGAGTTTGATTGTAAAAATATACTACCAAACATCAACCAGGAAGAAAAAAATTTTTGAAAAAAAGAAAAGACCAAGATATTCGTACCAACAAAAAATAATCTATTGGTATAGTATTTGGCCAAAAGAAAAAACAATTTATATGTATATATATGTATATAAGATATATATATATATATTCATATAACCGCTAGGAGAAGCTAATTTGTAAAAAGTGCTCGATACCTAAGTAGAGCCAAGTAATAAGGATAATCTACTGAGTCAGACGAACCTACTATTAGTTTCGCATAAAGCTCTTCAGGGCTAAAATCTGACTCAGATTTTAGCCCTGAAGAGCTTTATGCGAAACTAATAGTAGGTTCGTCTGACTCAGTAGATTATCCTTATATATATATATATATATGAACGTGTGTGGGGGTGTAAATAATGGAATTCTGTGATAGAAATATCATAACGCTACAAAAGAATACCAAATTAACTGAAATTGGACAATCCAAAGAAAAGTTATTGGCTTTACGTCCGCTCCAAGAAACCTAGGAAACGTATGACTTGGAATA